>VOPJ01002557.1:25000-59583 GCA_014673585.1 Semibalanus balanoides
TTGATTGCGCGTGACGCACTGTACAGCGCGTACACGAATAGAACATGACACACTGCAATAATGTGCAGTCGGCTGACATATCGTTTTTGAGTCGAAAGGTCAGTTTACATGTCTCAGGTGACTGCTAGTGGCTTTGTTAAGCGTGCATATCGAGCTCGAGTCGCCTCACATCAAGACGTTTGGCGACAGTTGCAAGTTTGTATGACAAACTTGACAGCTGCGCAGTATGATACGAAGCTGAGTAAGAAACTCAAATCGTAGTCAAGGCAAAATTAGTATACGTAATAAGATAAAACGTTTACTCAAAGACAATTACACCAAAACAGTGTTGGTTAAATATCTCTGTGCGGTAATTAAAATTTGGTTGAGGCAGTGCGCAACAGTGTACCAAGGATATATGCACGAGTCAATAATATGTCAAGGCAAATCGGCTTCACATTCCTTGGCAAATAACTGGGACATCAGCAGCGAGTACACGGCAATCCCATCTGGCTGTGCCACCAGAGCAGCACGTCACCGATTGATCGTTCTCCCTCTGATCCCCCCATCACGCCCGTCAGTCTCCCATTGGACATTCCCTGATGGTCAGATCACGGCAGCCAGCAGAGACGGCCCCACCCTCTGAGCCAGGGTGGGGCCGCCGCCATGTCGCCGCGACCAACACATCACGACCGACCCTGGCAGGAAGTGGCAGGAAGCGGCAGGAAGTGGCCGCTTCCGAGTGCGTGATGCAATCCACGCAGCCGCTCGGCCGCGGAGCTGGCCGGCCCAGGTCGGCCTTGTGGCTTCGGAAGCGGAGCCGTCGGCGAGGCGCTGACCTCAGGTGGTGACGGCCGGTCGCCGAGTCTGTTTGTGTACGTGAGCGCAAGGTCTCGAAAGAGTGTCGCAATGATGACGGCGGTGATGAGGACCGAGAGGGGGCGGAGAGGGGGAGGGGAGGGGGCGGAAGCGGTGCCGATACCGGCGGACGGCCGCGAGCCGGGCCGTCCTTGGTGGGAGGTGACGATTGAGGTGGCGCTCCAGATTTGACGGTCCACGGCTGAATGGAGGGGCTCGGACCGTGACCGTACTGGTGTGTCGTTTGTTACGAGCGGCTTCTGTAGCTGACCTCCGGCTCTAGTGACAGACCGGATGTGTCTAACGCGGCACCCGACAGCAACAATGGCACAGAGGGTCAAAGCCAAGAGACGCCTCGGCATGTTCAATGTCCAGACAAAACTTAAGTCAATTTGGTAAGCCTCTGAACTGATCGTGGCAAAAGAGTTTTCAAATGACGAAAATCTTCGAAAAATTATACGCCTATTTTGAGTTGATAGCGAGGGCTTGAAAAACAATTTCTGCTCCAAATGCAATATACATTGCTCAATACCGCTAGGAAATGCATGTCTTTCATGTTTTTATAACAAAGCTCCATTTAATTGTTCCTCCTGTTGTATTACGTACGGATTAATGTCACCTTAACGCTGCTTTAACACAAGAACAGTGTGCTTATTTAGACAGGTTCAGACTTCAGAGGAACTGTTTTATGTGCTTTATGTGCCTCGTTGTGTGCCAAAGTACAATACTAATGTCTTTGTTGCAGTAACAGGTAAAACCAGTTAATCTCTAATCATGATACACAGTACCTACCATCAGACATCTCTACATCGATATGTCACAGTTTTACACCGCCTCGATAACAATGGGAACATCTTCATTGCGACACCCCCTACCAGTGGCCACCGGGGTGGCCCGTGCGGCCCCTGTCCGCCCCACCGTACCTCTGAAATGTCGGCGACCTTTGATCCTCCTGAGTCCAGTTGGAGTGACTCCCTCCAAGCTCCGCGGTCACCACGGCTGGCTAGCGAGCACGGCCAACAATAGACTGGCACAGAGTGCAGCCGTGCGGCGGCTACCTTGGCGGCGCCGACTGCCCGCCCCCTGCGGCGCAGGACACGCCTCAGGGGGGCACCGCCGGCACACGCTCCGCCCACCAGCCGTGTGATACGTCAGAGATGACGTCACAGAGCCGGAAGCCTGCCGGCCTCTGCGGTGGACCGGGTGTAGGCTGATGACCCGAGGATTGTGCTGTGACATACGCCGGGAAACTCCCGGAACACGCGGGAAACTCCCCGCTCGGCGAGGAGGCAAGCGAGCTCGCTGGGCGAGGAAAGCTACGGCACAGCACAGGCTACTCGTCTTGGCGAGGAGCTAAACTGGTGAGGAGCACGGGCTCGGTGGCCGTGGCTGGCGCTGGCTTCCGGACCGTGACCGAGAAGTGACTCGAGTCAATAGCTCTGAGTGACTCGAGTCATTGCATCCCAGGCGACTCAGAACAATATGTCACTGGCCACTCGGGACAGTGGTTCACGTTTTGACCGGAAATTCTCATGGTAGGATGGTTTAACTCATATTTGATCGTTACCTATAGCCGGCTGGTTTGAATTGTGTAGACAGGTTAGTGACCACTGACCAGTTATGTATCATTATCTGATGGATTTGGATAGTTATCTGCGATACGTCAGCATATAAGTACATCCGGTCCTCCATGTACGGCAAGGGCGATATTAGTACGGTAACCGCTCTTTAGTCTCAAGCTCGATGATGAAGATATTGTCGTACGGGATACAAAGTGAGTGGCATGGATACGGATGTACTTGAGGGAGCGAAAGGTGAATTTAATTGGTAAGGCTGGATATGTTGACCTTGTAGTTTGTCGATGTGTGGCGAATGGTCAGCATGCAAAGAATTGTTTTGCAATGCCGGTATCGTTGGACTTATGGATAAATTCTTTGGAAACATGTGAACTACTGTATACAACGTGAGTGCAGGATGGCCACCCTCAAAGATGATTCAACAAACCAAATTCATACATGGTCAATCATTCATATGTTCATTACAATTAATATTTTGTTGAATTCGCGTTAACCTATGGTTAAACGAGCGCTCACTGGAGGATAGGAGGGGGTTCTATTCTTGTGCCGCTCACACCACCTCGTTATGTCGTCGTAATAGCTCAAAGAAACGGTAGAGCAGACGAGCGCCCGGCGGTGCTCGCATTGTGACAGACATATCACGGCACAAATAATCGTTGGAACAATACACATCGGAAATCGTTCAGGAAAATGATATAATTTACATGAAAATCTAAATTCCAAGCACGGTAGGCTGTGCCAGAATCAAGGTCGGTGAACGGCCCGGAAGTCGAAATATCTTCGGAACATCAAACGACAGTCAGATCGAGGAAAACTTCGGAACCAACAGAAAATATCCACAACAATAGTACACATGAAATACGGTGTACAAGATTCAAACGCACGGTCGTTAGCCTCAATGATCAAGTTCATCCATCCGGACTATCAACTTATAGAGACACATCTCAACCAATACCTGCTGAACGAATCAGTAGGTATATAAACAAATTAGTGAAATCTGCGAGCTCAGATGACCCGTGCACGTCGAACACCTCGTTACTCATTAATCTTGGCACATCGGTAATGGGGTCCAATTTTAGAACCCTCTGATGACTTATCCCAAAATGTAAAGATAAAAACGCGAGTGCAGCAGCGCCCGCTAAGTTTGTAGTCGCGCTCGTCGCGGACATCATTTCCCCCACTTTGTTTTAAGTTCGGATTCTCAGGTCATTTCAGGTAGGTCGACCACGTGCCACGTCAAGTCTCTACCTATAGAATCATTACTAATCGTTTGTGATCGTATTCAAGACACACGATCCTTTCCAAATATATGTTAACGTGCTATGTATTAGCTAACGGTCGTAACGCAATACCAACATGTACGCTACTCCGATATACATTCAAACCCTAGGACAGTAGAGATTTATAAATCTGGTCTGATCCCTAAGCGATCCAAATCATGATAATGTCTCGACTGCAAAGTGTCGAAGTATAACCAGATCAACAAGCAACACATTAGTGCGGATATATTTATCGTTAATAGTATGAAAATTCAACATGCCAGGAATGGTTGCAAATTTTGTGTAAATAATGATCTGGCCTTATCTAAATGGGCCCCAATGGGGCATGGGTATCAATATTATGAATTTTAACTGGGATACTGGTCTGAGGTGCATCTCGGCGATGGTTTTCGTGGGGTTTTGGACATGGCGCTGCCGCGCCTGCGTCAGAGATTTAGTAGTGCACCATTGATAGTCTCTGCACCCACACGCCATCGTTGAGTTCTCAAATCACGCACAAATTGACATAAGGAATAAACTCTTCGTACAATTAAAGATAGACAACGAAGCGTGACTGACACGCAGATGATTGTTTTCTTTTTGTCTTGCGTATTTCGTATTGTACGAGCGAGCGCGAAGCGCGGAGCGAGCCTCATGACTGTATCGGACTATTTTCTCACATATAGCGAAGACCGACCCGGCCGGCCCGGCCAAGACGCTCGCAGACATATCGTGGAAGGCTTATAACTTTGAACCCCGGTCCGATTGACAAGCAGAGATCTTCGCCATATGAAGGCCATGCAAATGACATTTAGATTATTTTACATTTTTTATCATTGTGATGGGTGAGCATGGCGCGTGACACGTGCCCGCGTCAGGGCGCCCGCGCGTGCTCAGAAAGCTCAATCATACCTTGCTATAGTGAGAAACGGCTGGACCTATAAAGCTAAAATTTGTGTCAGGCTGGAGGACCACACCCTAACTAGCCACTTATGCGTAATCGAAGATCAAACTCTGAGAAGTCCCACTGCACGTCCAACGGATGCACCAGGCCTGTTCCGTCCACGAACATTACCCAGCCTGCAAAACATCACCGCTTGCAATACCGGACCCCACTATACTTCTCGACAACACAAATAGTCGCAAAGACACGTGGTTTAAGAAGGCAAAGCAGATGCGTAGAGAAACGATCCGCCGGCGTTACCGACTATTGTGTCGATCAGCGGCGCGTGGTAACGTGCAGAACATATACTGGCTATACAACGACCGCAAATTAATAGTCTTATATAGACCATCTTCACAATTTAAATTCCAGCCTGCCTATGCACCTATTGGACGTGAAAGACGATAAAAACAATACCAATCTGGTTTAGACCAATGTAGCCGTCTCCTATCATATGCATTGCAAAAATTGAGGTTATAATGCATTATTTCGCTGTTTAAATCTGTCTGCTCAATATTTTTATTGACGATTAATATAACATTTCTCCTTGCATTACACCGCCGTAGCTTCAAAAACAAAACAAGTGCTAGGACGACATAAAAATGATGCAGCTGTAAAGCGCCCATCAAATCCATCTGAATTACCAACTCCATCAAATGATTTTTGCCTGCAAACATGAAGCTTTATATTGCCACAATTTAAATAACGCTTCAAAACCTATTAGTTCAAAGTATCGATAGTTCGGATCTATTTGCGACGCAAAACAACCACATAGCCGAAAATAATCAAATGCATGCTTTGCCACAAGACGCCTTCCGATTGGATTCGGGTGATAAATTGACGCGGAATATTCCGGACTCGCTCGTTCCTTTCGGCCGTTTAAGGGCGTCTTACTGGTATTGTTATTGGCGTATTGTTATATTCAGCTATGAGTCCCTCTGGTAAACCAAATGACCTTAGCCTGACGGCTCAAAATTTTCGAGATTGACCAGCCAGGCTCCACCATATTACAGCTTTCTTCAATAATCACGCGCTCGACATACAGAAACACACCATGGTAAAGTTCATTGCTCCTAACTTGCTTAGGATCAACCAATTATCAGCGACAAACAATGTTTTGCCCAAAAAAAAATGACAATTTTTGAGCCTTTGATGACCTCTGCGCGCCCATATCCCCACTGACATGAGCTCAATTGAGGACTATAATTTCTGCATTTTTCCAGAGCCCCTTAATGGTCTTATTGCTTTTCTACCCGTTCGCTCCTATAGTTCCCCGAAGATATTTGGGTCGTTCAAATTGAGCAGTGCCAACAAACACTAAGGAAAACTGTTCCTTGATGCCTCTTGGGACCATCCTAATAGATCTGACCGTCAGCCAGAACCGGTACCCCTGTAACTTCGAGGATTTCCGGGTTGTAAAAAAACTATAGAATACTTGGCTTGCTGGCGTCTTTCTAGCTCTTTTAGTTTTCGAGTTAGGTGGGGTCATTTTGATTCGCCAGCCATGGCAATGCTGTTTCGCAGGGCCCCACTGCCTGGGCGCGGTTAAGGTAGTTGAACTAACAGGTCACCTAAATTTCAGAAAAGTAATTATCATAGCACCGTTTCCATCCTGTAAATTCCCCCACAAAAAAAACTTGAGCTATCAGGAGCAACTAAGAGGGCTCTAGTGCGCCGTTAGTGTTCACACCCTCTCCAGTGCGCGGTGTGTGCAGCGCCAGGTGCCGATAAATCACTATCGCGTTCTCTCAGTCTGACCGAAGGTTGAAACCAATCATGCAAAAATGCACAAAGACATATACTAAATCGCTACACTGACCGACCGACGCATACAATGTTTACCTCTACGTCGATATAAAAATCTGACGCATTCTAAACCTCTCGCCGTAACATCATAGACTTGTTGACCCTCTCTCTTTCGCTGAAAAACATACATCTGTTTATGAGATGATGTATCAACAACCTCTCTCTCTCTCAATAGCACCGTGCGCAACGATATTTATTCACTTCCTTAAGCCTATTCACAAAGCAAAAAAGGTTGTAATTAACACAATGACTATACTGTTCTGATGTGCAAATAATGTTTTACCAAATCGTCTCGGCTGATTCTGGTGAATTCTCACGCAAAACATCAGGGCAGTACCTAAATCCTTGACAACTCTACTTGTTACAAACTTTTTCTACACATACATTGTTTATAAAAAACGTTTCTAGCGCTCCGCGAGATTTTATTCTCAAATGTTTGACGGCCTCGCCAGCGACATGTTTGTAATTACAACTCTGTAAAGTCAGATACAGTGGGCAGCAAGGTCTCCTTGCAAACTGGTTTCGAAACTGCAATTCGAATGTTGGCGTTTTTTATTGTTTAAGGTCCGTTTTATTGGATGGCGTCTGTCTCTCGTTTGCCGAGGTTGTTAGGGTAATCGCTTATAGGGTTGCACTAACATAAGTATAACTGCACAGAAAAGCTAATGTTGTAATAGTTCTCCCGGCAACACAAAGAAATTAGAGCAGAGGACTCACTTTTCTTCCCACTATTGGCAGTAGCACGGTGGCTACCTTACCGTATCGACTCATCTCGATCGCGTATGAGTGAGGGGCGCCATCCGCGCAGAGAAACATGTTCATGCCGGTCAATACATTGCACGCGGTACTACTGTCAAGATAGTCTTGCTTGCAGTTGAGCCTCGCCCTTCCGTAGTGAAATCAGAGCATAGGATTAGACTATAGGAGATTTACAACAAATGTAGATGATAAACTAAAACGATTCTTTCTTATCAATTGCACGTATGTGTGTTGCTCCGCCAAGGCCAAGGCCATGTAATGCCATAGTTAAACACGTCCTCCGCGCAGGTATCGTGCACAGTATCTGACATATTCAATTGACGTCACCGGCGGCACATTCTCCCCTCTTTATCAGAGAGTATCCCCGTTAATTACTAACAACACAATTACTTTCGCAAACTATAGACCGTATATTACCAAAGAGAGTATAACAAATAAACAGTGTATTAGGCAGTATAACAACATCCTAGCTTATGAAACAGGAACCTTCAGGAAGCTCACAAAAAGCTATCCTCCAGCTGACGTTCATTGCGCTAATCATAGCCATAGCGTATAGGCATTGATGCCCCTCTTTTGCTCGCTGATTTCGTGTACAACTCTCTACTTGATTGGACTTCTGCTTACCACCTTTTTTACAAACTTGTTTACAAGCTGTGAAATCAAAAACTTTTTTTACAATATTGCTAATTCACCAGGTGCATAGATTTGCCTCTGCTGAAATCGCGGTGTCTTTTGTGAGGTAGGTAAAAATTATTGGCGTTTGTAATAACACAATGTGCAATTACAACTCTTTTGTGACAATAGGCGACGTAATACTAGTATGCACCGACTTGAACAGCGTATACAGTCAAACCTCATAATAACATGCTTAACGTTTCCTCCTCCACGAATTTAAATGTTTCCTCAACGTATAATTACTGTATTTATTAATATTCCCTTGCTTTCTATTCGTTCTGCCAGTAGATAACTGTAGTAACTATACAGAATAAATAAAACTTTATCTTATGGTTCTGTTATTCATATACATGCGAAAAAGATGATAATTGTATTTTTACTAAGCCACATAGCAAAGGAGAATTCCCTTATCAAGCCGAGCTAGAACACATTGAGATTACAGAACTTGTGGTCCGAGTGAAGCCCACGGAGAGCAAATCAATAGGTTGTCCAGGGGCATATCGGGCCCTAGGGACTCGTCTAAGGAAAATTTGACTGAGGGGATGGGGGACTGACGTGAACCTCAATACCTATATGCAATTAACCCGGCAATAAACCTGGTCTCAGTCGAACGCTATTAATTGGGAGACAAATATTGTCCCTTGTTATCTCTGGGAACCAATGATCACAGCGAGAACGCACAAGGCGACATTCGAAAGCTCTCTATGAAATGCATATAAGGCATATAGGTACTCCTAAGTTTTTCAAATTTAGGTTTATATGTCAGGTCAAGGTCAGGTTAAATGTTAAAATCGATGCATTTCAGTTAATGGGCTATCCATCCCATGTCCTTTGATTGCAACCATCAGCACCCAAAGTGCTCCCAGTGGTTAAATACGCATTCTGCATAAGTATTTCTGTATTCTGCATAAGTATTCTGCATGAGCGAGATGGTTGGCAAAAGTCAACGTCAGATCACAAATAGTGACTATGCGTAAAAGATCTACAAAAGATCAGGTGGGCACATGTTTAATGAGTGTTATATACTCTACACCCGCGATAATTAACTCGACAAATTCGCTAGCCCATCATTTACCCACTCTGACCTCATTGATTAATCAAGGAACGCGCGTCCAGCTCAGGATCAACCGGTGCATACACTATAGATGGTCAAAATTTGAATGGAGTAAAATATAGCCAAATGCATGACTTTCTACAGCTTTGTTAAAAAACACAATCACAGTCGTGTCGTTTTATTGTGTGCTCAAATAATAGAGTCATCCAAGACCGCAACAAAGACGCAGTTAAATATATCGTCGTCACATAGAGATTGCCACAAGCCTTAGGTAAGCCAAGGTAAGCATAGCCAGCCAACACTAGAATATTAATTTCTTCCTGTCAAACATTTGTTGAGTATTTTTGCATATGTTGGTCCTCACACATTTCCCGTTCTTCTTCAACTTTAAAAACAATTATTTGTGGGTGCATAATATTTTGGGAGGGTACAAGATCAACACATTTTGAAAAGAACTCTTGAAAAGGAGACAACTTGGTTGCTAGACCCTCGCTCGCATATATGCTACTACTTATCAGGTTGATATTACATTTTGCCTAAGAAAGGTTGCCTTTCTCCTACAGGGCTAATTCAGGTTCCGCTGAATTCTATCGTCAATCTCGTGGTTGATCACGGCCAAAGCAGTGACGTCCCAGCTTGTGAAAAACTTTGTTATACCCAGTCTAAATCACATAATACCATCAACAAAATTCACGTATCACATTTATATTCACAGAAGGCCTATTAAAATTGTTGGTTGGAGGAAGGCCAAAGTTGTACGCACGATGTGCGCAATCTGAGTTTTTTGAGCTGTTTCCCGAATAAGTTCCATCCCATGCGGGTCAATGTTTGACCGCCCGCGTCAGGTAGTGGATTAACGCACAGCTTCCTCACCGCTATTTAATGTGCAGTTCAACTGCAAAACTCTCGTATATCTATTGAGAAGTATGTAAACTATATGTAATCAGATATCGAAACGAACGTTGTTGCTTCTGCGCGTCCCACGCGCTGCGGCTGCATCAGACATACTATGCCTGCAGCGCACCGCCCGACCGGCATCCAGACAAACCGCCACCCGCGCACAATGCCGACCCCGACCAGCATGGCCGATCCGACCGACTCATCTCGACGCCGACCGGACACCCGACCCGACCGGACGATGTCCGATCGCGCGACCGGATCCGACCCTGGACCGGCATCCCGAACCAACACAGAGCCGGCATCACGACCCGACCGGCATCCGACCCGACCGGCATCCGACCCGACCGGCGTACCTACAGGTACGCCGGTCGGGTCAGATTTGAGACCTCTTTATTAGGTTTCCCTTCACTGCTTGCTTCTGGCAAGCCTCACCACCTACTCATCGGTGGATAATGAAACGGTACTTACAATACGCATGTGAAACGATACATTAAAATAATATGTCACCCAACAATAAAAAACAAGTGTTACAAATGTTAATAATGTATTTGTTGGCTAACGCTGTTGTGCCACATGCGTCCAGTAGAGCCACATTATCTGTGCTTACGCAATACATATTAGTTGTCTCAGATCTATGGAAATGCCAGAGGCAGCACTTGTCATATGTGTCATATATGTGATTGTGTCATTGCGTATTGCCTATTGTTTTGAAAATATACCTGTACCGACGTGAATTTTGGGCAAGGGGCCTAAGCGCGGTTTGGTCAATGAGAGCACTGTCCATGCACGAAATCCCCTATAACCCTTGCCCCGCGCCACACCTACACATGACCTCATTCCATTGGGCCCAGTTGGCGATTTTGAGATAAGCAGGCGGGGCGGGGAGGCAACATACTTATGAAGGAGTGCGATTTCACACTCTCAGAAATCGCAGGGACATCTATTGACTATACGTAAAGACCGCTTGCATTTTCAGTAGAAATACTTTTTACCTGGTTATCTCGAAATTTACACACAATGGTGTTCATGTTAAATTAATGCAACATATTCTGGAGCGTGCCCTCGGCGCCAGGGGGAGAGGCATGGCCCCCATGCCCCCACTAAAATACGCCACTGGTCAGTGGTCATGAGTCATTTTGGGGCGAATTCGCCCACACCACCCTGCACCTGCAATATCAATGGCGGTATTCTTTGGCAAATGCATCACAATGTTGTATTGGCAAAAAATTGAAGTATTCAAAAGGAAAAAAACATACTTTTTTAATAGATATCGCCGCTTAATTTTGCCTATCTCCAGATAAATAGTAAACCTTAATTATAAAACAAACAATTACGACTTAGGACGGTAAAGGGATATAGGCATAACAAATTCGTATTCGTTTCGTTTATTGAGGATTCGTCCACGTGGTGGGTATTATGAATCCTGTACAAAGGTGATTTTAAACAATTAACATACACTACAGTTACACATACACTACAGAAACGGTCACGGTCACAATACGTATCATGTAGGTACTTGTAGGGACAATATCATGTCCTTGATGTTCACGCCATGGCACGCAGGAATTCCTCCGCGACTTTGCACCTCAGTGATGTCATGCCGGAAGGGAATCCACCGCACACCGCGCTCTGAATGAAAGGTTCTCATGCGTGGCTGACAGGCGCACCTTCAAGCCTTGGCAAGTTCTCGCAGCGACAGCTCTCGTTTCCCTCTGGGATACCTGGGAGCGTCTGACGAAGAGGAGATGCTCTGAGGCTGCGGGAAGTTCGTCTTCAATGCAATCGCTCTATTAATACTTTGAGGCATCCTCGCTGATGCTAAACCCAATCTCCCGCGCACTCGGCCATCCTACGCGGTTGAGGACAGTGGATATGCTCACTGCGCCGATCACTCCGGAAACAAGTCTCATCAGGCCGCAAGTTGACAATTTTCTGAATCCGTGACAGATGGCATTTGGCGGCCCCTGCCCCAAACGGGGAGACAGATACAAGTAGGTGTGGGAAAACTGAACGCTGTACAAGGAGCTTCAAGGATTTTGGTGTGAAATAGTGGCGAATTTTGTAGGGGATAGAATGATTGTGTTGCAGTTAGGACGAGCCACCGCCGATATGTGGCTCCCAGTCAGAACCTTGGTCCTAGAGAACTCACTGCCAGAACTTCACTGTAGGACATGGTGGGGGCGTGAGCGTGATAAGGGAGTGGAGAACTGGAGTCTTTTTTTAGGACAGAATTGGTACCCAAAAGAATGGTAAAATGGGTCTTGTCGGGTTCATTTTGAGACTGTTGACTAAAACCATGGTCTTGAGGGAAGGATAGACTCTCGACGCGGGCCTTCAGGTGGGATACAGTCTGATGACATCGTGAGGGGAGTGGTCAGGAGTTGAAAGTGTCATCCGTCAATATGAAGAATCGGCCCATGGAAAGAATAGGACATGTTCGTTGATGAAAATATAGGAAGAGGAGGGGACCGCTATGGAAGCCCGGGCGACGCCGTGGGCCAATGGGAGAATCAGGTCTGGGAGTTCTCGCCTCCACCATTTTTCTGTTTCCGGTTCTTGCAGTAGCTGCGGAACCAGTCCCGGAGCAGCTTACACCGTATTTACCGATTGCTAGCTTATTCCAGAAGACGTGTCCATGGATACGACGCTGTCAAAAGTTTGCTTAAGTGTGAGCGTCGTCATTGACGTTGTGCTAATTTCACCAGCGTCGATAAATCTTTGAGGTCTTGCATCGACAGCGCGATCAGGGCGTCCCTTCCGGTGGTTAATGTTACAAGGGGGTCCGGTATAAGCATATTGAAAATTTAGACAATATTGGTTATTCCTAGTAAGGTATGACGTGGTTTGCATCGCAAGACGACTTCTTCCGTGATTTAGACAAAACGCACAATATACCGAGATAGGACCGGAAGTTTTAATCGGATCGTCTCCCAGACTTGTGAACAGGTCACCGGCGAGCAATTTTCCAGGCATTAGGAAACGTTGTCCATGTGGTTATTGATTCGTTGACTGATATTCAAGAATAGGGGTCCAATACAGCGAAAACATTTTTCCTGCGCATGATTGAGGGACGCATCGATACCTGAGTTTGCGAGACTCATGACGATTAATGGCCTCGAAAGTTCTGTGAGGGTTTATACATTGGGCGTCAGTGCGAGGGTGATGAAGCACACCCGGGCATGAAACGCTTATGCGGCCAACAATTGTGAAGGTCAACTTACACAAAATAACGAAGTAAGAAATTGAAAATGCGACGATGCTCAAAATGTGGCCGAGTTCAATTGCGGCGTCACGAGGCAGATATACTTATATGATGCATTAATGTTCAGGCGGTTTGGAGCTACGATCCCTCCACAGATTGCTTTCTGGGCAAGCGTTTTGACCTTCCGGTTTTTCGTCCGACGGTCTTTCTTAAAAACATAGGTCTTATTCTGTACTACGAGATCGCTTTACCTTTGAGGCCGATACTTCTTACACCGTAGGTCCAAAATCGACATCTCAGACAGCACAGGTCAACGCCTACAAGACACATCATCAGCACATACCACTACAAATATGGCGTTGTGAACTTTGGTCGATCTATCGTAAGTATGCCACCGCTTGCGGACCCACGGTGCACGTCAGTACTGCAGATTATACTACGCCCCTGAATAGCTTTAGCTTTGGATATCGTAATTGTTGCCAAAAATTTATTACGCAACGCTTGACCACAAGCTGCTTATATTTTTTAATTGATATGTTACCTTTATTCCATCAATTGAAACGTTACCAGCTTTTTGCGGCATCAAAGCAAACAAAGCGTCAATACTCATTTGGACTGCCTGTCTTCAGTCGCGCCCCCCAGTGGCCGAATTTCAGCTAGACTGGGGGGCTGGATCTGTGACTGAGGGGACTGGTCCCCCAGCTAACATGATGTTAGACGAGTCCCTACCGGGCCCGTAGCAAACAGTAATAGATAGGTGATGTCATTAACTGCCATTAGCGAAATTAACCATTTGGAGAAAGGTTAATTTCAAATAAATGCTTCAGCTAATTTGTCAACTTGCCACTATTGTGTTGTCAGTTTAATTCACATTCACTCTCATGCTTGGATTTTACTGAACACCAATGTCAATTGTCCAATGATCAATATCGCATTTACATCCACACCCTCTCCGGATACAAATACTGTTTAGCTCTCATAAGTTAATTGTATTTTGTTATAGTGTATCCGGCTGCGATCTCACGATCTATCCACCTTTGTATGCGTCCTGCAGGTGCTGCTTATTCCGACAATATCTCAAAACAAGGCGGTGGACTGGTCAGCATTCGCTGATAAGCATGCCTATCTAGATACTTCCGTTGCCACTCCTCCAGTGACATTTTTGCCTTAAGCCTTGCAGGTTTTCATGTGTGTCTTAGTTCGTGTTCCGACTTACAAATATTGCTGCTTGCGGATTTCCGACTATTCCGGCACGTTTATGTGACTTCGAATATTCCCCCGTCACATCATGCATGCGGGATATAGCAAAGTCAAGCTATTTCGTTAGTGTGGTGATTACCAGTGAAGCTCTCCCGACTCCACTCCGAATTCGGTGAAGAGAGGGTCTTCAAGCCGATTAGGATCTAAGATATGCTGACTGCCTTTGCTGGGATTCTCTAACAGCCGGTGCACCGTCAATTAGTTGGTAGCTAAGTTAAACAAACTGAGATAACGTATGTAAGGTGTCAAGAGAATGTTTCACCTTAAGCTTGAGGCTTATCATTAAGATAGGCATATCGCAGAACATGTAAAACAAAGCTTGGCAGTTGACAAAGTATATAATCTGTTCCAAATACTATTCGGTTGGAAATTATCCACATATTCCGCATGAAAATATTCTACTTTTGTCGGCCTTGGCTCACATCAGGTATATTACCGAGGGCCCAGTCCGCCACCAGCCTATTCGAGTGAAAAGGTTAATATTGTATGCACATTACACACCGTACTACTGGAGCAATGCAGCATTAACATTGTCAGAGGGCATGCGAGAAGCACCATAAGAGTGTCCCTGATCCAGAGAATGACGTAAGCTCTCAGACTCTCGACGGTGACATGCTGGGACACGATGTTCTGGTAACAGTGCTGACCTCATCATGATGACGCGCGATTTAGTTTTCTGGAGAATCCATCAATAACAACAGTGGCCACAGCTGCAGGTCGGCACGACAGCTCACACCGCTGCTGCTGGTGGACCTGTCAGGAAAACACGACTCTGCTCGACACTGACCTCGCAAACCGTTCAGTACATGCGGTCAGCCCAGTCTCCGTACATTAACCTTCAGCGCGCTCTATGCCGCGGCGATAACCCGCGCAGTGCATACGTAACACTGGCCTGTACTGTTCAGCAGCTGCCGTAACACTGACCTGCACTGTTCAGCAGCTGCCGTAACACTGACCTGTACTGTTCAGCAGCTGCCGTAACACTGGCCTGTACTGTTCAGCAGCTGTCGTAACACTGGCCTGTACTGTTCAGCAGCTGCCGTAACACTGGCCTGTACTGTTCAGGCAGCTGCCGTAACACTTGGCCTGCACTGTTCAGTAGCTGCTGTAACACTGGTCCTGTACTGTTCAGCAGCTGCCGTAACACTGGCCTGCACTGTTCAGCAGCTGCCGTAGCTGCCGCAACACTGGTCTGCACTGTTCAGCAGCTGCCGTAACAATGACCTGCACTGTTCGGCAGCTGCCGTAACACTGACCTATACTGTTCAGCAGCTGCCGTAACACTGGTCTGCATTGTTCGGCAGCTGCCGCAAAACTGGTCTGCACTGTTCAGCAGCTGCCGTAACACTGACCTGCACTGTTCGGCAGCTGCCGCCTGCCGTAACCTCACCGCATACAGGCCGAAAACAGGAGTCCTCATTTTGTTTCCGCTCGTAGTGTTAAGCCTACAAAGGGGGTGGCCGTCTTCCCAACGTCTTACCCACCCTGGCCGCCTTATCCCACTCTCACCTACCCGCTTGAGCGACATATTAGTTGGGGACACTGTAGGGAAATGCTCCAAAAATAGAGCGCTCTAAAAATAGCGCCGATGACGTCAGAGCCTACCATAGACATCCATGCTAAAGCTCTGAAATTGGAGCATCTTTATGAACACTTTTTACAAAAACCACTTGCAATAAATTGTAGCAAAATGTCAGAAGCAAGGAAGCAATACAAGATGCAAAAACGTTCAACGATCGTGATTTGTTTTCCTGTAAAAGCCTCAACAAACCCAGATGCACATAGAAAATGTAAGTTGAATTTCTAATTGGTGAAAAATAATGCAAAAATTATGTTCAACAATCTTAATTAAGCTTAACTGTTAAGTTTGGTCCTTTATTTTTTTTTTTTCAAAAATACATTTAGTACATTACTTGCAAAGGATCTGATGTGTTTTTCTAAATAATGATAACAACTATATTTTCACAACACGTTACTCGCTCTATATATTGAGCGTTTCAGCACCAGGCAACGGCAGTTAATAAAAAAATAGAACAGGGATCTAGACTGTTTCCTACCAGTGACATAAACATAAATTTAACTTGATCAATCTATAAGCAAAGTTTGAAGTATTTTCTCACCATATATGCCATAAATGGGTCGTCAAGTGGTCGCAGTGCTACGCAACAACCGCTTAAAAAGTCCCTTTTTTCGCGACCGCTTACAATGCATCAAACTCTAAAATTAGAGCGCTCTTTTTTGGAGCATTCCCTACAGTGTCCCCAGCTGATATGAGGTAAGGTGTTGTCAGTCGACAGCGAGACCCAGCAGAGGGATCACACAAGTTGGAAAGACCCTGAATGGAAGGCATGCAGGGTTTTTATGTACATATACATAATTAATATGCACCTGTTTTGGGTTCAGAATCCAATGATGGTCTTGTCCTTAATCCGCAAATTTTTTTGGCCTTCTCCTTACGAGCTTTTGGATCAGTAGGCTTTTCTTCTTCTTTGTCTGCTTTGTTCCTTAAGTTGCATTATCTCTTCAGGACTTTTTCATCACGGTTTCAGGATGTCATCCTCACACTCTTTTTCTCTATAGACATTTTAAACAGAGATTAAAGTTTGAACGTTCTAGTTCAGACATGATTTGCTTTTGGTGCCAAGCCGCCCAAGCATGTATGGGAAATACCTACCTTGATTACCTACCTTACTTAGACTACCTTTGAAAATACCAAGATTCTTATAGATAAGGTTGCAGATTGAGTCACGTGACAAAAATGAGCACCCAAAGCAGGGGATCTAAGCTAAAGAAGAGCACTCAAAGCAAGTAGCACACCTATTGCACACTACATGTCAGTCACTGAAATTAAATACATTATGTGATATTTTTTTTTGTCTATAAAATCAGTTGAAAAATTATAAATGTATAGTATTTGAATAAAGTAAAAAAGACTTATCAATCTACATGCCATAAAACAAAATAATAAAATGTACTCTTCCTACCCAGTATGATGTAATGTACCTTTCCTTCCCAAAAGATCATGCGCTCTTCAGCTGCTGGTGGTTTTGGAAGAGTGGCTGGAGATTATCGACCGACGAGGAGCTGTAGACCGTTATCCATTGATTTTCAAAAAGGCGTTTGTACCCGCGTGCCCCAACCAGAGACTCCTCTCCAAGCTGAGGGCGTGTTGGTGCGTGAGGGAGATTTCTTCGCTGGATCTCAGCTTTTCTGGACCAAACCGAAGACAGAGAGTTGTTGGTGAGGGGCAGTTGCTGAGTTGGGCTAAGGTCAGCAGCGGCATCGCCCCAGGGGTCGGTTCTGGGTCCGGTGTTGTTCCTGCGTATTATTACGACTTCCAGGTACGGTGGAAAGCTGCTCAAAGTCTCTTTGCCGATGACACGAAGTTGTACCGTGAAGTGTCAAACTCCCAAGATATGTTTCGCCTCCAGCAAGATATCAATAGACTGGAACACTGGGCAAGTAAGTGGCAACTCCCTTTCAACAAGGACAAGTGCAGGCTGATGCACCTTGGATCCTCCAATCAGGGCTTCAAATACCAGATGGGCGGCACTGATATTGTACGGGTGGACATGGAGAAAGACCTCGGACTCCTCGTCGACAATGGACTCAAAGTTCATCGAACCCAGGTGCTTGCCGCGTGTCCGCGCAACAACAGAGTCCTGGGCTTTCAGAAGGGCTTCGTATCACTAGATTCGTCAATGCTCTGCCTCTGTTTGTACCGACACCTTAGTCAGGCCACAATCTTGATATGCTAACTCGGTGTGGAGCCCAATATAGGATGGATCAAGACGAAGTCGAGAGAGTCCAAGAGAGCACCAACAAATCCGATCCCTGCGTCACCTGAGCTACCCAAGGAGCGACTCCGTGTACTGAAACTGCCCTCCATGTATCTACAAGATTGAGAGGTGACATGAAATCGGACTACCAGTCGACCGTCGGAAACACCTGGAGATGAGAACAGCAGACTCTTCGAGCTTCACCCTCCAACCGGCCAGGCGGACACCATCTGAAGCTGAAACAGTCGGTTGAACGGCCGCCTGCGCCAGACTCATTCTGCTGCCCGAGTCCCACAACCACTGGAACGGACTACCCGAATAAGTTGTGTCTTCCAGAGCGTAAACACCTTCAAGAACCCGGCTGGCAAGCTGTGGACAGAAAAGTGGAATGAACTAAGCCAGCACAGGACGAAAGAGTCAGAAAGAGTCTGAAAGAGAGAATCTCGATCACAGATTACAGAAAGACAAACATGTTAGGGAGAAGCAATGACCAGATTCCTTCAGGTCCTCATTCGACCTTCCTTAATCCGAAGTTTCTATTCTATTATATTCTATTCTACTCTTGAAATGTTGTTTATCGATGACTGAGTATTCTTCGTTTAATGGGGCCCCACGCATGGAAACTATTATCGTAAATATAACTTTATTGCACATTATAAATAAATAATGCTTATGCAAGACATATTTATGGCAAAATTGCCCTTCTTCACAAGGTACTTATGTACCGGAAGCTTCTTTCCTCTGTGCATAAAACACGACGAAAGTAATGGTCGGATTGTCTACTTGCGCCAGTTTTGTCACAGTAGTAGAGGTGAGGCTCCCCGCCGCCCATAAAGAAAGCCGCATAAATGGTATAAACAAGCATAAAATATACATTTTTTGGACTCAATAGATAGCTCATCTTATGCTTCTTAGCGTGAAATGCAACGAATTTGGAATCCCAGCTTGAAAATTATGAAAAAGTGCTTAGTTTTGCGACCCGAAAAAATGTCGTAGCAGTTGCGTGTTGAAATAAAGGAAGAAGCCATTAGCCGTTGTCACGATGGGTTATTTTGCGCGAAATGTTTTAAAACATTTTAAAATGTTTTAAAATGTTTTAGTACCTGCTTCTAACGATGACTTAATGCGCTGAAAAAATGTGTTAACCCCTCGCCCTACGGTCCCACTACGGCGAGGTTTAAACATTTCTCGCGCGGAATAGCCACATCGTTGAAGACGGCTACCACTGAAAACATTGGGTTAAAACAATTTTAAAATGTTTTAAAAACATTTCGCGCAAAATAAGCCTCGTGCAAACGGCTATTATAAAGTCACCCAAACTCAAAATTGCGTCACTTGATGTCGCACACCTGGGAAATACCTTTTTACCCTTGGGCTGGCAATTTCATAATCTCACCTCGTTTTTTATCGAAAGTAACCTCGACCAACCGGTCCCCTGTTTTACTTTCGAATAAAAAAACGCGATAAGATCATTAAATTGTCCCAGCCCCGGGCAGGAACATATTGTCTCAGACCAAGCCTCAGCACATTGCGATTCCTTTGATATGCATTTTGATTGACAAGGGAACGATTTTTAAGG
Organism: Semibalanus balanoides; assembly: GCA_014673585.1. Lineage (NCBI taxonomy): Eukaryota > Metazoa > Arthropoda > Thecostraca > Balanomorpha > Balanidae > Semibalanus > Semibalanus balanoides. The sequence goes on from VOPJ01002557.1 coordinate 44,631, forward strand.
AACGTTTTTAATAACCTATTCCTGTTGTTAATTGAGCGAAAAATGGATGGGGTGAACCAGGGCTCGGGCTGTATAGGTATGTGGCGTCTTGGCACATTGCTAACAGACAAGCTGTTGACCTCGGCTTGGATTGTTGAGATCAGGTGACAGGTGTTCAGCACAATCTTTAGGATCATTGCATTACATAAATCCAGTTAGTTTAGTGCGTAAATTATCTTTCAGATCATCGATCCGATCGTAGTTAAATCTGAGTTTGCAAGGTGAAATGATATTCCAAACCCGGTGTTGCTGAATAAAGTTGCTAGTGCAAAAAGTAACCTGGTGGTCAGCAATTCCTGCGCAGACTGCGCCACAGGAAGAAACTGATTCAGGGCAGTTGGTGTTGTCAATAAGGGTTGCGGTGAATGGTGAAGTGGACGATATTCTGGTACGCAAAGTAATGGATGGGTAAAAACCATACGAATTCATGCCAGCTCTGGGAATGTTTAGGCTTCATTCATTGTATTGCACTTGAAACAGGTTCACATTCCAAATCACCACCCAATAACAGGGTTTGTTTAAACTACTTATAGTGCATAGTGAGTCCTCGAGAAATGACATAAAGACCCTGAGAGCATTTTTTTCTTCAGAAACTGAGGGAGCTAAATTTGCGCATTTTAAATATAATGAGCGTAAATAGACCTGTTTACATATAAGCGACAATGAGCGTAATAGGCCTGTTTACATATAAGCAATAAATGTAACTGCATATATTTAAGCTTTTCCGGTCGTAATTTTCCTAGCTTTGAGGTAGCGTTATTCCAATTATTCGGATCTGCTTCCTTACGCGTACGTACAGTGTGCTGCGTCGATGTGACAAAACAATCCCATGGGCGGCGCAGCGTATAGGAGGAGGGGCAGCTGTCCCCACTCCAGAAGTTCGGGACAAACATATAACTTCCCCCTCCCCATAACTTTGTAAGAGTTTAGGAGACCCCATACATTTGTAAGTTTGCGCATTTCTCTAAGTGCGCCCTTCAAGAAGTTGGTTTTATTTCATTTTTATGACCCAAAAAAACGACGGCCCCCGCGGTGCTCCAGCCAGCCTATAAGGGCCCTTTAAGACCAACAGAAGGCCCTCAGTCGGCCTGAGGGTGCAATCAGAAAGCCTGAGATTTCAAAATAGGCCTGCTTGACGTTCTTTGTGACTATTTAGAGGGCCATGCAAAAATACAGTGGCCTTAATTCGAATTCCGAGGAGGTACCATTTCGCACCATTGTTTTGAAATGGACCATTTGACCGAAGGGTCCCCTGGGTTTCTCCCCCTCCCCCAACCCCATCCGAAAATACCAGCCGCCGCCACTGAATAATCCGTGTGTATTTTCCCATGTGATACCGTGATACAGCTTTGAAAATCAGTTTTAGGAATGTACTTGGCTGCACTTTTTCATAGCACTTTTTCATAGTTTGGTTCTGTTTGGTTTCTATTTTGCCAACGGTAAAACAGCTTTATTGATGTGAGCTTTTATAGAGCTTTATTGAAAAATCACACAGGTGCGGCACAATGAAGTGTTGGTGTAGGTGGTTTGGCGTCTGGCCACTACCCTCGACGAAGATGGCGCTCCCATCCTCAGGGGTGACGGTTTCCGGAGCATCTTCTTATTTGTATGATGATTTGGTTTTAAGGACGCCGCAGCTACTAGGCATGTGGCGCCCATAGCAGCTTCTTCTGCAAAAAGGCAGACAAGAGTCAGGAGTCGATCAGCGGCGCGTGGCACGTTACAAATTACTGGCTTATGGCTAAACAAGCGCAATTTAATGGTTTATTGCTCGGCACCTTAGGGAAGTGAGACGATGAAACAAACACCAATGTATAGACCAATGTACCGTCGTCCCTCTCTAAAATGCATGTGAAAATTTAGGTTTTAATGCAATATTTTGCTGCTCAAGTCCGCTTGTAATATACACAGAAGCCGTTTTCACGATGAATTATTTTGCGCGAAATGTTTCAAAACATTTTACAATGTTTTAGTACTAGCCGTTTTCACGATGGACTAATTTGCGATAAATGCTTTAACCCTCGCCCTACGATCCCGTAGCATGAGGGCTAAAAAACATTATTTTGCAAATTAGTCCATCGTGAAAACGGCTATTACTAAAACATTTTAATATGTTTTAAAACATTTCGCACAAAATAATCCATCGTGAAAACGGCTATTGCCAAATTTGAGAATATTCCCTTAATTACACCGCCGTAGCGTCAAAACCAAAGGGTTGTAAACGATAAAAATGATGAAGCTGTAAAGTGCAATCAAATCCATTAAATACATACCCAAAAAATATTTTTACCTACAAACATGAAGCTTATCATTGCAATATTGACGATAATTACTCAAAACGATGTATCGGCAAAGCTTTTGATATCAAGTATCGTGATTACTGCAGATGCTGAACATGAGAATACAAACACACAGAGACAGTAGCGAAAACCGACGCGAATCAATATGCCTATGTGCACTTTTCTAATGACTCCCTCACTGCAAGTGTTGCCGCTGTACAAGCCCAAGTCATGAAACCACTTCTTGTATGAAAGGTATCCCTTGTTATTATGTAGGCGGCTTCTAGAGTTTTTCGTTTTTGCTTTGTTATGTTCTTCTCTAATATTTGTATGTCTTCCCACTTTGTTAAATGTTGACATTTACCAATATGTAAAACAATAGCGTTTGAGGTCCGATGGAATCTCACGTCAATCTTGTGTTCTTTGGACTTTGAGCCTTGTTTGCATTCCTCTTCCCGTCTCAACTAGGCAGTTGTTGTTGCAGCCTTTGCACGGTGTTTCGTATACTACGCTTCGGTCGTTGTCGTCCGTCTTATCTTTTGCGCTCACTAGCTCCTTTATTTTCTTGCCAGAGCTCATCGCCACCCGTACGCCTATTTTCTCTAGCTCCTTTGAAATAGCATTCGCTTGTTTTGAGCATGGAATCGTTATCCACCTCACTGGTTTTCTTTCCAGATTCTTCATCTGACTCTTTTTGTTGATGATTTGTTCCGCCTTTTCTTTTGTTTGATTAGGAAACCCCTTGGATACTTCAGCATCGCTAATGTATCATATATATGTGTTGGATTTCTTTTGGTAGGCATTTTGTATCACATATCCTGAATGCTCTTGAAAAGAAACCTATGACGATGCCGCTCTTAACTCGGTCGGCATGAGCAGAATAAAAATGCACATAATCTTCTTTATTGGTAGGCTTTCTGTAAACTTTGAACTTGAAACTATTTTCTGCCCTCACTATGCAAGTGTCTAAAAATATATATTTCCGTCATGTTCTAATTCAACTGTGAACTGTATCTTAGGGTTAACGGCGTTCCAGAGACTCAGTGTTTCATCCATTTGCGTGTCTTTTGGCACAGCCAACAAAATGTCATTCACGTACCGCATCCATACTGAATCATCACCAATAATATTCAAGAAATGTGACTGTTCCAAATCACCATGTATACACACCTACGGGACTGAGTGGTGACCCCATGGCCAATCCGCTGTGCTGGACGTACTCATCCCCGTTGAAACTGAAACATCCAAATTCCACACATTTTGTCCCAAGTTGCATGTACTTGTCTTTTGGTAAGGGCAGGCTTGCATCATCTATTGCATCTACTACTTTGTTGATGGCGCTTAAGGCTCCGTTTACGGGTACATTTGTGAACAGAGATGTTACATCAAAGCTTGCGAGTTTCTTATCAGCGATGTTATCAACTTCTTTCAGTCTTTGTATCATATCGGTCGTGTTTCAAATGTTGGCCGTGCTTAAAGGGAGTGTGCCTACTCTTTTGAAATGTCAAATATATTTTTATTACGGTAAGAAAAGCTACTGCTTATGATTATTGGTTACGAATAAATTCACGTCCTGAGCCCCTTTAGTTGAATTTTTAACTTATTTTCTGTTTTTGCATTTGTTTTGGTTTCAAAACTCAAAACGATCGTCAGCTATAACAGAGTAAGCGAAATGTTTGACCTATAAATGGCGCACTGGCCAGAGCTACAATATAGTGCTAGCGTTGTAAATTTATAAACAATGCTTCTAGTGCGAAGCTCTCTGGCGAACTATTGATAATTAATCTTCTGCAAGAATGGTGAATTGGCGACTTTGAATATCTCAGCAACTAAAAGTTGATTGCTGGGGAAATGAAGTACATGGCTAAATTTCGAGAAAAATATGTTCTACAGACTAGTGTCAACAACTCCACATGACCAATGTGAGTAGGCACACTCCCTTTAAGGAGCCCAAAGCTCTTGTGAGCGGCTTCGCTAAAACTTTGGCTATGTTATGGGGGGCGCTTCCAATACCCGACGTGATTGGGCGCATGGGAACATCTTGCTTGTGTAGTTTTGGTAAACCCCTCATACGCGGGGTAGTCGGTGCCTCTTCTAATACATTGTATAGCCTTTTGCCCCTTTCAGACAGTTTTGCCAATACATCGTTTTAAGTTATTAGCCGTTTTCACGATGGATTATTTTGCGCGAAATGTTTTAAAACATCTTAAGATGTTTTAAAGTGTTTTTAAGTAGCCGTTTTTCACGAATGGGTTATTTGTGCGCGAAAATGTTTGTAAAGCATTTTTTTAAGCCCTTGAACACGAAGTGGACCCTCACCTCTATCCAAACGCGAGCACCGTCAAAAAAACCGCCTTACGTTAACACCACAAAAGATATAAAAAATTATAAGTCCGCGCCACTGCAGCTCAAGAAGAGAAAACAAAACGAAAACATTAAGGGATAGTTTCCTTGAGCGTTTAGGATATGTTTATAGTTCTAAGCAAATGTTAGTGGCAAATATGTAATTGATTCTGAAAGCCTATTGAGCCAAAAGGTGCCAAAAGGTGGGTGTTTGTTATTATATGTGTTTGTTATTTTATTTTAAAATGTTTTAAAATGTTTTAGTAGTAGCCGCTTTCACGATGGACTTATTATCGAAAAAAAAATGTTTTAACCCTCGCCCTACGGTCCCATACGGCGAGGGTTAAAACATTTTTCGCAAATTAGCCCATCGTAAAGACGGCTACCACTGAAACATTTTAAAACATTTTACAAAGTTTTAAAACATTTCGCGCAAAATAAGCCATCGTGAAAACGGCTAGTATCGTCAATTTATATCTGTCATGGATCTGTTACAATTATCATTGCAAGTTAAAAAGAACGCTGCCTATTTTACCTATTTGTTCAAAGTATTATATATTCCCGCCCGGAGATGGGAAAATGCGTTATATATAAGAAGTTTGTTTTGCGGAGGACCGAGTGCCGGTAGGCACGAGGTCCGTAGCACTACGCGAGCTATTCCGAAAAAAATGAGGGGGGCTACATCCACTTCCTTACACTGGCGAGGTTTAAACTGAAATTCGGTATGTGGTTTGAGACCACAACACTGGCAATGTCACGGCAAGTCGAACTTTGAGTCACACTGCACGTGCGCAGGTGCACACCATATTTTTTTTGACTTTTTCTGATAATATTTTCCCCCATATTCCGTAACTAATGTCATTGCTATCGGGTTTATTCGAATTCTCTCGTCATTCGCCATTTAAGGCGTCATTACTGGTATTTTATAGTTTTAACAAAATAAGTTTTGTAGTGTTCTTTTAAACTTGCAATTATTAGCTTCATGTTTGTAAGTAAACATAAATTTGTGGCGAGCATCGGATGTACTTGATTGCGCTTTATAGCTGCACCAAATCAATTAGATTTGTATTGTTTGTTACCCTTTGGTTTTGACGCTACGTTGGTGTAATGAAGGAAATATTCTAAGATTAGCAATTTGTAAATTACAGGTGGATTTTAGGAGCGAAAAATTGCATTTAAACCTAATTTTTCACATGCATCATTTTAGAGATATTACATTGGTTTACAGTCTTATCGCTTCATGTCCCATAGGTACCAAGCACTGATTAACATCGTGAAAACATCATAAAACCATGAATTTGCGCTTGTATAGTCAGTAATTTTGCACGTGCCTCGAGCCACTAATTGACACACGGTGCATACGGGCGGATTGTTTCGCTATATATCTGAGTTCAACCCGCCTCCTTGCGACTTTAAGTTGCCGAGATATAGGTCACGTATTGCACGATGTTTTGTATTTCTTGGACAGAACAGGGGTGTGCACGTGCGCACGTGTAGTGTGACTACAAGTTTGACTTGCTTAAAGGGACACTGCCACCTTTACATTATATTTGAGTTGAGATAGCCATTTTCCGTGCTAGGCATTGCAATTATGTATAGTGTAAGTTAAGACAACCACCGAGGTCGAATCACAAATAAATTTGAGTTTGGTTTTGACATCTGTAACATCTCCAGTCCCAAGTGTATTTGAAACTATATCCTGATCTATAAAAAACTAAAAACTATTATAAACTATATCCTGATCCGATGACGTCGTCACTCTTTACTAAACATTAATGATAGTAGAATTGTCTTACATTTGGCCATACATTAGCCGTACATATGGCAGCGTGAAGGTTTTCTCTATTCCCGAAATTCCTTCAATGCACGTCATCCAGCCCAAATATTTAAAGCTTAAATTTTTTTATAATTTGGCATCGTTTGTGAGAAACAAATGTCATAATCCGTGTTCGGCAGCAATTACTTCATATTTAGCACCACAAGCGGCGTACATTTGAGAACTTTTGGGAAGGTGGCAGTGTCCCTTTAAGTGGTGCCTCTCAGCCAGTGGTGTGCTCTCAAACCACACACCAAATGCCAGCTTAGAGTTCACCTTTAAACAAAACGAAAAATCTAAGAAATAACGTAGAGAAGCTAGAAATGAATTATTATGTTACTAGTAAGCTATACAAATATATGTTAACGCGAAAAACTATGTCAGTTATTTGGTTCAAATTCCCAGTTTATTCCTCAGAATAATGTGAAATCAGTTAGCTTAGAAACACGCAATGTCTTCATAACGTCATCGATTTAGTGAGGGATCGTGGCGTATACAAGACAGAACTTGCCCAAGTACTTGTTGAAGATTCCGGAAAATACAATGCTTTGAGAACCACCACAATAGGTATAAAAGGAATAAACTGAGAATTTGAACCAAATAATAATTCATTTCTAGCTTGAATCTAAGCCAACTGATTTCGCATTATTCTGAGGAATAAACTGAGAACTTGAACCAATACCCCCAAATGTCGTATTTTTACCCCTTGGCAACCATTTGTTACCAAAAAATAAATTTCGGGGTCCAAAAAGAAAGAGATATCTGGGGGCAGAATATGTCCCTCGCAGGTTAACGTTATAATTCTGTCCGCCCGCAGGTAATATAGGGTTAAACAGAGAAGGCACAATAATACGTGCGTAAGGAATTGTGCACTTCCAAAGGGATGCGTTCGAAGATTTATTCACGAATAATTGCATAGGGTGATTTGCAACACAAAATTTATGTACGAATAAAGGCGAATAATTTGAGAAAAACTTGTTTCCTACCAATTAATCCTATTTCAGGTTTTCACCAGAGTACCTATTCATTAGCATAATAACCTCATTAATTAACGATTCCAGTTTCGGCAAGTGATGATATACAGTTTCTGGAACGTCATGTTTTCGGGTTGGCTTATTCAGGGGCGTAGGATCTCATTTAAAGTTGGGGGGGGGGGCAAAAGGCATTTTAAGTCGATTCTTTCCATGCACCGTCCATAGGCGTAATGTTAAAATCCGAAAATGTTGGGGGCAGCTGCCCCCCCCCCCCTGCCCCCGGATCCTACGCCTATGCTTATTGCTAATTTCACTGCTTTGTTTGGTTAATTTCACAATTATGTATTGCTCCTGATGCTTTGTGGTATAGAGTGCTGGGCTTCTCACCTTTCCCGGTAGTAGCAGGCCGGGTTCGTGACGCTTCGACGCTCGCTTTTTGATCCTGACTGGGATGGCTTGCGGTCGGTAGCAGCGGTTGCACCCAAGGTCAGATGACGTCAGTGAGCGGGGCGGACGGTGTCCACTGTCCAGTCCAGGTATGTCGGGCACGTACAATTTTCAGTTATAAATTATGCCGGCTGCCAGGAACTGCCCGATCGGATGGTGGGGGTTAGGGCCTGCACAGCAAGCTATGCCTAGCGCAGGACCTGATCTCGGAAATCCATCCATTTAAAAGGCTCAGACTAAATTTATGTAAAAATATCACCCATTGTTTGTTTGCTGCGCACGCTGCGCAGTGCGTAATGCGCATTCTCGTCTGATGTGACAGCGTATTGCGTCGTTAATCCTCTGGCTTCTGATTCTGACACGATCTGCCACTGTAGTTTTCCCACGGTCCGAGACCGTCGCCGCCACACAATCCCACTGCAGACAAAAAATGTTCTACCCGGCATTGTTGGTGAATACTCTCCCCCCCCCCCCACTGAAGCTTACCACATCGCAGAAGACATTCTTAGAAGCGAGGAAGGGACAGAGAGACGGGCCAACAGAGTGCCCTACTCGCTGGTCGGGGTCGGTCTGGACGCCGTCATATCGAGACTCCGGTGGTCATGTTAAGCCGGGCATCACATACCAATCAATAACTTCACAACAGTGCGCTGTCGCAGACGGCGGCAGGCACTCCCTGGAAGCACCCACAAATGATTAAAACGCACACAGTGCGTGAAGTTCGTCCGATCGCGCTGACAGGCGCATAGCGTGGCGGCGAGGGGCACGCACAATGGTCTCCACGCTCCCCGTACATCTGGGTCAGTCCGCCTACACGCACACCGCAGTCATCAGCGGGACGGAGTCAGTCTGACAGCCGACAGGGCCAGGGGCAGGGACGTAGACAGGGGCAGGGCAGGGCGCCACTGCAGAACAGACGGAGCAGCTGGGCGCGGCGCCCCTCAGCCGGAACCGTGATTATTGTGGCGGCGGCCGACCGGCGGCGGCGACTACAAAGCGAACCTCGGCCTTGTCGGCGATCACGGGGTCGCGGCGGGGTCAGCTGGGCGTCAGAGCGATCACGGGGTCGCGGGGTCAGCTGGGCGTCAGAGCGAATCAGGGTCGCGGGGTCAGCTGGGCGTCAGAGCGGACACGGGGTCGCGGGGTCGCTGGGCGTCAGAGCGATCACGGGGTCGCGGGCGAGGGTCAGCTGGGCGTCAGACGATCCACACTTGACGGCGATCACTGGGTCGGGGATCAGCTGGGCGTCGAGCGATCAGGGGGTCGCGGGGTCCAGCTGGCGTTCAAGCGATAATCGGTCGCGGTCAGCTGGGCGTCAGAGCGATCAACGGGGTCGCGGGGGATCAACTGGGCGTCCCAGAGGATCACGGGGTCGCGGCGGGGTCAGCTTGGGCGTCAGAGGATCACGGGGTCGCGGGTCAGCTGGGGTCAGAGCGGATCACGGGGTCGCGGGGGTCAGCTTGGGCGTCAGAGCGATCACTGGGGCTCGCGGGGGTCAGCTGGGCGTCAGAGCGATCACGGGGTCGCGGGGTCAGCTGGGCGTCAGAGCGATCACGGGGTCGTGGGGTCAACTGGGCGTCAGAGCGATCCACACGATGTTAGCAGGGATCAGCGACCTTTTGATGTGTTATGAGGGATCAGGGAACTCTGTCGCGGTCGGTCTACGGAGAGCGCAGGGTGAGTTAGAGGGTGGGATATGTGGTGCGTCAGGCATAGAGAGATGAGAAGGATCATGTGGCTTATGTGCATCAGGTTCATGCGAAGCTGGGGTGAGATGCACGTAAAGGAGTGTTTAGGATCAGGGAGTAATCACACATTTCAGAGATGAAGAACAAAACTCACTAGAACAGAAGACACAGACAAACAACGTATGTGCTATATTTGTCAAATGTTTTTTGTTTGTGGTCGTGACGATCAACGTTCAAAATATAAACACAAACCCTTATTCAGCAGGCGTTTCAGCTTATTATACACAATTGTTCCTGGTCGTGGTTAACATGAAGCAAAATTAATTCTAAGCGATTTTTTGGGGGATAGGTGTTGTCACAAAGATGTATGTGTTTGTGTATGCACAATACGCATCTAGCTTTCGAGTACGGACTTCCCAGTGCTCGGTCGGCGGTCAGAGACTGCATTTCCAAATGACGACACGACTTGGCTAGTTGCTGTATATGGCAATGATAGCAATGGCAATGATGATTGATTATGACGGTGCTGAGAATGCTAAAAACAGCTGAGGCTGGTGCACCAAAAGCTTTTGTCGTTTTGCATCCACTTGCGGTTCGCAGTGTCCAGTGACTGCAGAATGTAAGGTGACGGAAAGCCTGGTATCTACCGGAAGCTTTTAAGAGTATCGCAGGAAAAACAACTGTACCTATCAGTGTCCACCGATCGAATCATATATCATATCTCGTATCGTTAGGGAAAATATTATACTTATTTCCGTTCTGAGAACCCCAAATACTCATTACATATGCATTCACAACCAATTTAAGTTGATTTATCCAGCTTAGATGTGCACCACAGGCGAATTCATGACACACTACAGAGTGGCTTTGTCACGTTCAGTGCATGATCTCACCAATAGCCCATTATCGCTGAACTTAGCAGCAATGAAAAGCACCACCTACATGCCTCTGCACTGTGCTGACACGATCGTGCACCATGGAAGGACAGACTGGCCGTGGCCCACCCAGGAGTCGATCTGTCGCCGTCTCCACCGCCGTCTGCCCCGCTGCTTCGACGCTCCGTCTCGGCGGTGCGGGGCGGGGCGGGGCGGCGCACCCGCCCGCGGCTGCCCCACCCGTCACGAACACGGATATGGGGAGGAGGCGGGCGCGGTCGGCGATGTCTGCTCCGTAGCCGGGCCACAAGGTCAGCCTGTACGGTGGGCCGGGCCGGCGCACTCTGCCCGGATCTGCCGCGCTGCCCACAGACTCTGGCTCTGCGGCTCACTCTGCCCGCCCACGGGGATAGTTAACGGGCGGCCCGCTGCTCTGCTCCACATTGGTATACGTAACCACCGGCAGTCCGCAGCCCGGAACTCTGATAAGAAGGATACTATGGGCCTGTTCTCGTGGCGTCTCTAACCTCTTCCTAGTTGCTCCAACTGCATGACTGCTCTGTGTTATTAGGATACGACTGGAGCAAGTTAGAGAACCTTGTAGGATGTTGATGTGCGACGGGAGCAGACCCTATCTAAGGATTTTGAAAGTTTTAGAAGCCTTAGCTATAATAAGCAGCTAAGCACAAAGTATGGAGTTTGTTCAAGGCCTAACCGAAAATCGTGAGATTCAATTAACATTTATTTTGTTTGGTGTTTTCGACGTGTGGTAAACACAACATCTGAGACGTTTTGTGATCTGTACCTACTTATAGCCAGGGCACGGGGATCACAGCGGAGGAGGACATGCCGGTGAACTATAAATCAAGCTGATTGTAGACATTGCTACAGATTGGTGAAATGTTACCCGCTCCTGTCATGAAATGTTACCCACTTCACCCGAAAGTGCTGCATTAAACTGTATGGCAGAGGTTTGGAGGAAGGCAGACGGCAGCACGATCAAACTCTGCTCTTCCTGGTTAGGCAGCAGAGTTCTCGGGCCAAGCAGAATCCCCATCAGCAGGATCAGCAGGACGCACCGTCCTGCTGATCGCGCGGGGATTCTGCTCCGTCACTTGGTCCGGGCAGGGACTTCGTTCCGTCTGATCAGGGGATACAAGGCCACATAAAGCTTGGCTGTTGTTTTTGCGTACATTCATATGTCTCAGATCCTCATCTTTGTTAATTTAACCCTCGCCCGGGTAGGGGGTTAAATTTAGAAAATACAAAAAATGGGTTAACTTAACCCTCGCCACCCCCTCAGTTTTTCAGGAATACTCGCGAAGTTATCAACCGATTGTGATGAAACTTGCAATACTCTATTTTTGAACAATTTAACGCATACTCTTAAAAACGGAACTCTATCCCCATGATCCGCGACCTTTGACCTGTTTCTCAAGGTCATGTCAGGCGCGAATCCCGCAGTATCGATCCTTGCAACTTGCGCAGTTTCCGAGTATTTGTTGTTCAGACGCATATGCACAGGTGCTTCCAGGTGACAGATGCAGTTTCAACAGAGATTGTGACTTCAATTGATCTTTTTAGAGGTCAACCGAGCTCACTGACCTCCAACGACCTCAGATGACTTCTTGGGCTTCTGGCGCTTTCTAGGATATTTTGTGACGCTGATTTTAAATTTGGCACCCATTAAGCATGATTGTATGTTCATTCACGATTTTAGCTCGATTATTGTTCAATTTTTACACGTTTACGACTTGATGACATCTGGGATATTGACATGACCTCAGAGGTCACCTAATGGCCCAGGACCTTAACCCGGGATTCAGCGGCTTTCTCTCGTCACCAGCAACATGCTAGTTTTTTAATCAAAGCTCTTACTCAATTAGGGGCGAAACGCCAGGGTGGCCGTCCCCCCCACACACAAACACCTACCCGGTCATGTAGGCATTATGCCCTTACCGGGTGATGGTTAACTTTTTATTGTGATTCTGAAAATTGGATTAATAAACTCTGAATCCGTCCGTCGATTTATTTGTCCTTGTCCTTTCACCTTGCTCTGAATCGCTCCACAGACCGTCAAACTAGCGTCATAGCAGCATCTCCCCCGGCAGTCGATGACTCGGTATACTGCAGCGATCTGCTCACAGATGGCCTCCGACAGCATGTTTCTCTGATCATTCTAGAGCCCTCTCCACAAAATGCCGCCGGCCGCTACCGGGCTGGTATACGTGACTGCAATCAAATACGCGACGCGGCTGTTTATACCGAGAGGCAGCTGTTACCGAGGGGGCTGTTACCGAGTGGGCTGTTGCCGAGGTGCGGCTGTTGCCGAGGGGGCTGTTGCCGAGAGGCAGCTGTTACCGAGAGGTGGCTGTTGCCGAGGGGGCTGTTACCGAGGGGGCTGTTGCCGAGTGGGCTGTTGCCGAGTGGGCTGTTGCCGAGTGGGCTGTTACCGAGGGGGCTGTTGCCGAGGGGGCTGTTGCCGAGAGGTGGCTGTTACCGAGGGGGCTGTTGCCGAGAGGTAGCTGTTACCGAGGGGGCTGTTACCGAGGGGGCTGTTACCGAGGGGGCTGTTGCCGAGAGGTGGCTGTTACCGAGGGACAGCTGTTGCCGAGGGACAGCTGTTGCCGAGAGGTGGCTGTTACCGAGGGACAGCTGTTGCCGAGGGACAGCTGTTGCCGAGGGACAGCTGTTGCCGAGGGGCAGCTGTTGCCGAGGGGCAGCTGTTGCCGAGGGACAGCTGTTGCCGAGGGGCAGCTGTTGCCGAGGGACAGCTGTTGCCGAGGGACAGGCTGGCCCGCGGGAGACGTGGACGCGAACGGACGTATTTCTCCGGTCTGACCGGACCCGGAAGCCCGACAGATCTGACGGGCCGGTCAGATCTGTGGGGCGGGGTGGCAGAGCGAGCGTGACGTGTATTGAGAGTATCCGACTGGTGACGCACGAGCGTGACGTGTATTGAGAGTATCCGACTGGTGACGCACGAGCAAGAGCATGACGTGTCAATTGAGGGCGGAGCTGCGGCAGTACTGGAGGAGGAGATGAATGCAGCGTGCTGCTGTGACAGGCCGAGCGGACAGCTGAGTAATGGGGATCCTCGCTCGTCCGGGAAGAGAGGGAGAGTCCCTCACGAGTGCTGGTGACCTTGCATCGGTCATCGCAGCTGAAGAGGGTGAATCGCGTGACCACCAGACGCCGTCCGATATCCACCGTCCGACGCGGCGGACGACCTCTGTGACGCCCGATCCGCAACAACAGCGCCCGCTCCACCAGCAAGCGGATCGCTGATTGGTTCGCTGAGAGCGGCGCCCTGTGGCTCGCGACCGCGATACACGCGGGCCACTTCTGGGACACCCCACACGAAACCGGTGGGGTCAGAGCGGGCCCGCGCAGGGAAGTGCCGGGTAATCCCCGGCATTGGCGAGTGGTGCGTTGTTGTGGGGTGACGTGCAGGTGGCGACACGCTATCCAAGTGTTGTCACGCTCGGCTAAACTCAACAATCGCAGGCTTGTATTTTATTGCGGAAGGGTTCTGATTTATTGCCTGGCGTGCCAATATGTCACGGACAAACCGAAGGCCGTGCTCTTTGCGACATGGGGATTGTGAGGACGGCCCGTTGACCAGTCAGCGACTGAAAGTGAGAAGCTTTGGGGGAGGGCGTGACCAGGGGTGCAGCTAGGATTTTGCGACGAGGGGGGTACACCAAAGTGAGCCCCCTAGCATTGGCTGATGCCCCCCAACAAAAAACGAAAAAAGTGAATTTGCTTAGTTTCATTCATTTGTTATCTCTGCATTGGTTTCGGCGCCCCTTTGTAATTCACATTGTTGTATTGAAGAACTGTTTGTATTTTCTTAATTGTGCCACCGCATTGCAAGAACAATTCAAGAATATAATCTGAAGGATTATTTGCCAAATAACTAATTTATTGGAGAAGCCACGCATGTCAGCACGCGGCTCCGACCGTCTGACCGCTATCAGTGCCCCGGGGGCACGGCTGGTTCTTGAGACCACTCCCACTATATGTGATACCTACTTTTCAGCCCACAGGCATTGGCTAAGCCAAGGTTTTAAAACTGGGGGATAACTCGATATAAGCCATACATAGAACATAGAATAGAGTAATTCGATTTATGAGGAAAATCGACACAATTCGTTGACTTTCTCAAGAAATGATAATGGATGGGACCAAATAACTTATTCTTGGAGTAGGGGAGGTAGAGGTATATTCACTTTATTATGCTGTATTTGCAGAACCATACTAGAACCAGAACCAGGCGAGTGACGAAAGACCATTTGTGTTGCCAATTACCCGCGGTCAGTGATACATGGTCCCCTTCGCACATATATCATGCCCCCCATGAACGCAGGGCCTTCTGCATATTTTAGCTTCTCTAACACGATTTTGACTTCTTATTCTGGGTGTAGCCACTACAGGCTGAGTAAGAGTCACCTTAATTTGGTCAAGGGCTCCCTCAGACCAACAGAGGAAC
>VOPJ01002557.1:62540-82870 GCA_014673585.1 Semibalanus balanoides
GAGAGCGAGAGCGAGAGCGAGAGCGAGCGAGAGAGAGAGAGAGAGAGAGAGAGAGAGAGAGAGAGAGAGAGAGAGAGAACCGACGCAAATCTCCGGCTTCCCAGCGTCTCCCTAACAGCCATGTGGCGGCTCGTGGGTGATCTGACGGCCGTTATGGAGACCATTGCCGGACGGCTGCAGCCGTGCGAGCTAATCCCGCCGACAGAACGCGGTATTTCGGAGCCTCAGCACACCACAGGTGGAGGAAACCAGCTCTGCGGTCTCAGTTCTGTATTACGGGCCCACGAAGCTAAACCTGTCTTACTGCGGGGAACGCTGGGAAGGTGCATTGTCGACGCACGGGTACAGGAATGCTTATCTATTCCTTTCACAGAGCACCTGAATGATCTCCGGCCTGTGCTTTGAAATGCATAGTTACTGAGTCAAGAAGATAAGCATGATTCATTACAAATATTTGGTGTGGAAAGTATATTGAATGATCAGTGCTCACCATTAAGTGTCAAGTAAATTAACATTACCTGCTATGATCTAGAGAAGCTCTGCTTTCATTGGAAGCTCATATTCTGTTAAAATAGGCTGAAGATGAGAAACGACTTATCGTGCATCTACGATAAAATTAATTAAATCTTTAATAATCTCAAATGTTGAATCATTCATAAATCAGTTTTTCACCATTATCATTTCCTAATCTGTTTAAGGGCATTCGCGTTACCCTCACTCTCCGCTCTGCCTATTCCATTTGCCAACTTCCAAATCACATCCAATCTAAAACCTGACTACACTCCGCTCCTGAAAAGTTCCCGACTTCCCGCTCCCGCCCTTCTCGTCTCACGCCGGCCGGGGCGGGCTAGTGACGTCATTTGTCTCCGGCGTGACGTCATTTGTCTCCGAGAGACGGACCGGCTGGCGTAAACGAGGCGCGGCAGACAGGAGTTGGAGACGAAAAGTCGGCCCCGGGCACGGACGGCTGGGGACCGCGGCTTCAAACGCTGAAGTGATCCGGCAAAGCAGCGTTCTTTGTTTTTGTAAGAGAGAGTTGTCTGTAAGGAAAGTTAGCTCTACTATGAAGACTAATCTCATCGAATAGATGTTTGAAGTGGTGACGTTGGCGTCACCATAGAGATCATATTAATTGTTTTGGGCGTCACGGCTATCATATATATATATATAATATCATATATATATCATATCATATCATATAGATCATATATAATCTTATATATGATCTCTATGGGCGTCACGGCTAAGTCAACCGTGTTGTTTTCTGCTCAGCGCTTTTTGCTATGGCGGTGCACATTGAAACACTCAGAGCGCAGCGCCTTCCGGTGCCAGACTGCGTGTGAGATGTGATCCTTCAGGTCTTTATTTGTCGGTCTATCACGTATCTGCCTTTGCCATCGCGTGTAGCTACGGTCGTGATGGGCATGTACAAGGTGGTGTCTCCGGTGTAGGAAGGGCCTATTGTGATGATCGTCTCGTCCTGCTGACATTGTGGCACTGCGTCTCGCCGTTACGTGAGCTGGGAAGCAAAGTGAGGAGAGTGCGAGGCGGTGAGGTAAGCGAAGCAGATATTGCACCTCCTTGCATTACCGGTAAAAGCCAACTCAAATACCTTCCTGCCCCTCATATAATCCCCTTTCGCCGATCATACATATTTATGTTACAGATCCAATAGGTACTAATCTCCCCACCTTGCGATGATGGCACTTCACAGCAACCCGGGGTTACTGATCCTGACAGAGTCTGGCGGATCCCTGACCCATTATAACAGCAACTAGCCGGTGCTGGATCAATCCAAACAGCACTTGGTTGATCTCAGATGTATTCAGTCAGCACCCAACGAATCCAGGATCCCAGATCTCCACCCATTAGCTCCTGTCCCATTCTGTCAGCGCTAACGGTGCCGGATCGATCCAAACAGCACCTAGCGGATCTCAGACCCATTCCGTCAGCACCCAAAAGACCAGGATCCCATATCTCCACCCATTAGCTCCTGTCCCATCCTGTCAGCGCTTACGTCGCCTTGGTGATGATGCCGGCAGCAAACAGAGTATCTCGAAATCAGCCAGACAGTAGTCAGTGGTTTCTAGGCTCGTCCGGTACCTAAATATACCAGTACCAGTAAGGAGTCTAGTTGGTCTAGGCAGAGTGGATTCCGCCTGGGTTGGCACTGATTGCGAAAATCGGCGACGGCTGCTGCGGGGACGAGCGGTGGCGCCGCCGCGACAAACGATGGCGCAGTGGCATCAGCGCGCCACGCAAACAGCTGACAATTGAGATATGATGAGCGCGCACACCAGAGGATTCAGAGCTGCTGTGTTGTTGGGATTCGATGGAGAGTAGATGGAATGACAATACTGTGCAAGCTGTCATTCGCTTGTGCTTGATGTTGAATTAATGATGGAATCAATAGATTGCAAATGGGTTCCGTAATTTCTTAATACCCTGCCAACCATTAATAGGAGACCAATTTCATTGCCAGCGACGCAGAACGCCTCACGTTAGGACCAGAAAAAAAAGAGGAAATGTCGCGACACTCCCTGTAAGAAATGGAAACAGCCATAAATAAGCATAATAAGGGAAAATGACACAAATTGTTGATTTTTAGTGCATTTTCCCTATTTTTGTTATTTTAGAGACCAAAAACCACAACTTTCACAAATCCGAGATATTAGGCGTTTTCACGATGGTTTATTTTGCGCGAAATGTTTTAAAATGTTTCAGTGGTAGCCGTCTTCACGATGGGCTAATTTGCGAGAAAGGTTTTAACCCTCGCCGTATGGGACGGTAGGGCGAGGGTTAAAATATTTGTTCGCCAATTAGTCCATCGTGAAGTGACTACCACTGAAACATTTTAAAACATTTTAAAATGTTTTAAAAACATTTCGCGCAAAATATGCCATCGTGAAAACGGCTAATATTTTTTTTCCATGCCATTTGTTACCTTTTTACCTTTTTGGATTGCATTTTACTTGATGAATAACCTTTGTACAGCCTGTAAGAGTTGAACTGATATTTACGTCAAAGGAATGTGAAGACGACTTTTTTGCACTTAACCCAATTCCTGGAGGGATGAAAAGTATGCGAATCTGTCTAGGCCTTATTCCGCCCCCTTCAGATCTCGGCTACCATAGAGCCGGCTAATCATGACATTGATTTTGTGGGTATGGTCTACAAAGACCTTCATTTCTTAAAAATTTAAGTGACCCTGGGTCACAATCTTTTAAGGTCAAATGATGTCATCAAAAGTCATATTTGCCAAAATAGCCGTTTTCACGATGGATTATTTTGCGCGAAATGTTTTAAAACATTTTTAAAATGTTTTGAAAAGTTTTATACGTAATGAAAGTTTTAGTATACGATATATTCCAAGAAAAAATAAAATTTACTGATTTAGGCGATATTATCAATTAGTTCAAGAGTTAGGAAACATGGAAATGAGCTCATTACAGATTTATGATTCAAATTGTCCGTTTCTAAAGAATATATGCGTCTAGAGTCCATGTCCGTTCAGTGAAGCATACGCCATACGTTACTCCATCTGGCAAGCGTCATGGCATCACAGGTCTGCCTTCGCAGGGCGCAATAATGCGCTTAAAACGATTCGCTGTCGGCGAGTTCCATTATGAAATCAATGGGGAGGGTCGGTTTGTTGAGCGACCAAAGCGTGCCGAGATTAAAAATGTTTCGTGAGTCCTCTGAAAAGCTTCAGTAGGTGAAGATCTGGCATACAATTAACCTATGCATAATTAATCTTGCTAATTGCCACCAAACGCAATTTTGTAACATAACTGTATTCTTACCACATATTGCCAAATTCTTAAGCGACATTTCAAGACAAAAATCGTTTGCAAAGTTATGTACTTAAGGGAATGGATAACGTATACTAAACTTTTCATACTACAACATTTTAAAACATTTTAAAAATGTTAAACATTTCGGCAAAATAAGCCATCGTGAAAACGGCTAATAATGATTTTTTCCAGGAAACTCGAAACTATGGCAACTAAGTTTAAAACCTAAAGGCCGAAACTCTGCGTAGAAAGTCAATAAAACCTGCCAGATCTGATTGTTCACCCACCTTCCTGTCCCTCCAATTCGTCGATGACTCGCTGTGTCGCTGGGTAAAGGGGATTATCAAAGCGAGTCATCTGAAAGTTCGAGCGACGTGGAAAGGAGGCCATAGCCTCAGGCAAAAATTGCCAGATCGGCCATCTTCCCGCTACCTCTCTGCAGGGGAAGACAGTGTAACTGTTGCGAGGCGGGGTGGCGTGGGAAGTGTCATGTTGAAAACGTAGTCTACCGCATGAGCTGCCAACTATGTGTAAAAAATGAGACTTACTATATCGGTGAAAGTTGAAACTCTACGCTTAGTCAGACTCAGATTCAGTGAGATTATCAGAGATGCGAAGAAGAAGAAGAAGAAAAAAAAAACAGACAACCCCATTTGGTATCCATTAAGCAAAACATCCCAGACGCGCAACTGGACAGCAGCAACGTCTCCATCCAGAATTCGACATGTGTCCAAAGACGGCTCTGATCGAAAAATTTGGGAATCCCATTTTTATACGTGAGGCTCAAAGTTCCAAACCAACCCTCAAACACACAAATCATCATCATGGCCTATTATCTGAGTCTGGCTGTTTGGTGGGTTTATGTGCATTTGTTGTATCATAATTTCACTTTTATACTCTTTACTCGATCACTGGATGTTTCAGGCTGGTTGCACATGGGATGATTAGGTTCATATCAATTTGAAAACGTTTGGGGACGGAGCGAATAGGGAGGGGGCTGCATGTGTGAGTCATGGCAACGTAAATTGATTTATCTGTATTGGATAAGGGTGTTATTATAATTATTGTATTTTTTCGGTAGGATGTATACTGTATAGTTATGTATAGCTAGAAGTGCGTCTTTAGGTTAGATAGGTATTGTGTGTATATGTATTCGACGTAAATGTGTATACTGTATATATGCATAGACGTGTTTTACTTGTACTTGTATATTGTATACTTGTAGATATGAGGTAGATAGGTTTGTAGTATGCGCGGTTGACTTGTATTCGGTTATGCGTTGTATATAGAAAAGTCGTTGCATATATCCCGACTCGACCAATTGATTGGCATGTTGCTGTGCGCCATGCGCGCAGCCTTTTTTGATTTATATTATATTGGAAGTACATACATATGTGCTGCATGCAGGTTACTGGATATTTGGATATTTATGTTTTTGCTAACAGATGACAAAACTTGAAAATAATACATTTATGGCTGAAATAGGTGCAAGCCGAAAGCTACCCTATTTTTTCTTCAAAAATTGTTCGGCATTATGAGGATGGAGGTTGATTCATTATATTATTACGTGAAGTAAAAGGTCCAAATTCCAGGACACAAAAGTTACACAATTTGACATGGAATGACTGAAGTTGATAACGACATTTATCTGGACCCACGTTTTGTATCAGAATATTACAGTGGTTGCTAATTTACTATTTATCTTTTTGTATCTTGGAAAAAGGTCAAAAAACGTAATTTATTGATATGATGTGATGAATCACCCATACCTTAGATGGCACCCATCACTCAATTAAGAATAGTGATATCATATCATTTTACAATTTAGTTTGGTAGTTGCCTATGCATTTTTATTTGACTTAACATACTTTTTTAATATTTGCAAGTTCTTATATTTTTTCATCTTTTGCAACAAAAAAATACATTTTTTTTCAAATCCGAGATTGCCACGCTGTAGCCTTTTAAATTTTCTATCTTATCATATTTTCGTATTTCATTTTGGCTAGTACATGGTATTTATATGTTATGTTTGTTATGTTCACAGCCAGTTAAAATTTAGACGATTTTTGCGTCATAATCGTGTTAAGTGATGTCACCAGCCTCGTTATACCTCAAAAACATTCTGTCTGACGAAATTGTATTTTGCAAACTTGGTGTAACAGGCACTAAAAGTGAAAAGTTTCCAGAACAGGTACACGTTTCCATCTACCTAAGCTGAGTTGAGCTGAGTTGCTGTAGTCGATAGGTTGGCATTGCCAACTTATCCACCAGCCGAACATCCTTCCTCCCAGGCAAACAACCAACAAATTACAATAAATCTAATCAATCAAGTTGTCTACTAATTAACCAGCTTAATAGTAAACCACCCAACTAGTCAGCAATCAATCAACCATTCAACAAACCAACTTCCAGTGCACCCATTCAAGCAAGTAAACGGAAAGGAACAGCGAGTCACCCAGCAAAGTCGTTCGCGAACCTGCATTATTTAACAGTGGATAAGTCAACCTTTTCGACTCGCTTCATTCGTTCAGGGATAGTCTGAATACTACTAAGGTTTTGCATGCTGGCTGTATTGAAAGCGCCTTGCGTTGAAAACTGGATGCGCCGGGGTTAGCAAATATTTGTCCGATTTATTTGAGCGACCAGTCAAAATAACAGTGCCGTCTCAAAGTTGACCCAGTTCCCTTTAACCGGATCAATGACTGGAAACCCTTGATGATACTGCTCAGCTGTGAAATGCATCAGAAATTCATCGATATGTTAGACAGCGAGACAAAAAAAGATGATGCATTCGCAGCGGCACGTGCCGTTAGTGCAGGCTCTTTGTATTTGTAGAACACTTATGTCAGTGCAGTTAGGTGATCAAACGCGGAATGCTGAAGGCAGCATTAGATGTTAAGGTAAGCACATAATAATATGTTAAATATTGCTTTGGTTAAAGTAATACCGAGTTTTTGTTAGGAATAACATTATTCATTCTCAAATTTCGACACAATACTCATGACAAATACACGATTTCGGTAACAACTTCCAGCATATCTAATATATATCATAAAGTCACAGATACCTACAATTTTTTATCTCGGATTTCTGATATCGGTGGCCTAATGTCAGGGTCAATTTTGTGCCCACCGACATTTGTTTGTCAATGACTCTCGACATCATGAAGATAGAGACGTGAAAACGGTAACAATGTGTTTTTCTCGTCGAGACACCTCACACAATATGCAACATGACCTTCTTGAGTTTCCAGTTGACCTTGACCTTAGGTCAAAATTTTCATTTGACCTCAACTGTGAAAATTTATATGTTTCGAGGCGCCTGGACGAGACAAACATGATAACGTCAAATGTTCTACTGTATCTTTATTAGTGAAAAATAAATGATTTGTAAAACAATTTATTGAAGAAAAAAAACATTTTGACCTTCGATGAAATCTGGAGCCTAACCCTTTGATCTGAGCTCAAATGTGAGGACAAGTAGCCAATTTGAATTTGTAAGATCTTTCGATTCCTTGATAATGTTTGGTCCTAGCTATCTTAGTTTCCGAGATGATTGGGGGTATCTGGAGTGAAGTCCTAAATCTGGAAAATCTGACCACTAATGACCTCTGGTAACCTTCATATTGACCTGAGCAAAAAAAGACCGAAGTACTTCAGTCAGAGCTTGTCTCGAGCTATCTTACTCCTTTTCTTCTTGTCGCCATATTTCGTGGTTTTCGAGACCATAGGGAGGGGGGGCGAAATCCACCCTCCCCTCGGCATATAATTATCAAAGGTCCTCCAGGGCGCGAGTTAATCACACCACACCAATAGCCAATTCTGAATTACCGACAGGGGGCAGGCTGAAATGACCGGTAATGCCTGCGACGGGCGTGGTAATATGTCCTCTAAGAGCGCTCGGCGAAGCCTGATTGGTGCCAATGCGGGCGGACCCCCGCCGTCACCGGTGGCGATAAAATGACGCCAGGAGCTGGGTCGGGCCAGGCCAGATCGGACGAACGGTCGTGCAGTTCACCAGTAGCAAAGAGTAGTTGGTCGATAACATTGGTGGTGCCAGAGTACGGGTAGACCCCACCCCTTGCTGGGATCAATGTCAGCACCTGTGACCAGTCCTTGTCTACTGCAGGGTTCAATATGGGCTACATTCGATTCCACCAGGTGGTTTTAAACGGTTTGCAAGGTTGCATATTTATTCACCATTTTGACAGATGATCCGAAGGGGAAACCGTTGTGCCACCGGATGGAAAGCGAGTAGCTGCATAGACACAACACAAGGTATTTTACGTGCAAGGTTTACGTACGTACGTATGCAATTTACGTACAAGGTTTGCGGAGATTCAAACGATAAACAGTCACTTATCACCAAAAAGGAGGTGTGATTGTGAAAAGGCATTAGACAGCATTGAAATATTGTGCAGACTTATATATCGGAACGTTTTATCAGGGATAATTCATAAGCAGCGAGGCAACAATTCGCTTTGCTTATTTCATTAAAGCGCAATGAAACATGATTACATTGTATAGCGAATAGATGAAGATCTCCCGACCTGAACATTGAGCTGCAGGTCGCAGCCACTCTCCTAAAGCCAGCCACACTCTTGGTTCCCGTCACATTTACAGGCACTCTGCTCCGGAGTGACAGACTCACGAGCGTGAGCTGCAGCAGTCCAGCAGCTGCAGCAGACCAGCAGCTCCAGCTGGTCAGCAGCTGTAGCTGACCAGCAGCTGTAGCAGGCCAGCAGCTGCAGCAGTCCAACAGCTGTGGCTGCTGACCAACAGCTGTGGCTGACCAACAGCTCCAGCAGGCCAACAGCTATAGCTGACCAGCAGTTGCAGCAGACCAGCAGCTGCTGCAGGCCAACAGCTGCAGCAGTCCAGCAGCTGCAGCAGGCCAGCAGCTGCTGCCCGGTTGTCCCGGACGGTGACTTCACTGCGGTGGAGAAGCGAGTCTCCCCAAACACATCAAAGTTTGAAATTAAAGCGAGAAGATCGTGAGGAACTTGTGCACTGAAGCTCCGGCCAATTTATACGTTGACTGCTGAGCGGAGGTCAGCGATCGCTGGCTTTTCGAGGCTCACAGCAGCCCACCAACGGTCTCGCACGGCTCTCACGAACAGCCAGTGTTCGCAGACTGGGATGTGGCTGCTGGTGTCCTTAGAGGGCGACTCGTGTTATTTCAGACCACAGCAAGGACATCTCTTGTATGGAGTGAAGATACACATTGGCTACAACTAATATGTTGTATTTGACATCAGAACGGACCAGCATTTTTATTTCCATACCTGTCTTTCCAATCAATTTCATTTGTTTTTGGCTCTATTCCATGCTGCTACATCACTAATCACGAAATGTTTCTTGCATTCCATACCACTTCATTGCATTCAGTTCTATTCCAGATTGCCTCTTTTCTCGCACCACTACTTCATTGTCTAAGACATCATGAATATCGGAAATATTATATAAAAATGCCCGTTTGATCTCCTCCACCATTTGAATAGGAAACTCCAACCGTGGAAAGAC
This sequence comes from Semibalanus balanoides, assembly GCA_014673585.1. Taxonomy (NCBI): domain Eukaryota; kingdom Metazoa; phylum Arthropoda; class Thecostraca; order Balanomorpha; family Balanidae; genus Semibalanus; species Semibalanus balanoides. Next base: position 71,857 of record VOPJ01002557.1, read on the forward strand.
GCATTGAAACCGCCTCCAAAGCGGAACGCCTACGCGTGTTTTTCTTCTAGCAATACAAAAAAAAATACGAAAGGTCACGACCAGCCGGCCGTATCCAATGTGATTCGACCATCCGTACGGTCTATTAGTATTCATTGTGGCGACCTAATGTAAGAGCACCATGAATAAAAGCGCGATATAGGGTGTCCATTGCAGCCGCGTGGCGCTTGGTCTTGCACGCATCCTTAGACACGCATCCTCTGGGCTGCGTGTCTGAGGATGGCTGGGCTGGTAAAAACAGTTTCAGTGGCCCTCGACCAAATCAGGCTGAAACAAGTGGCCCTGTGACCTGAGCATTGTAGCTGAAGCATAGAACACTACCACACATTCCCAGCAAACGATATTGAAATTCCAATCCATCAAATGACGTTTTCACAACAAAAATCACACTAAAGTAGTCCTCGCTCGCCATCACTATAATGGTCTTGAAGGGCTAAATAGTTTAAATGGACTTCTCGGCCCCGGAGCAACCTTGATGGGGTATTTTCTGGCGCCCGATTTATGTATCATGATCGCAGTTTTTAGCTGCCCAGGATATTAGAACCCAGTGTTAACAATATATTTCAAATTAGCTTCGCCGCATATCTTGTGAAGTAGTTTGCAAGATATCCAGCCCTGAAATATCCTAATATTTAGCCAGCAGCTCCAGCCGAACTGGCCAGCTGTTGCCGAGTTTGACACTTCCATCCTAGCGGCCAAGCCGGACATCAAACATGCCGATATGTTTGCGCTGTTTTCCGCATCTGCTCTGCTTCTCAGCGCATCAACAGCTGTGGCTTCAGCTGTGGCATCAACAGCGCTGCTCCCAGTAACACTGGGGGCTTTGATCGACCCGGCTGGCGCTGGAGCGGGGCCGGGGGTGGGGCCTGGCCGCTGATGATTGTCATACGGAGGCCGCCCCTGGCCGGGAGGTGCCGCCCCCGCAGTCCATGTGAGAGGCTCTCCGACAGGTCCGGGGGCGCCACTTCGTCGTCAATCAGCCCTAGATGGAGGGCATTGAGGAGTCACGGCTCTTAAAACTACGTAGAGAGCCCGAGAGGGATGAAACAGAGGCCATCACAGCGTCCGGTGAAACAGGCGCGTTACAGATGCCTGCAGAGAGCCGAGCTCAATGGATGACCGCCATCAGCAGAAAGTGGAGGTCATGAGATGACCGATATCAGCGGAAAGTCGGGCTCATTAGACGACTGATGTTAGCAGAGAGTCGAGGTCATCGGATAGCATAGGTCATCAAATGGCACTAAGTAGGCTATTGAATGGTACCTAAAGAGCCAGTTAGAAGACAGGATGACCTGATAGCGGAGGCGGACACACGGCAGCGGTCGACAAACCATACATTTGCATACCGTATCACCATCCTTGAGTGTTACTTTCTGCACTAACAGACCCAGCGAGAAAGCAACTGTTGGTGCGGATATTGTCAGTACATACACACACACACACACACACACACACACACATATATATATATATATATGTGTGTGTGTGTGAGTGTATATATAATATACATATATATTCTAACATATAACATTTTTATGCCATTACGTTTTCACATCGTGAGAATTTGCTTTGTTTTTGCATATTGTTATTCCCAATTGTCTTCAAATTCTCATCGGTCCCCGACTCAGCCAGCTATCGTTTTGTCTATATGTGGGAGACCCAGAGCCTGGGAAGATACTTATTAGACTTACTGTATATTGTACTATTAGCCGTTTACGATGGATTATTTTGCATGAAATGTTTTAAAACATCTAAAAATGTTTTGAAATGTTTTAGAATGGAAGTTTTAGTATGCTTATTATTTCCAACCACACAACTTTTGAAAGCGATTTTTGTCTTGAAATGTCTCTCAGAATTTGGCAAAATGTTGGTAAGAATACAGTATGTTACAAAATTGTGGTTTGGTGGTAATTAGCAAGATAATTATGTATAGGTCAGCTGTGATGCCAGATCTTCACCTACTGACACTTTTCAGATCATCTCGAAACATCTCGGTATCGGGCACTCTATTGGCCTCTCAACAAAGTGAACTCCCCTTGACTCATAATGGACTCGCCTCCAGCGAATCGTTTCTGGCGGATTAATGCGCCATGCGAAGACAGACCTGTGATCCATGACTCTGCCAGATTGAGTAACTAATATGGCGGTATGCTAAATGCTTAACTGAACGAATGGACACTAGACGCATATGTTCTTTAGAAACGGATAATTTTGTATCATAATCTTGTAATGAGGTCTTTAATGTTTATAACTTGGAATAATGATAATATCGCCTAAACAGTAACTTAATTTTTCTTGGATATATCGTATATAAACTTTCATCTAAAACTTTCAAAACATCTTAAGATGTTTTTAAACATTTCGGCTAAAATATCCATCGTGAAGAACGATAATTGGTTCCAAAACAGCCCCATCCCTCTGGGTTGGCAAGCCACAGGCAGTAAAAAGGGAATATCATGTGGGAAAAGTACTGTAGATTGATGTAGGTGAAGGTGCCCAGATGAATGTTCTCATCTCCATCTTTCTCATAATTTTCCAAGGCGTTATACTCTTACAGGGACACTGCCAGTGCCCCCTTCCAAAAAGTTCTCAATGTACGCCGTTTGTGGTGGCAAATATGCAAGTAATTGCTGCGAACACGATTATGAACATTTCGTTTTCTCACAACATTGCTCATTTTCATGAAATGCGTTTTAGTATTTGGGCTAATACGGTCATATGAAGGAATTTTTTGAAAAAAAAGAAAACCCTTCACGCTGTCTAAGTTGACGTGTATGGATAATGTCTTGCCAAACGTAAAACAAGTCGACTGTAATCAACATTTTTAGTAATAGAGAGACGACATCACCGGAGTCCCATTCAAATAATTGGGACTGGGGTATGTTAGCGATTTGTCAAAATCAAACTCTATTTCCTGCTGTGATTGACCTCAAGTGTTGTTTTAAACTTACACCACGCATAATTGCATATGCAGGCAGCAAAATGGCTATCTCAACTCAAATATAATGTTAGAGTGGCAGTGTCCCTTTTAATACTGCTGTGGCAGTGCCAGCCAACAAGGGCGGGACGCTTATTTTGGACCAATATACAGTCTTCTCTTTGAAAGTATTACCCACTGTGGCGGTGGCGCCACGCGTCGACCGAGAAGCGTTCAGTTGTGAGCGTCACTGGATTGCCTGACCGGGGACTGCGGAATGCGAGGGGAGGAGCCGTAGACAAACCCAGGAACCACCGGCCACGATATGTGAGCCGGAACACATGTACTAGGTGCGTGGTGATAAGGTGTGTTTTGTAAACGGGAGACCGGTTGGGATCTATTTTGCGGATGTAATTTTGAAAAGAACCAACCATCATAAACGAATGTATTCGCACTATCAGCGGCTCGTCGGCGATAGTAGACGTCGCAGCGTGGGCGGCTTCACTGTAGTTGTTTCTGATTTGCACACATTGTTTATGATTTAGCTTGGTAAAATGCACACAAAAAGTTTTGTCCTTCGCATTCACTCGTAATGATAAAAACACGAGAAGAATTGATGCTGGAGCCCTCTCTCGCTGCGCTGCGCTGCGCTGCGCCTGCGCTGCGCTGCGCTGCGCTGGCGGCTGCGCTGCGCTGCGCTGCTCTCTCTCCTCTCTCTCTCTCTCTCTCTCTTCTCTCTCTCTCAGTCTCTCTTCTCTCTCTCTCTTCTCTCTGTCTCTTCTCTCTCTCGTCTCTCCCTCCTTCTCTTCATTCTCTCTCTCTCGTCTTCTCCTTCCTCTTCTCATTTCTCTCCTCTTATCTCTCTCTCTTCTCATCTTTCTCCCTGCTTCTCTCTCTCTCTTCTCTCTCTCTCGTTCACATATTTGAAATATCTACGTCATGCGAGGTCAGCTTGAGCCCTGGCTACTGAAGCACTAAAATGCGCACCTCAGACCACTTCACAATCTCGCAGTGGCTAAACACGCCAGAGCTGCGGCATTCTGGTGGGGTGGGGAAGAGAGGGTGGGGTGACACGAAGCTTGAAACGGTACCTCCTCGCCGGACGGTTAGCCTTCCGAACCCCGAGTGTCTGGGGCCCTCACTGTTTTGGCTAGTTGGTGGAGCGCCGGCACGCCATTGGGTAGATACTTTCAAGAGAGCTGTTACATAGTGCAATAGATAGGTGAGCGACTTCAGTTGGTTACGGACTAAAAATTCAGTATGACGTGCGTTTGTTATGTGCAACATAATTTAAGCCATTTATGTGCTAGTAAAGCGGTAACGAAGAGCTGCGCAGTTCTCGCTCCTGTCAGAAGAAGATTGGAGTTTTCTTAAGTAGATAGAAAGGTGACTATCATCGTGGTATGTTCTCCACAGCCAGAACTTCAAACAACACACGGTAGCGAAACGTCATTAGCTGGCTGCAAGACAAACTTACGAGCTCCTCTGACAATTTCAGTTTGCTCGTGTGCATCCAGACTGTCTTGTTTAGGATAACAAGGCAACACAACAATAAATATATTACAGGTTTTCCGTGGAAGGGCAGTGATTTTCAAATCTGTGACGTGGGACGTTGACGTAGGGAAAGCGTTCCCAACGTCACCTTAAAATTACGACCGAGCGCGAAGCGCTATCGAGTCCTCACTGAATACCGTTTTTTTTTCTTCGCATATCAGCGGCCGACCAGACCCGGGCCCAGCCAGACCACAACGCTTGTCAGAAGCTTATATCTTTTGAATCCCGCATCCAATTGACAAGCAGTCTTTGGCATCTGATAGCACCATTCAATAACATTATATTACGGGCATGTTTCGTCTCTCGTGAGGAGTCAGCATGGCACGCGATATCAGTGGCGTAGCCAAGGGGGGCCAAAGAAGCCAAGGCCCCCTGGTGGCCTGGCGGGTTACTCTGGCGATCGAGCGAGGGGCCCCTGGAGCCGAAGGCACCAGAGTTTTGGATGGTGTCAGGCGCTCGCAAAACGCCTTACGTGACATAAAAACCCTCTGTCGGTCTGCGGGGGCCCTCAGTCGGCCTGAGGGGGCCCTCTGTCGGTTTGCGAGGCCTTCTGTCGGTTTGAGGGGACCCTCTATCGATCTGAGGGGGCCTTCTGGTGGTCTGAGGGGGCCCTCTGTCGGTTTGAGGGGCCCTCAGTAGGCCTGAGGAGGGTTCTTCAGTAGGCCTAAGGGGCCCTACAGAAGCATAAGTGGCCCTCTGGCCGTCTGAGTGAGCCCTCGACCAGCTTAAGGTGGCCCTTGGTCGGCCTGAGGGGCCCTCAGTCGACATGATGGCGCCTGAAGGGGCCCGCTGTCGGCCCGGGAGGTGTCCAGCCTAAAGGGTTCCTCTGTCGGTATGAGTAACCCTCATTCCGCAGGAGGGGGCCCTCTCTCGGCCTGAGCGGCCCTCTAGTGGCTTATAGGGACACTCAGCCAGCTTGAGGCGGCCATAGTTAGGCCATAGGGAGACCCTCTGTCCTCACGAGGGGCCTCAGTTGGCCTGAGGGGCCCTCTATCTACTCGAGAAGTCCTCTGTCGGCCTGAGGGAGCCCTTGGCCAGCCTGAGGAGTTTCCTGCTCATCCTACAGTGACTACACCCAGAATAAGTAAAGTAGTTAAAATCGTGCAAGTAAGATTAAAATATGTAGGGGCTTGTGTCCATGCGGAGCATGTATGTGCCAGGGGCCATGTCATAGACCGCGGGTACTACCTTGGCGAAATCTTGTATACGCCTTTGGTCATGCTCGTCTTAAATACGAGCGATGACCGGGTACCGAATGCCTCTTCATCGTTGACGAAGGGTGTTACAATTTACCCGAAAGCTCTGATTTTAATATTTGTATTGTGGAATAAGTCCTTTCTGTAGTAAAATATATATATATATATAAACTCGGCTTTTTCGGACTGTTTCGTGACTTTGTATTGCCACTTCGTCGGCGAATTGCACGCATAAAAACGTTCCGAACTTCGAAACCTTATGGCTATTAAGGTAAGGTACATGCCTGAAGACCGTAGAACTTTGACGATATAATGGCAGAACATATCTATATTCATTCCTAAATTTATATGTAGGAAAGTAAATTTCATCGTGATCTATTGCACAGTAAATAAAACGCGACAGATTACGCATTTTGTTTACATCTTCTTTCTCCCCCTTAAAAAACGTTCCGAACTTGTAACGTATGTTGGAGGCTTTTGGATGAGGATAGATATTTTACATTTTTCGCAACTGTTTATAAGACTCTTTTAGATGTCTCTGCTTATTTTTAATTAAATCCATTCATGTTTTATCATTTTATGAACTCTGAAACAAAACAATGACCCATATAAATTGTTATCTCGCTGCAACTTTATTTGAACAAGTAAGCGGTCGCACCTCACTCAGCGCGGACCACAGCGTTCAGTCGTCGCTTCCACTGCAGGATGCTTCGCCTGATGGTGTCCAGAGTCACACCCTCCCATGCAGCCACTATCGCAGCCCTCAACTCCTCAAGGGGGAATCGAACTTCTGACGGCGGGTCTCGTAAACCGCCTCTGCCAGGACGCTCCAGACGCAGTAATCCAGAGGGTTAAAGGGACTGTCCCACCTTAACATAAGATTTGAGTTGAGATAGCCATTTTGCGTGCTGGCATTTGCAATTTATGTATGGCTAAGTTAAAACAACCACTGAGATTCGAATCACAGAGAAAATTTCGAGTTTGATTTTTGCAATTCTGTAATATTCGCACAGCCCCAATGTATTTGAATTGGTGGCCGTGAGCCGATGCGTAGTCTTCTTGCTAAACGTTTGATTACAGTTCGACTTGTTTTACTGTGGGCCATACATTAGCCATACACTAGTCCTACTTATAACAGCCGTGAGGTTTTTCTTTTTCCCCAAAAATTCCTTCATATTACGTCATCAGCCCCAAATATAAAACTGATCTTTTTTATTAAATTGAGCACTGTTCGTTTGAGAAACAAATGTTCATAATCGTGTTCAGCAGCATTCACTTCATATTATGCACCACAAACGACGTACATTGTTGACACACTTTTTCAAGGTGGGACAGTCCCTTTAAGTCCGGTGAGTTCGTTTGGCCACTTCGTCCTTTTCGATGAAGCAAGCAAGATGGAGGCTCGTTTCCATAGGAGCAGAGCACCCAGTGATTCCTGGCGGATCGGTTTGGCTACATCGGCAAGGACGAGTGGCCGTCGAACTCACCGGATCTTAGCCTTCTGGATTAATGAGTCTAGAGCGTCCTGGCAGAGACGGTGTACGAGACCCGCCGTCAGAAGCTCGACTCCCTGGAGGAGTTGAAGGCTGCGATAGTGGATGCATGGGAGGGAGTGACTCTGGACACCATCAGGCGAAGCAGTGGAAGCGACGACTGAACGCTGTGGTCCTCCCTCAGGGAGGTGCGATCGCTCACGTGATCAAATAAAACTACTGTGATCAAAAGGTTGCTTTGGTCATTTTTTTGTTTCTGAGTTAATAAAATGAGACAAAATGGATGGATTTACTTGAAAATAAGTAGAGACATCCACAGGAGCCTTATAATCGGTTTCAAAAGCTTTCCAAACATCTATCCTCATCCAAACACCTCCAACATACGTTACGAGTTCGGAACGTTTTTTGCTGGGAGAAAGAAAATGTAAAGAAAATCGTAATCTGTTACGTTTTATTTACAGTGCAATAGATAACGACCAAGTATACGTAACTACCTCAAAATGTAGGAAAGAGTAGACAAATGTTGTGGCATTATATCGTCAAAATTTCACAGTCCTCACGCATTTATTGTAACAAACATACTGTTTTGAAGTTCGGAACTTTTTTGTCGGTCCACCCGTTATATAACACACACACACACACTATATATATAATATAATATATATATATATATATATCATATAATAATATATATACTATAATATATATATATATATATATATATATATATATATATATATATATTGTAACTGATCCATGACAGATGTATATTGACGATTATAACTCAAAACGATGTATTGGCAAAGCTTACGATATCAAGTATCGTGATCACTGCAGATGCTGAACATGAGAGAAAACACACGTTTGTGTGTTTTCAAAAGTGTGTTTTCTCTCATGTTCAGCATCTGCAGTGATCACGATACATGATATCGAAAGCTTTGCCAATACATCGTTTTGAGTTATTATCGTCAATATATATATATATATATATATAATATATATATATATATATATATATATATATATATATATATATTATATATATATTATAGATATATATATCATATCGCCCACTCAATCATCTGTTTTTCGCGAATACCAGACGAGTCCTGAACAGATCGGGAAGGGCGTTGGAAAAGTCGAGGGGCCCTTAGACAATTCTGAAGTGACTCTGGGGGGCCTTTCAGCAGGGTCAGAATCAACTGTCTAATGAATAAAACTCAAAATTTTCGCGCCGAATTACGTTAACCTGCGGGGGCAGATTCTCCACTCCTCCCTCCCCCCGGGAGATCTCGAGAACTGCTCGGCCGATTTTGATGAGACATACACCATTATATTTTTCGTGATAATATTTTTTTTATTTTGTAACCCCTTAATTTATTTTTGTTAAAAAAAGGGGTCAGGACAAAGCCACAAAATCACAAATTTTGAATGTTTTTAGAAAGGTCATTGCGGCCATGTGATTTGACCGATTTTCATGCCCGAAACGTTTTTGAGTTTCCAATGAAATGTTCTTCAGTATTGAAAGGGACAAGTACCAAAATGAAAAATCATAGGCGTACTCTAGGGATTTTTTTGGGGAGGGGGGAGATTTTCTGATAATAAATATATGTGTTCGTAATTATTTGGGACGATAGTAACGTCACATGTGGGCTTTGCTACTGTAATTTGTAAAATAAAATGTATTGCTCATAGACGGATCCAGGTAAACAACGTGGGAGGCATCATGTGCGGAACGCCTTTTACCATCTTACTAATTTGAAGTTCAGCCTTATTTGACGGAAGATATCGCCTCCCATTTTATGTACGTAAGTGCACCTCTGCCCAAAAATATGTATAATCCAAGTATGTATGACTATAAATCCAAGTATATATAAAGCAGTGACATAGCTTCTGACGCTTTTATTCCACTACAAACTACGAAGGATAGTTTGTGATATTTTGCGCCGTACAACAGCAATTAAAATGACCTCCTCAAAACATGACCCTGGAACCGCCTCTGCCTGACCGATTTTTTTCAAAATTTTGACACAACACGCGTCATTCAATTCTAGGAGAAATAAAAAGTTTCAAAACGCTAGGCGAAAGAGCTTAGAAGCGGCAGGCGAAAAACTACCGGGGGGATAGAATCTGCCCCCTCAGGGAATAGGGTTAACCCGTAACCCGCGCCGTGCCGGTGCTCGGCGCTACCTTCGCCATCCGGGGGGAGGGAGGAAGGGGGGGGGGGTCGACGCTCCCCTCGAATTCGGCTCCTACGGGACATAGACAAAAACAATCTAATGGTCTTGAAATTTGCAATCGCCAACGTGTCCTCAAATTTTAGCTCAGATCAATGCTTCAATTCCAGCTCCAGATGTCATCAAAGGCCAAAAAGTTGTTTTTGTCTCAACTGTTTTTCCAAAATATTTGTTTACCTAAAAAAGATAAGATAATAATTGTGACACAATCGTGTTTGTCTTGTCAAGGCGCTTCGAAGTTCGAACCATATTTAAGTTGACCATGTTAAATCAGCTGAAAAATTTTACCTAATAAAATGTATAATCTTTTAACTGGTTAAGTTTTCGTTGAATGTAAGGGCATTAGATATATAATGTTAATAATTATTTTGTATATGACCTAACCAAATTACTGTTTAATTTTTAGTGCATATATGTATCTTCTATGATAATTCTCGGCCACGGGCGATGATAACATATACAAAAAACCAAAGATAAAAAACACCAAAAACATAGCTAGCGGTTAGATCATCAGTTTCCCTACACTTTTCACGTAATCAACATACATAGTACCTATGCTTAAAAATACGCACACATTGACATTCATCAAAATCAAATGAAATGAAAAAGGTATAAGTATTGCTAATGAGTACCTATGTGAATAAGTAACCATCGACTCGTGCTACATCCAATCAAACTTGAAATCGGTCTAAGAAATACTCAATAATGATATAATTAGTGATATTTCGCATGAAATTTACTTAAACATTTGTATGTAATTTTGTATACCGATCCCAAGCTCAACTAAGAAACAATAAGAGCAGAAGATTACTAATTCACATACTGAAAATCATCACGCTCAAATATATGTCATTTGGCATATATTTGACATATGGATATGGTAGGCGAGCTATGGCATATATTTGAGCATGATTATTTGCAGTACATGAATAGGTAATCTGCTGCTCTTGTTATAACATATCACACTGGTCCCTCCCTCGTTTGGAAATACAATACATCAAACCAAATATAACTGTAATTCTGCTAGTTTCTACAGTTATCTTTGATTGCACTTATCATAAATCATGACCTCGCTGGAATTGTTGATTGTCACGTACTGTTCGCTAGTTACCGTCGAAACGAAGGAAATGTCCTATTGCAACATACCAAGACAAGCATCAACGACAATATTGCTACCAGCAAACATAGCTGCAACAACAGCAACAGCTACAACATTCCTCACCACGAAAAAAAAAAACGTCACCGGAGACACTGTTGCTGACATTCAAGGAAGGGCCGTATCCGGGGGGAGAGGGCAAAAGGGGCACGTGCCCCCCGAAACGTCTGAGAAGGAACACCTCTGCGCGCCTCCTTTGTGGCGCGCCGAGAAGGGCCGACGAGACTGCGCGAAGCACGGTATTCGCGCGGCATCATGGCTCTAAGAGTATGGAGACCACGCAAAACGTGGTGTTTTAATCATTTATAGCACTTCATAGGCCCTTGATGACCACCAGGGCCCCCTCTGAAAGACCAGAGGGTTCCATGGAAAAAGGTTCCTGTGTAGGTCAGAATGGCCCCTAGCTAGACTGAAAGGATGAG
>VOPJ01002558.1:0-60896 GCA_014673585.1 Semibalanus balanoides
AAGCGACTTTTGCCTTTCAATACCTGCTTTTGACGTCACAGCTTGTTTCGGTGAATCAAGATTGCTGTGACGTCACATGTAAAAATATTAATATTTTTCAAATTTATACAAAGTGCGACTTATTTTTACGCAAAAAATTGATGCCAGAACCGTAATCCGGGCACCCTTCTCTATCAGTACACACACTTTTCATAAGGTGCTATATTCCCTTTGATTCCAACGAGCTATCAAACAGAAGGTATTTTTAATTTTCGCCTTCTCTCAATAGGAGCCAAGTTCGAGGGGATGGGACGTTTTGCCCCATGATCCGGGCGTCTTGCCTTGGAGTGGGGCAAGACGCCCCTTTTGCAGGCCTTTTGTAAATCATCGCCTACAAACTTGATCCCGCGCTTGACCGGGGTGGGGGGCAAATAGTGCCCCTCCCCCTGTCGAATATTCACGATAACTTACAAACTGTTCAAGCTAACATAAAACTTTCACTACCTTACTTCACATAAATTGTACATCGGTTGGGAATATTTTTATTTTTTTATTTTGATAGATTTACCCCGTTTTGTGACTACGCTTTTCTCGAATTTAGCGATAAAATCACACCAGTTTTAAACAGCTGTAAAATTGTTGCATTTTGTGATAAACTAAAACCCAACAAAATTAAAGATAGAAAAATACATGTTGTATTCAACTGCAATCTCAAAATTTCCAAAGTTTCGATTTTTACCCCAATTGATTTATCTATTTTTGAAGAAAAAAGACATTAGTTTTGGTTTTATGTGTCATATCGAAAGCCGAAAAATATGTGAAAGAGCGGTGTTCAAGCAGCATATAAACCAAATTCAGAAGAATATTACAATTTTTACAAAAGAATAGCCTTTTAAGCACAGCGACCTAAGCGCAAATTTAGCGATAAAATTACCAAAACTTTGAACAGCTGTAAAAAGGGAGAAATTCAAAGATAAACTGGAGTATAACAAAATCAGATAGACAGTTAAATGTTCTGCAGCAAAAAACAATCTCAAAGTTTTGACATTTAACCCTATTGGTAGAGGTGCAAAATCTTACGCACTTGCCCACGTGCGAAGGTGACCGAATTTTCAACTTTAATGTGAGCCTGATTGTGACTTACTTGTACCTAGTAAATCATCAACTTATTAGTTATTACAAAGTAATGATGTAGAAATGCTTTAGCTCTATTGGGGGAAATCTGTAAATAATGTAGTGATTTCTTAATCATGTCTGGTGCTATTTCAAATCTTTTTAGGTGTCTTAAAGACACGTGCAAGTTGTTTTTACTTTACTCACTCCAAAAGTATTACCAAAGACAACGGCTGAGCGCTGCAGAATCTTACGCAGAATCTTAGCTCACGTGCTTGATCTCTGGGTTATTGAGAAACGAGACAAGCCTAACCTTGAAGGGAAATTAAGGAAATATGTCCTTCTAAAAAATAATTGTGAGAATCGTGACGGTGGAGAGTGAGCGAGAAGAGCGAGAGAAGCGGGAGAGAGCGAGAGAGCGAGAGAGCGGAGAGAAGCGAGAGAGAGGAGAGAGAGCGAGAGAGCGAGAGAGAGAGAGCGAGAGAGCGAGAGAGCGAGAGAGCGGAGAGAGCGAGAGAGGAAGAGAGAGAGAGAGAGAGAGAGAGAGAGAGAGGAGGAGAGAGAGAGAGAGAGAGAGAGAGAGCGACGAGAGAGAGAGAGAGAGAGAGAGAGAGAGAGGAGAGAGAGAGAGAAGAGGAGAGAGNCGATGGCGCCCCCTGGTCGATGGCGCCCCCCAACGGCAATGTGTCCGTACCACTTTTTGGGACGTGGTTGCGCCCCTGTTCATGGCTGGAAATTCATGAAACGTATATGAAATTGGTAAGTAACTGCACCCAAGCTGTTTTAATTTTAGGATACAAAATTGCACATTTTTGTGCCCTTGCGCAAAAATTCCTTTTATCTTTGCGGTGGAAGAATCTCATTGAGCGGCTGCATTGGTGTCATTGGGCTGATACATACAAATTGTAGAACCTTTTCAATAGGGCCTAGTCCATCGCGCACCACAACATGTTGTGCACAATAGTCAATGTCGCGCCATTTCTATCCATACTCAGCTTCTATATGCCATAAACATTTACTTTTCCCTCACTTTTTTTTACTCATTTCTCTCCTTTTACCATCGAAAGTATGTGGAAAGTATGTGCTTCTAATACAGAGAAGAGTGATCGTGTAAAATGTTTGGGGGGGGGGCGTCGCCCCCCCAGCTACAAAGTTGGGGGGTCGAGTTGCCCCCTCTGCCCCCCCCCCGGTTCCCACGTCCCTGCGCACAGGTTTCGGTTATCATCGTATATATCATATAATATTAAGAAAAGAAACGAAAGACACGTGTCCTTACTCTTTACCCTCCGGAAACACAGGCAAAAAAGATGAGCGGTTGTTTACGTTGAGCGTTCCACGATACATTTTATTTTTACGCCGTCTATACCTAAATAAAACCTTGCTGATCTGCGTGTTTAGGAAGTGTGCGTTTAAGGAGCGTCTTACCCTAATTTATCGCTTATTGCTGCTCAGGAGCGCGCCAATAATTTTTGAAGAGGAGGGGGAAGGGTTCGGCTGAAATGACGGGAAAATTATAAGCCATTTCTTATGCGTATATTTAAGCATTAACAAACATATCAAATATGTATTTCCATGTTATGTTTACAGTTTATAGTACCTAGGTGATTAAAAATTAGCGTTGCCAAGCGGTGCAATTTTTTCAAGTTCGCCTTATAAAACCTATAAATATAGTGCATTGGGCCTTGGCCTATACCTTCAATCTTGATATAATAATAATGGGTTCCATTTAGTTTTATTATTAATCGATTTAATTTAGAACACATTAAGCATCAATTTGGTGAATAGAATAGAAATTAGAATGCGTAAAAATGTGACGAAAAAGTAAATTGTTTGAGATAAGGCTGACCGAAAAATGTTCACAAATGAAAAAGCCTGCTGCCTGACCAAACGATTACCAAATGGGTCACACATTATTCTTCGGTTACCCAAATTTTGGTAACCGATTGACAGTTGACACCACTAGAAGGTACTAGCCTCCTCATTAACTTGGTTGCTAAACCAAAACACGCGATCCGCAGTGAGACGAGACTTTATTAGACGAGGCTCTGTCCTATAAAGATGCCGATGTCAAGCCAACATGGGCAGACGTTGGGGTGATATCTACATCTCGGCCGGGCGGGGGATCATCGACGTGGGCCGGATATCGCCCCGACATCGACATCTCGACGCAAAAGGCACTCGCACCATGGATTACAAATACTCATGCCAGTTGGAAACACACAAGGGAAACGCTAAGAAAATAGAGCGCTCTTAAAATAGGTACAGCCGGTGACGTCAGAGCCTGCCATAGACATGCATATTAAAGAAAATAGTTCACCTTCAACATGGCTGACCACCAATCAATCAAATGACCACCAATCATAGCCCACTGATGATGATTCAGACAGGTTGGGAAATACCAACTTAGCCCAATCGCCACCCAGTCTGATCCGGAAATACCTGGGAAAGCCCAAATGTGCCTAACCCGGTTGAGAGAAGGTGGGATTTCCATAGCTCTTCCCAGGCTGTCCCAATCTGTACCCAACCAAATTGCTGGCTGGGATGGAGGATACCAAAACCAAATGAAAAATATATATTTGACTAACTTATGGCTCCATAAGTATAAGTAGGTAACTTATGACGATTTTCGTATTACCTTTTTTTACTTGTATTGACCAGATATAGACAAATAAATGCCACCGCCATATTTCTGAGACCAAATTTGCCAATAAACATGCATTATTTATTTATATGATTCAATTTCAAAATGTGATCTTATGTGACCTGACTTTTTATGGTATCAGGTTGTAAAAATAACTCCTACTACCGAATTATACGTGTAAAGTAACCCATAAAACATGTGTTGCATGACTTTGACTTCCGTAGACCTCTGACCAGCAGTGACCTTTTGTGACCTGTTAGGTACTCGTTCTATTTATTCGGCGTTTCAGCACCAGGCAACGACAGGTAATCCAAAAATAGAGCAGGGATATAGACTGTTTCCTGGCAGTGACATATCCATAAATTTAACGTGACCAACCTATAAGCAAAGTTTGAAGTACTTATTTTCTCGCCATATATGCCCTCTATGGGTCGTCACGTGGTCGCAGTGCTACACAATAGCCTCTTGAAAAGTCATTTTTTCGCGACCGTTTACAATGCATCAAACTATAAAATTAGAGCACTCTATTTTTGGAACATTTCCCTGCTGTGTCTCCAACTGATTCCCGCAGTCACAGGACCAGGGGCGTAGGAACTCATTTGAAGTTGGGGGGCAAAAGGCATTTTTAAGTCGTTTCTTTCCATGCACTGTCCATAGACGTAATGTTAAAATCATTTTTTTTGGGGGGGGGGGCAGTTGCCCCCCTGCCCCCGGCTCCTACGCCTATGCACAGGACCTCGGGCTGAAGGCATTGCTGCCATATTGCCTTTACTTAACAGTTAACCTATGCAATTTCACCCAAGTGCTACCAAGGGCGGCGCCAAGGGGGGGGACGCACCCCTTCAACATTTTCGGATTTTAACATTACGCCTATGGACGTTGCATGGAAGGAATCGACTTCAAAATGCCTCCGTCTTTCTTTACTTTCGGAAGGAGGCGCCGCCCTTGAGTGCTATCATATCATACCACAAAGGCCAAAACTGTAGGTGTAGAATTATTCCTCTAAGTAATCATCAAAATTTAACATCATGGAACTGTCCTCTTCAGCAGCTACTAAGTAAGTAGGGAGAGAATATTGGTTGTCATGACGTCCAGTGTCTCGGATGTTTTTCAGAGCCAGTGGTGCATGAGTGGAGAAATTTTCAGACTAATTATTATAGGAAAAAGATTGTGTGCATAAATTCTATATTACTGATAAGAGAGCCTTTTTCAGAATTAGACAAGATCTCTTTTAAAAGCAAATACTTTGATCAATTTTCGGGCTTTTAACATTTAAATTAATGAAGTTATTAAAATATATCATAATAGTGAAGAGTCGAAAAATCATTCAAATTCTGGGCGAAAAGGAGTGGAAAATTATTTATTTAAGGGTTGTCGCTTTACACCTCAAAATTCCTAATCCTAGAAAACTGCATGCTCAGGGGCCCTGTTCACCGTGTGCGCAATCTTGCTGCGGGTGGCTGCGTCCGCTGTCGCCGTTCCAGTTCAGTGCGTGGGGTTGAGGACGGTGGGGATGGGGTGGTTAAGTATGCGTCACAGGCGGGTTGCGTTTGCAGCGGCTGCGGTGCAGCGGGATTCCTGCGGCCGGGGGAAAGTCAGCCGCGCGATCCTGCCGAGTCGTGGCCCGTCAGAGTAGCCGCAGCTGTGTTCATGGCTGCGCCACTCTCTTGTCGTGACCGATTTGGGTAGTGGGTCGGAGCCCTAATTCTCTGCGCTGGCCGCGAGCGATCCTCGAGCGATCCAGGCACCGTGAATCAGCACTACGGACATACCGTTCGACTTTCTTCGTTGTGTCGAACGCATTTGATCATCGTATTTCATTTCGATCCTTGCAGATTCTCTGGACGTCTGGGGAAAGAAGAGCTTATGGAGTCCATTCTATTCGACATTCCCCTTATCATTGGTCAATACCAAGTGACGTCATAAGACTAAATGTTAGACAGCAACAGTAGTGAAGATAGTTTTGGACCAGTTTGTTGTTAACAGAAAAACATCTACACACTTCGTGGAGCGTCACTCGAATGATCGATCCGGCCGGCGGAAGTCTGAAAAATAAAACGTGGAGGTAGGCTGCTGGTGTATATTGTCTGATCTTCTATGAGGAAGCTTTATTGTATATAATTTTATTACAGTTGATAATCTAATAGTGAACGATTAATTGATGGTTATTATAAGCTCTTGTGAATGGTAGAAAATGGTACATTTTCGGTTGCCCGTGTGTGTGCCCGTTGCCCAGTGTGTCTCTGCCATAGTATGCGTCGACGTACGTTTGTATGGTAACATCAGAGCACGAAATTCGGCTTGGCTGTGTTTAGAATATCCCGACACCAAGGTTTAAGGAGGAGCTGGTACTCGTAGGTGAGCACATAGTGCGTTCAAATTTAATATAGAATATATTGCATTGAATTTGTTTAGGTAGCGATACGTTCCTTCCGATTTTTCTCTCCAATATATTTTCATTAAATATATATCTTCATTTTTTTCTGTCTGATGAACAAACTTGTTTTTTTCCAGGGGGATAGTTATTAAATATAAAGACTAGTCAATACCCTGTTTTAAAGTTTTAAGATTTATTCGAGAACAATAGTGTGTAACTATGCTCCATTAAAATATTCCTAAAGCAATATCTATTTTATGACGATCTTGTTCTCCCTTAAGCGGCTAGCGTAAAAAACTGGATAATACATTCAGGCCCGTCAACGTTAGCAATCATATTCGCTATTCAAATTCAGCAACAAGTCCGATTTAACCCTTCAATAATTTTCTGAGTAATTTGTCCATCTTGCTGAGATATCACGAATATGCTATTCCAGTTTTTTCGATCAGCTTTACTAGTTTTATATCTCTAATTGGTCATTACCAAAGTTTAGACAAAAATGTTTTTCCGTATGAACTCTTGATGATCCCATTAAGCAAGATCAATAGTTAGGCTAGCTATTTAAATTAAACGATAGCACTATTTCGTAAATCATCTTGGCACGATTTGTCCTATCACAAATTTTAGAGCTAATAGTACGGACTACGGGTTTGCCAAATTTGAATACGAATATGTTGCTAACTTGACGGGCCTGAATTTATCCAGTTTTTAAGTGCAAGCCTTCCCTAGAACGCCAGCCTCCTCCTTAACTTGGTTTGCATGTCCTTATATTCATCTGCTTTCCCCCAAGGGTTTTTATTCTGACACTGTATGTAGGAGGTAGACTCCGTTTCCCGTACTTAATCAAAAAACGACAAGCACGAGTAGAATTGTAACTTAGCCTCCGACTTCACATTTGTACCAGTCGAAACACCCCTCATGCTCTCACTTTTTGTTCAAAAATTGGTGTATAGGGTTATCTTGGGTCTGAATTAGCTGTGGGAAATATTAGCCTTCGTCTGACCTCATGTTTCTCGAGTTATACGCCTCGGCGCATTTTGCAGGGTCACATTTGCAGAGGTGTTTTCGGAGGCCAAAGACTGCATTTGACGTAACCAAATGTTAAAAATACTATGTATGTGCTGAGTTCACGAATGAAACGAAGTTTTTTTTCCGCGATTATTTTTTTTGCGTGACCTTGAAATGACCCTTTGACCATCGTGACCTTGTGACATTTTTTTACTCGATGACCTCGTGTGAACCTCGGGTACACTCTGATTTCAATTTTTTCAACCTCTCAAATCTTGTCAATGTCTTGTCTAACAAGGCAACAAATAAAAAAGGTGCGTTTTTCCTCTAATTTCATATTTTCCATCTATAGTACGTTGCGTGTTTTCGAAAATTACCCCAAGGGTGGAGCGGGTAAACGGGCAAATATCTGCCAATCATGAGACGATTTTGGACGGGGTCTTTCACCATTTGATCTGGCGTGCGTTCTAAGAAAGGTGCGTATACGAAATTTATACCACTTTGGTCTAATCTGAGTCCAGCAAATTGGACCAAACACCAAACCACCAACAATCGATGCAGAGGACATCATGCTCGAACCAATTGGACCGATTTGGGCGCATTTTAACCATCCTATCCGACGTGGTTAAAAACGGTTTGTGGTACAGAGTTTTGTCTAAATTTGTTCATTCTTAGTGGAACAAATTAGACCAAAACTACAACAATCGTTGCGACGGCGTCATGCTCAGACCTATGGGACGACTTGAACGGATCTGTCTTTATCAATCCTGGTGTGGTACAAAACAGTGTCTTCAGGGAGAAGTTCTATAATTTTGATTGGAATCCTAATTGGACAAATCAGACAAAAACCACCATAAACTCATTGTAGATAACGTCATGTTTCGAAATATGGTCCAATTTGGACACGACTTTCACCATTTTATCTGGCTGGTCCCAAAGGACCTATAAAGAGTCTACTCGACTTTTTGGTCCTTATCAGTGGACCAAAATTGGTCAAAACCACCCACACACCAAAAATCGTTGCAAGAGGACCATCATCTCTGAACTAATTACCGATTTGGGGTAACTTCAACATTCGATCCGGCGTGGTTTGAAAAACGTTGTGGTGACAGTTTTATCTAATTTGTATTCAATCTAAGTGGTCCAAATTAGCCAAAAAGCTAAAATCATTGCAGATGACGTCCATGCTCAGACCTAATGTACTGATTTGTTCGGAATCTTCACCATTCGATCGCCGTGGTTCAAAAACGTTGGGTGGGACGTTTTTTATCTAAATTGATTCAAATCTAAGTGGCCCTAATTAAGACAAAAAAACGCTATAGAATCGTTGCAGATGACGTAATGCTCCGAGCTATGGGACCGATTTGGACACGATCTTCACGCAATTTTATCTGGCTTGTTCCTAAAGGTCAGGGTTGTATTGAGTTTATCATTTTTGTCGAATTTAAGTGGATCCAAATCGGACCAAAACACCAGTATTTTTGTTGGTTTTGGTCAATTGGTCACTTTAATTGAACCTAAACTCGGTCAAACCTCAACACGGCACTGTTTTTGGATCAAGTGGATCGAACTGGTGAAGATTTGTCCAACAATCAGTTTGATATGGCCTTCTGTGAGATGGGCGTCGTCTGCTAACGTTTTTTTTGACTTCTTTTGGTCTAATTTTGTCCATTTAGATTAAACAAAGTAGATTAAACTCTTATCCACAAACGTTTGCATACGCTGATGCGAACGGTTAAGATACTGTCCAAATCGGTTCCCATATGGTTTGGAGCATGATGTCGTCCCCCTGCAACAATTTTTGGTGGTTTGGGTGGTTTTGGTCAATTTTGGGTCCACTCAGCATTGGACCAAAGTGTATACAATTATTGATGGCACCGTCTTTAGACCACGCCAGATCAAAATAGTGAAGACTCGTCAAATGCGGTCTCATAGCTTGGCAGATTATTTGGCCCGTTACCCCTCCTCTTGCGGGTAATTCGAAAACACGCACGTATCATAGATGGGAAATACTGTGAAATAAGAGGAAAAACGCACTTTTTTTATTTGTTGCATTGTTAGACAAGATTTGAAAGTATTCTTGAGAGGTGAAAAAATTGAAATCAGAGGTGTACCCGAGGTCACACGCAGGTCATCGAAAAAAGGTCACAAGGTCACGTGGTCAGGTCATTCAAGGTCACGCAAAAAATCAGAAAAAATTCGTTTCATTGTGAACTCAGCCATACAAGTATTTTAGCATTTGGTTAAGTCAAATGCAGTCTTTTGGCCTTCGAAAACACCTCTGCAACGTGACCCCGCAAAATGCCCGAGGCTATACCTCGATAACCTGAGCTCAGATCGAGCTAATATTTCTACAGCTGAATTCAGGACCCAAGATAACCGCATACACCAATTTTGAACAAAAAGTGAGAGATGAGTGTGTAATTTGGGATTAAAAATGGTCGAAATGTCGTGGAATGCCCCAGCTAGTACTGCTCTGTGGTCTGTAAATCGCGTATGATGCCTATCCATACTTATTTTATCCAGTGCGATCAGCAGGCTGGCAAAAACTATTTTATGCCTTCATTACCTGACTTAATGTTCCATTCTTTTAGGTATCCTAACAGTGAGATAACATGGCACAAGCTTTGACTCGTCTTGGCCAGCTGGGGCTGGGTGTGGCCATAACAGGAGGTGTCATCAACTCTGCATTGTACAATGTGGACGCCGGTCACCGAGCTGTCATCTTCGACCGTTTCGCGGGTGTCAAGAACACCGTGGTGGGCGAGGGCACGCACTTCTTCATCCCGTGGGTGCAGCGGCCGATCACGTTCGACATCCGCGCGCGGCCTTGCAATGTGCCGGTCATCACCGGCAGCAAGGACCTGCAGAACGTCAGCATCACGCTGCGTATCCTGTTCCGGCCGGTAGCTACCTCGCTTCCCAACATCTACACCACGCTGGGCGAGGATTACGACCAGCGCGTGCTGCCCTCCATCACCAACGAGGTGCTGAAGGCGGTGGTGGCGCGCTACGACGCCAGCGAGATGATCACGCAGCGCGAGGTGGTGTCGCAGACGGTGTCAGAGGAGCTGACGGAGCGGGCCCGCCAGTTTGGTCTGCTGCTGGACGACATCTCCATCACCCACCTGACGTTCGGCCGCGAGTTCACCCACGCCGTGGAGATGAAGCAGGTGGCGCAGCAGGAGGCCGAGCGCGCCCGCTTCGTCGTGGAAAAGGTAGGGCCAACGAGTGGGTCACCGCCTCCCTCTCCCCGGCCGGTGAAGTAAATATGCCGTAGCATTTCTGAAAGTTGGGAGGCTTCACGTTACATTGATATTGCCAGCCCTTATCCCTAATATCCGAAGTCAATTAGATACCGAAATTGTATTTTGGCAACTAGAGCTCACATTTCCTCTCAATGCCTTCAGTACAAGTGCTTGCGTGGCGATATAAAGCCATTCGATCGTTAACCTCGCAACACGTATCCTGCTTGTTGGGATACCGGGTGGCTCAAGTTGGTAGAAACGTTGGACTCGGAATCTAGGGGTTCCGGATTTGATCCCTGTCTGCTTGACGAGGGTCATCTGGTCCCGCTCTGGTCGCGCTCTGGTCGCCCCCCCCCCCCTCTGGGCTTCATATTACATTGGTATGGTAATCCAGTAACAGATACCGTTGTAACAACGTTGTGAAAAATCAGTTAAGGAAATTTCTACGTTTTGTAACGTTGCGACAAGCGTCGTGATGTTGTGAAAGAAAAAGTTGTATAAACGTCGCTGTTAAACGTTACAGCAACGTTGTTCGTTTACGATGTCACAACTCTTGTTTTAGTAACTTGGAAGAACAGCTCGCATGTGGTCCAATACGCAACCTAGTGGTTGACGTCAAAAAAGTAGCATGGGCATACTCAGCTTGACGACGTAGGATTCATTTTTTTTTCTGTTTTTATTGCTTTTGTTTTTAGTCTCACGCATCCCTTTCTATGTCCCTACCTGCCACTTCGCTGTTTTGGTTTCTGGTGTCTTCTGGATGTTTAGAAGGCCATAGGCCATAAGTTGGTCAAAAAGTAATATTGCACTTGTAAATTCGATTGTCATTGGCTGTTTCTATTTTGGCATTAAGGTATGCAGATCGTTTATAAGCGTAAGCTGATGGCGGTTGGGGTTGTGAACCGCTTTCCTTTTTTTATTCTCATGTTTTTAATCTCTCGTACCATCAAAATATCGGTCAGTCCGAGCTCAACACCAGGCAAAAGCTTATTGCAATGCCTTTTCGCACCTTCTCATGGCTTTGCTTTGGTCACCTCGGGTCAGGTCGTAAGGCCTTGTTATGTGCAGCCCTCACTGGTAACAGTTGGCAGCACTCGGGCGTTTGGGCGCTCAAAAACTTCTAGACCATAGGGTTCCCATGTTAAAGCGACGATTTTCAAAGAGTCCTGGCTCGTAATCTTGGGACATATTTTGAATCCAACTTTGCAACATGTTATGCTATGAGTGCTTGGCACAACGTTTTTATTTTGCAATTTTTCGGATATTCTGGGAAAAAAGACGGTGAAATGGGCTTGGGGGTTTAAAAAATATCGGAAACCCCAGCCTTTGTGGCGTAGCATAGAAGTGGGCGGACTGTGCGTCATCTGATGCTGTTAGGCGCTTTAGTTGTTTTGATTACCGCTGCCATATGCTAAAAGATACTGAAAGTATATCTTTTCGACGATGCTTCAATAGATTTGCGTGGACCTTAAATTTCAGTTAATTAATATTTAATCTATGGGACATGCAAGTTATGGATCAATACAATACTCTTTAATTTATCATAGTACAGCATCTTTAAAAAATGTATGTTGTCTAATTCTTTGGGGATACATTCTTAAGTTCTTACCAGGTGTCTAGTTACCCTGGTTATGTGAGGCCACCTCAAAAACTGTTAAAAGATCATGTCACAGTCACAGCACAGGGCTTTACCAAACGATATGAAACTAATTGCATATTATGAGGACATCAATAGCAGCATTAATGCTATCTCCGATTTTATATTATCGGTGGCCTAATGTTGGGTTATTTTCGTGAGCTCACCATTACAAAACAATAAAGGAATGCAATTGCTAGCTTTTCTAAATACATTTGTATAAGACTAGCATTTTTAAACAAGGCTGATCAGCAGCAAATGGTTTCAGAATTTGGCGCAAAAGCTAATGACTAGTCGCCTCTCATACAACCGGAATGATGTTATTATAAAAAGTAACTAATAATGGTAATGCAGAAATGCAATTGAACAACCCAATATGCCGCCTCGTTACTATTCTGCGATGAAATCATAATGCAACGTGCGCCTATTTCTTTAGCAAACTGTGCCTCTCTCTGCTGACAAATACTTTGCCAGATTTTCACTGTTCCTGCTATTTTTGCGTATGCTTCAAGGACAAATGTGACATTTTTGCTCTGTGACCTCTAAGAGGCAAACTTGTGGACTGCGTTTTCTTGCAGCTCGTTCAAGACAGTTATCACATATATCTACAGGGTGTTTCACCAAAAATGGCACCCTAAGTTCCTCGATTCATATCTGCCACGTTTTTGGCTGAAAGACAACAAGCATACATTCAAAAAGAGCGTGGAAAATTTTTACTGTCAGACCATCATAAACATTATCGATAGCAATAATTTGGGCTTACACGACGTCAAATAAATATATTGGTCGCAACCCAAGGTGAAACGAATAAGTCGCGGAGACTTGGTATTACACTAAGTTATTCTGCAAGTGCCAACACAAAACTTGGAGACTCAATTCGTGAAGATGAGTTAAGACAAAGAACCACATCCACAATTAACGTGGATAATATGTGTCACGGACACAAGTTCACAGTCTGCGCTCAAAATAGCATCACTACTATGACGCCACGCTTTGGAGCGCTGTCGGGACGGCAGCCCGCTGACGGGCAGCTTGCTAACTATTCTGGGAAAAGCTTTGTCCAGCAGTCCTGAGCCGCGTCATTAAGCTCTTCCGACGTCGTGGATCTTTTCTCCTTTAAAAACAATTCACCAACTCTCCCCAGACGAAAAAATCAAGAGAATTCAAGTCGGACGTTTAGTCGGCCAGGTTCTGGTGTCGATTGTAGCCGGACCATTTGATTCTTCAAGAAATTCTCTGACGTTTCGAGGGCCGTGTAGGACATGGTGTAAGGGGCAACAATGTAAGGGTCAACAATGCAGATGCAACGGGGCAACGATACTTGTGCATGCCATGAAAACTGGACAGTGGATCCTCTGATTCAAGCGATCAATTTACGGATCGTTGTCACGGACAACCGTTAATGCTTTTAAATCCCGAAATCGTTTCACTCGAGTTTGTGACAAACTTTTTCTTTCGACATCGTGTAGTCACATATGAATATCTATCGATATCTGTTTATGGTGGTCTTAACGTAAGTTGTTCGCTCTTTCGAATGGTATATCTGGTGCTTCTCTTCGGGTAAAGCTGAGAGAGATATGAGCCGAAGAACATAGGGGTGCCATTTTTTATGAAACACCCTGTATATCATTTGACGCGTATTCACGAAAAATATCAGTGGTGCTAATATTTGTTATAGATTAAATGTGTTAAACGTTGTTGATAATTAAATGAACAAAAAGTGCTTGCATTTAAAATGCATTAGATTGTGGTGAAGTTGTTAATGTCATTGATCGATTGTCTTAATCAGTTGTACTTAACCGGCCATTGGCTGGGGGGGGAACGCCCCCCCCCCCTCAGGGACTTTTTACATAGCTTACAAACAAACAGAGCTTCAGCAGCGAAACTTCGGTCCCTAATCCTACATCAATTTGGGCGTCTTCAATGCAATAATATAAAAGATTCGTCTAAACTTTTTCGAGTATATATTTAATTTACTGACATCCTACACAACCATTATGGCGCAAATTATTCAGCTAATCTATCAGGTGTAAATAGACCATTACTCAGAAATGCAATTCGATTAACGGGAAAGATAGCAAATTGTAAGGGGTAGAAAATGGCTATCTCGGACTCTTTTGAAAATTATGGAATTGACCCCTCCCCCCCCCAAAAAAAATGCCCAAAAATCGCATTTTTTTTGCTCTTATATTATCTCGTAGAATGCACGCCACGACTATAGAGTAATCAGTGACCACATATGTTAACTCGCGCCTATTACCCCAACGAATTTCAAAGCATATCTCATTAATTTTTGAATCACAGATTTGCTCCCAAGTATGTAGTTCTATGACCGTCTTTTTTAAAGTACGTTTTTTTACTTTATCGACCAGAACATAAAATTAAATTGTACCACTGTGTTGCTGACGACAAAATGAATTATATATAATGGTTTTTTTAATTTATATTCTATATATTTCTTAGAATTTACCTTTTATGGACTGACCTCTGACCGGTTATATCTGTTTCAGATCTGAAAAGGCTGGCTATAATCGAGTGATTTTGTGAAGATCAACTTATACACATGTGTAGCATGATATCATGGCAAATTAGTGAGACCTGATGATCCGAGCTCTCGAATGGTGATTCTGGTCGCTTGTATCAATTTCACTTTTGCTTGCTCGTCTCAATATAGCTGACCTAGTGACCTGCTTATATTCACCTCTGGCGATTTTCGTCTCCAATTCGGGCTTTTGGATGGGAAGTATGGCTCAAAAACTAAAATAACTACCATTTGACCTTTTACCTGACTGTGACCTGACATAAGACCTTATTTATAAAATTTCGAGTACGCTTAAGAGTGAACTCGACGAGAGCTTTCGATTGCCGTCTTGCGAGTCTCGCTGCGATTATTGGTTCGGGAGATAACGAGGGGGACGTTTTTCGCCCCCCCCCCCAGCCAATGGCGTTCTGCTGAGACCCCAGCCAATGCCGGGTTAAGCGACACAAAAATTGAAGTATTTTTCGAATAGTTTCTCATACGTGTTACTATTGTTCAAGGCATATGAGATATGGAGAAATTTGCTAAAAACGCCAGCATAATACTAAAATTTGAACTTGTATTGCCACTCGCAACCTAAATATTGATCTAATCGGAATACACCGAAAAAGTGCTCGGAATACTTAACCCGGCATGACTGGGGTCTGATCTGAACACCATTGACTGGGGAAGGGAGAAGTTCAACGCCACCCTGGTTTTCTTCCAAACCAATAATCGCAGCGAGACGCGCAATGCGGCATTCGAAAGCGCTCATTGAGACGAAAACTTAAAGCATCTTCAAAAATTTCAATTTTAGACATCACGTGTCAGGTCACGGGCAGGTTCAAATGGTCAAAATAAATGTTTGTTCGTGTATGAGCCATACATTCCATCCAAAGCCTTCGATTGCAACCATAATCACCCAAAGTGCTCTTCAATATATGGTACACATCCCTTACGATCGAAAATGAGATTATTGAGAAAGATCAAAGGTCAAGGACAGGTCACAAAAGGTCACTATGCGAAAAATATATACGAAAGTTATGCAACACATGTTTTATGGTTCATTTTACGCGTGAAAAGATATAGTGATACTCATTTGATCACCAAACGTCATGTATATGAAGTGAAGGTCAAGTTAAGGTCAAAGTAAGGTCAGAAAAAGACATTTTGTTAAAACTGATATATATATATTAATATACTAATTATAGTAATAAATAAAGAGGCATGTTTCTAGACTAGTTTTGTCTCAGAAATTTAGTGCTGTCTTTACTTTTCTGTATCTTGTCAACAAAAGCCAAAAAAATGATTTTTTTCAAAATATGACGTCAATAGTTACCAGCTTTGTAAATGCAACCACTCAGTCAAAAATACAGATATCGTTTTGAAATTTGGTATGCAGGTTGGTTGCATATAGTACTATCACATGTCTTCCGTTTTTTTCAAAATCTTTGAAAATTTTGATTTTATATACATTTTTTCAAAACAAAAATACTGTTTTTTAATTCGGGGTGTTAAAAACCCAAAAAATACCAATCCGAGATATCCATTTTTTAGCCCTTATCATTTGATATCATTTTCTTGTTCCGATTTCATTTTGTTCATTGTGTTGCCTTTGTACGGTCTGTTGAAGTTTAGCTGATTTATGTGTAGAAACCGCATGTAGTGACGTCACTAAATTCACCATATCTCAAAAAATGTATCAACGAGATGTCTTTATTTTCGCACAGCTAACGTGAAATTGATGTAGGATAAGGTACTTGAAGTTTCACGTTGATAGCTATAATCGTTTTGTAGTTATGATGAAAAAACGGCAGGGGGCGTTAAACGCCCCCCCCCAGTCAATGCCGGGTTAACACTTGTCCCTAGCTTTCAAACGCCACTTTTATATTTTCACTATCTGGGATAGTCTCAGATGGCGGAGGCGTATATCTGCCCCCCCGCAGTTCGTGTTTGGCGCAGACCTCCGGCATTGCACATGCTAAATCCCTCTACCACAATTGTGCTCAGTTTCAATGAGTTTAAGTTGTATGCATCGGGCCAATGAGTGCAACAATTTTGTATTAGTTCCCAATACAAAGTGACATAACTTGAGATTGAATTGATTTATCGAAGTTGAGTTCTGTGCAATGTGCATGAGCCCCGCCATGTTATTCAAATTGAGGTGATGCGGATATGTCTCAGATGTTTCTTAGTGGTGGAATGGTAAAAGACAAAAAGGATATTTGTTGGCGGCGGGCGGTGGGCGGCGGGCGGTGGGCGGCGGGCGGTGGCGGTGGATGGTAGGCATAGGGAAAGACATAGAAAAAGCGTTTAACCATTGATATTTTGTCACGGGATTTAAAGGAAAAAAAAACATGCTTTTCCCATAAGCTATTATTTTAATAGCACCTGAGATGTGTTATTTAATAAATACCTTACGGTGCCGATAAAAACAAGTCTTTAGGACCCGAGGTCGTAGTTTTATTATCATGCCCAAAACAAAGGGTCAAGGGTGCAAAATCACAACGACCTCGATCCTCAAGACATTATGTTTTAGGCCCCGTGATGTATTTATACAATCAAGTCTACCTCGTTCTGAAAACCTTCGTAAACAAAGCTTGGTTAATTAAATGCCCGCGAGCTAAAAGCTTTGAACAATGGACCTTGTTGCGGGTTGTTTGGTGAATATGTGCAAAATAAAGAAGAAAAAAAACATGCTTTTCCATAGGCATGCGCAATGTATATTGACATAGGACGTTACTACATCAAAGTGCTTTTAATAAATAATACACTTATTAACATACAAAATATATCTCGGAATATTGAAATTTTGTATGGACATGATGTGTATTACGTTGATCAGCACATTTGTCTTCCTTAATTTTGCACGATATTCACCAAAAACCCGCAACAAGTCCATTGTTCAAAGCTTTAGAATCGCCGGGCATTTACAATAAACAAGCTTTGTTTACGAAGTTTTCAGAACGGAGGTAGACATATGATTGTATAAAATAGTAAATACCTCACGGGGCTAAAACATAATGTCTTGAGGATCGAGGTCGTTGTTGCATTTTGCACCCTTGACCTTTGGTTTTGGGCATGAAATAAAACTACGACCTCGGTCCTAAAGACATTGTTTTATCGGTACCGTAAGGTATTTATTAATACCACACAGGGCCTATAAAATAATAACTGGGTACATGTTAGAGCCAAAGCAAGCGCCATTCCTGTTGTTTATGCTGACACAGCTAAAGATGGCCGATTAAACCGAATAAGTGCAGTCAGCAGCACGGCGAAGCCGTTTGGTGAACAATTATATTGTTTGCTTCTTTGTACTACTTGCAGAAACAATTGACAATGAGTCAAGTGCATTAATTTTTCGTTGCAATTCGAACATGTGATAGGTTATTGGTGAATCGTTGTTAGACGGAAAGTTACCGTTGGTCATTTTCTGAGATTGTGTGATGTGTTGCAACTTGCATAATTCATGCCCACTGGCCAATAGAAGATAACCGAACAAAATACAGCAGGTGACTCAGTGAGGCCAATGCATGCGTGTCGACAAGGGGAAATCTGCAGACAGTAACACATACTAAGACATGAGATAAAACGACAAAATAAACACGATATGGATTTAAATGTATTTTGAACCCGTTGCAAACACGGCATACCATCAACTATTTCAGTCCAAAGCATTAAGTGCACATCATTGATTGAATATATCTACAGCATTGAATGCACAACATGTATTGAGTCTATCTTTTTAGCATTGAGTGCCATAGCATTGATTGAGGCTATCTACAGCATTGAATGCACAACATGTATTGAGTCTATCTACAGCATTGGTACGGTTTTACCGCCTCTCAGTGCTAAAAGTCTTGAAAAATAACATCACTGGATAATAGTTCACCTAAACTCCCATAAATAATGTGCTGCTAACACCAAAGTGATTTCTGTCAGTCCCCAAAAATCATTTGACTTTCAAGTAACCTTTCTTTTGCAACCTGCAATACTGTCACTGTACTAACAACGCCCACCAAGTTCTGCTGTCCCGTATAGCTGCAAAAGTGGCAGCTCTAATTCGGCATACAGTGTTTGGTCCCCCGACACACCCCTAAGATGAGTTTGGCATCCCAGTAACCAGTGTCCTAGGATTGCTTTAGAGCCAGGGTGCAGAGTGGGAAAATTTAGACTGAAAAATCAGGAAAAAGAGTGGAAAATTCTGCCACAAAAAGAGCTTATTCTAGAAATTAAATTATCATCGACTACACTCGGGCACATTACAGTCGGCCAGTTGGCACAGGACTCGTCGAGTAAAAGAGCACGGCCTGTCGTTCCACCTCGCGGCACCACCAAGCAGCACACAGTTATCCTCAGCTTCATTGTCAGGTTGACCCGGACGCCAGTTGGAGTACGAGATGCCACCGCAGCCATCCTCCCCAACAAACGCCTCCTGCGGGTTACCGCGGCTGTAAGCCAACCCAGGCCCTGGCGCCACCAGCAACAGCTTCTTCAAAACACACTGCTGTTCCGCACCAGGAGCGCGGTACGGCAAGGTGAGCGCCGAGCTCAGCACACATCGCCTCAGCCTCCGTGTAGGTGCCGCTCTGGTCCAGCAGGCGAAGACAGCGGCCAGCACAGGCGGTGAAGTCTGCTGGACAGGGGCAAGTACTCGCCGCGAAAACCTGCAAATAGAATGCGTAGTAAGCAGCCTGTCCCTTGTCCGTTTAGTTTTTTGAGCAAGCACAGCTTCCAAGACTTCATTTCACCCCGGAACGGCAGAAGGAAACGTGACGCAAGTTTTCAGCGTTCCAGAACACGATTGAGTCGCGTTTCGCTAACAGTCTGCTGTCAGCCAACAAGGCGTCACTGTGGTGCACGGCTCTGGACGGCATGGTTCGCCATGGGTGGCCCACCAGACCCAAGCCCACCAGCCCCAAGCCCACCAGCCCCAAGCCCACCAGCCAGGCCCTTCAAGCCCCAAGCCCAGCCCAGTCCAAGGCCCACCAGCCCCAAAGCCCACCAGCCCCAAAGCCCAGCCTAGTCCAGACCCACCAGACCCAAACCCAGCCCAGTCCAGGCCCATGCAAACCAAGCCCGGACCCAGACTAGACCCAGTACAATTCATAATATTGAGGCCAATGCCCGGTTAGGCCCATTCAGATTAAGCATATAATTGCTCTCTTAAAATGTTCTTTCATTATCCTTGCATATTTTCTTACATACTATGAATTATACATATTGTATCACTCTCATGTGTGTTGCTGTGCAAAAAAACTGCATCTTAAAACATTGTTCATGCTCTGACCAGGCTTGCGCGGCGTGCGCAATTACTTCAACATCCTTAGCCTGGTTCACGCAGAACACCAGTGATTTCCATAACATTGAAGCCCAGTCAAGGCCCATCCCAGGCCCAGCCCAGGTCCAGCCCAGGCCCATGGAATAAGCCCAGCCAATGACAAACTTCTACTGGACTGCAAGGATGCTAACAACTTGTGAGCAGAACCAAAAAAATCAGTAACAAGCGCAACAACAAAGCAACAAAGCGCAACAACAAAGCTTGTGAACCGACAAAGCAGTAAGAAACACTGCGGGCGGTAAAACAACACACCTCGAAGTGGCAAATGAACCCACGACAATGGATTCAGGGCCTGCCTCCGGGTTTTGTAACAATATGGAACGACAGCACTGCGAGCAAACAACGCAACGAATTAAACTTCGGAAGCAACAGTACAAGACGCTGGAAAATGACAACATTGAAAGCAACAACTCAAAATCGAGGGTGCCGGTGAAGGGCACCAGTCTCGTTGTGACTGTCATAACGATTCCCGCACAACTGGCCGCAGCCGAGCAGCCCAGTGTGGATCCCCCTTACCAGAAGCAGGGCAGGCTGTCCTCATTGCAGTTAGGCGGTGACGTCGCACTTGTTGCAGACGAATAAATCAGCGGCGGCACACTTCCTGAGAACGCAGAACGTCGACATGCACTCGGAGCCCACAGTGCAGGCTTTCATCGATTTTCCTTCAGCGGCGTCGCGGTAGTCGATGAAGTCGTCGTCCGTATCGAGTTGTCTGTAATGATGAAAGGTTCATATTTGATAGTGATGGGCAGTAATTGAGAAAAAATACTCAGTAGTAAGTACCGATAAGCATGTCGGAAACAACTTGCTGTTTATTCATCAAGCTCAACAATTGAAACTTGCACATAAATATTCATGCTTTAAAGGGATTATAGCACCTTTAACAATAGTTTTTAACTGAGATAGCCAGACTGTCGGGTGTACTGAGAAACCTGCAAATCTAAAATGTGTCCTTCCTTAACGACCTAGTTGCTGAATTACCACGCACAAACCGTTGGGCATTTTTGGGCATATTTTAAAAGGACAAATTTCGTGACGTTTCGCATACGTCATAAGTAGGTAATCCACTGTGGTTTCCACTGCACTTCGTTTTCGCTATTGTAACGGTATATACGGCCTTGATTTGAACCGTCCGCCCTGTCCGCCACGGAAAGGTATCGATTTATATAGGGCCTTTGACTTGTCAATTTCGAAATGGTTGTAAGTTTTCCTTGTCAGTTTTCATTTACTGCTATTTGAAAATAATGCAGACACTGGTCTGCAAACGGTCTTCACATCAACAACTTCAACATCAATAGTTTCAATCAACTTCAAAAATCACTGGTCTTCAAATTAAAAATCACCCAAAGATGCTTCGTGATAAGAAAATGTATTGATGGGTGGCTGGTCAGTGTTTAAGCGAAATTTTAACAAATATTTGGCATTTGGGGGGTTGACTGACAAAAAGCTTGGTTTTCCCAGAAACATTATTGGCCATAGCTTTGTGAATTTTCATTGGATTTCCATTTCAAAATAATGCATACTGCACTGGTCTTCAAGAGGCCCAACTGTTGATGGGTGGCCCATATATGTTGTTAATAAATATCTTTGTCAATTGTGAAACAATTTCCAAATAAAAACCACACATAAAAGCCTTGTGAGAAGAGAAATGTGTTGATTGGTGACTGATCAGTGCTCATGCGATATCTTTACAAATATGTGGCATTTATGGGGGTTGACGGAGAAGCTCGGATTTCTCAGAAACATTAATGGTCATAACTTTGTGAATTTGCATTGGATTGCCATTTGAAAATAATGCATACACTGCTCTTCAAAAAGCCCAACTGCTGATGGGTTTCCCGTACCGGTTGCTGCAGTTTTCTCTGCAATAGAAGCAAATACATACTTGCTAAATAATTTCACTTGATGGGCCATCACACAATGGGCTAATTCACTCTGGTGTGGATATTGTTTTAAGTTACTGTCTTTGTCAAATGTGAGTCGATTTCCAAATAAAATTACCAAAAGATGCTTAGGATAGCCCATAGTTCAAAAATTAACAGATTTTAAATCGAGTCCAATATTATTGGCTGTCGAGAACCAGCGAACGCAGTTGTTTATGTTTTTACATATCTGATACACGGAACATCTTTTGCCTTTCGCTGCCTCCTTGTGACGTCACAGCTGGTTTGGGTGATGCAAGATTGTTTTAATGTCACATGCATTTTTTTCTAAAATAATACCAAATTGCGACTTTGTTTGCAAAAATGAATGCCAGAACCGTGATCAGGGCACTCTTCTCCATCATTCTTCATACTTTTCTAAAGGTGCTATATTCCCTCTAAGGATACATCCTTATAGAATAGCAGTCTGAACATATTCGTTTTAACACCCTATACATACCATAACGTTTAATACATTTAATTAATTTCATATAGGATTTCGCCGCTCGAAGAACCAATTACCAATGACCAATGACCGATTACCAATGACCGGTGCATCAAGGAATATCAGGACATCCAGCCACTGGTTTTAGGGTCACAGTGGCAAACATAGTGCTTAATGCATGCCTAAACCCCAAGCCCAGCCCAGCCGAAACCCATGAACACCAAGCCCAGACCAAGACCAGACCCATTCAAATTCATAGCATTTAGGTCCTTGCCCAGTCCGGCCATCCATATTAAGCAGATTATTATTTTCACAAAATATGCAACCAATATCCTCATATTTGTTTTTGCATGCTATTAACGAGAAATAATGTCACGCACCTGTCTATTGCTGTTGCTTTTGACTTATCGAACACTTTGCGGTCAACATAGTCATACTGGATCAGACTTTCCGATTGGACACGATTTGGGATTTTAAAATCTTGCCCCACTGCTGGGTTCTTACTATGATTTATTGTCCTCATATACTTGTCAAGCCTTATTGTAAATGTGTCCTATCTCATTTGTTAACATATTTACCTGGTTAAACATCTGGTTGTCAAGAAAAAATATAACGGCATGACTAAAAAATTGTCAAACCCATGCCCACCCAGTACCCATTACAAATCGAAAAATACATACTTAGCCCAGACAATTGGAAAAATTGAGTGGGCACCCATGGGTGTACCCGATCCATTTAACACACTGGTGGCAAACCATGTGATTAGTAAAACAAGAGACTGGTCTGATAGGCTGTATATGCATATGTTACAGTTGCCAACCACTCACCATGAGAGCAGATTGAAGCCTGGACTTGGACGGCTTCATCGCAAAGCAGCGCACAAACGAGGAGGCAGACGATGGCGACTCTGGCGCTCATGCTGGCTGTGGTGTCGGCTGGTGGGGGCTGTCGGCCGAGTCCCGGTGAACAGTGCCCACCGTGCCCCCTGCCGGATCAGAGGTCGACTCTGCTGCACAGGAGCGGTGCTGGCGCTGTGAAGTGGGCAGACCAACCCTACTGCAGCCGCGCATAGCACTCCAACTGGCACTGGGTGTGCGTCTGCTTCCCTTTCGTGACGTCACAGTACACCAGCAGGCTAGGTATTTCGCAGCGGGTTAGATAACTAAACAAACAGCCTAAACATTGCAATAGAAAAGCATTCAGAGGAACAATTTTGCGTTGTCAAATTTGTCCAGCCTTATGCGTGGAGCGCCTATTATGTTGCACGCCGTTCTGTGTACTAGTACCTAGGCGATGTCGATACTCACCGAATTTCATTTTCGAGATTCGGCCGAGTCATATTTGTGTTAATTATGGTTACGGAAACAAGTATCAGGAAATATATCCGCCAGTGTATGTCCCCCCTTGGTTATTTTACAAATACGCCACAGGTTGTCAGCATTCATACGGTCGAAGTGTTCGTCCTGGTTTATACAGCCTTGAACGATCCCTTCTAGGTGGGAGGCTGGGGGGAGGGGGAGGAGGTCGTGATCATATCAATAAATCACATTTTGCATGCTTTGGTTATAAGCTCTCTTGGTATTTTTTTTCCCCTGTCCTTAGCGTTGTGTAAAGAAAGGTCGAGAAGCAACCATTTGTATGGGAGCCCCAGATAATACAAAGGGTCGGTTAGTGGTCATCTCAGTGTTCGCCAAACTGCTATGAATGTATAATGTTAAATGTTATTGACTGAAGAAGAACTTTCCAAACTGCCATGCACGGTGCGGCGTGTCGATGTCGCGGGTCGAGGGACGCTGGCTTGTCGCCACCATTTTCGGCGATTTAGCTTGTGCTTTTGCCAGGGAGTTGTCATTCCTTCAGCCACCATAGGCTCGGTTGTGACGTCACACACGATCAATAATTTGTGCACACCGATGTTTGTGGCGCAACATTTGTGGCGGCTATTTATCCAAACCTTGGTGGCGGCAACATCGAACCCGAGTATAAACAACGATAGGCCTCGTCGGCGGCGGCGGCAGTCAAGCGGCAGTGCGATGCAGATTGGACATAGGATGTGATAGAATGGTGTCATTAGTTTGGAGCAACCTGTCCCTCATTGATCAAAGCTCTGCTTTCTATTTAAATTCAATAAGTTTACCCCAAAACGTCACGGCACTGACGGGATTCGAGCCCTCATCATTTTGATTACAAGCCAGGAATCATGCCGTTGCGCCACCGGGCTCGGAATTCTTTGCGTCAAAGTCGCGGAGGGAAAGGGAGCGGAAGAGGAAAATATTTCCCCCCTCTCGTCAAAAAAGGAGTGAGTTAGGAACAAAATAATGAGTTAGGAAGTTAGGAACAAAATAATGTTTATATAACTAAGAGACCCTGAATCGGTATTTCTTACAGGGTAAATATCATGCAAATCGGTTCGGTATAATTATTCATATAGTCTTTACAAAATTGCAAGTTTGTATTTATTTGTATAGGGACAAGGGAATCGGCATCCAAGTGACGTCACCTCCCCTGCATACGTGGTTCCTCCTATAAAGTGACGTCAGTCAGATTCGGTCAAACTGCCGGATGACTCTACCTTCTTATAGGGCCTTGGTTTTTGCTACTCTTGTTTTTGCCAAATGTGTTGTAAATCACACTCAGTACCTCGGGAACAATCACCTTTGTTAATTGCGACAGCGTGGCAATGCGTCCATTTTGTTTTAGAACTGTCATGCCTTCTCACGCACTGCGAATGTTTCATTTGCGTAAAAATATTCCGTCTCGAAACAATGCAAATATCTAAGAGGTCGGTAAAACGCTCACTCAGTCGGTTAAACGCTCCGGAGGTCCTTTACACTATAGTTTGGCAACGTCTTACGCTTCTGAAAATCAATGGCAAATACGCATTGATTATATCATATGACCGTCAATTGAAAGAAAGTGAAACGTTTGGGACCGTAAATTAATTTTGCATGCACCCCCCCCCCTGAGCGAAAAAAAAAAATCACACAACCTAGATTAGAATGAGATTCTCTGAAAACCCGACCCTACCCCCCGCGCCCCCCGGTCAGCAACATATGGCTAAGGAGCAAAATGTGATTTCACAATAGTTAGAAGATGAGATTCTTTGAACACTCGGACCCTACCCCCCCCCATGGTCAGCATCATATGACATGAGGAGGAGCCAAAATGTGATTTTTTTCCTGACGTCGCCCCCCTGACCAAAATCCTGGCTACGTGCCTGTGACACACGGTCACATAAAACATTGGTAAGATGGGAAAGAGTAATTTATTAATAGCAGCGGCGTGGTCAGAATTTAACTCAGAGGGCAAGAGGCAATCACCAGACAGGGCCGTCAACTTAGCCCAAAAGATCCACAAACCCTAACCCGAAAATTACAAACTCCCATGATGCAGGCGGTCCAGGAGGAACTGCCTATATTAGGGTGTTCCATTTTGCACTTGTTGTTCGGAATCAATTGGCACCCCAGGCACCTCAGCTTTCCTGGTTCCGTTTTTCACGCTGACTCCGAAAATGAAGTACATTTTTGCCTCAAATGAGTTCTCATTTGCCTTTTTTGTTGGCATGCTCGCCCTTACGGCCATCCTAAAGCCTAAGCGTTTCTGGATATAAGTCCAGGAAATGCGATCACATTCTAACCTACAAGTGTGTTTGCGTCATCAAGATGCTTAATGACACCTTGTGCTCGTAAATTATACTCAGGTCATGTTAGGTCATTGACCTGTGACGGCATTTTTAAGTCATGATGCTCATTTTTTCACATTTTTGCGTTTAGGATGACAATAATTGTAATAAACATGCATAGACAGGGAACGAACATATCAACAATCATTCGAATTATGTAACAAAGGCTTCAACAAATGGTTCTTGAACCAAAGGTGTAGCTGACTGCCAACTTTTACTCGATAATGTTTAAAATGTAGCTCCATTATTCTGCTGTATGCCAATGTATATATATATATATATTTATAGATAACCTTTGTTCTTTTTCGTTTTCTCAACGATAGATCCAAGTAGTTGTGGGCATTTGTGAAATAGCTGAAAGACTTATTGTTCTTAATATGTATTGTTCCATTTAAAAAAATTATAGGGAAGCCGAAATGGAGCAGAGGCCACGCTAGCTTCGAGTTCATATGAATCCGAGATATTTGGTGGGCCCGAGCGCAGAGGTGTGATGTTTGTCTGTCGATGTTGAGTAAGCCGTATACATATGGTATAGCTTGCATGAGATTGTGTGACTAGCTACATGTTTTTTAAGCACTTAAATACTATAAATTGGTTTAAGCTAGTTTCGCCTAAAGCTTCACAACGAATCCATTGACAACCGGCGATGGCGTTTTGTCCATTGCATATTTGATTGTAATGCAACGACCAACGCATTAGCTATATTGTCATGATGAAAAATAGCCATTGAAGAATAAAATGGCATTTGTTTAGGATATTTATATATGGATCTAACACAGATAAGCCAAAATATCTTTAAAAACATCTGTCGATGAACCGATGGCAGTCAGCAGAAAAAAAAATATCCGGTGTGAATTGGACTGTATTATTGATACAGTCTAGTTGAACTGTATGTATATCGAAAAGAGAGGCGACGAAATGTCTTTAAAAAACATTCGTCGATGGACCAATGGCTGTCAGCAGATCAAAATGGATCCGGTATGAATCGGACTGTATCAAAGATACAGTCCGATTGGACTGTATCAATGCGACAGTCCGATTGCACTATATAAATGATACAGTCCGATTCACACCGGATTCATTTTGATCTGATGACGTTCATCGGTCCGTCGACGGATGGTGCTCTTAAGACATTTTGTCTTCTCTGTGTTGGATCCTTAGCCGAGTATCCGAAAAAAATGTCATTGTATTCTTTAATAACTATTTACTACGACAATATAGCTAATACGTTAGTCGTTGCATTATAAATCAAATGCGCAATGAACAAAAAAACAATCGTTGACGGAATAACGGTGGCCAATGGATTCGTTTAGAACCTCGTTTTGACCAAACTGACTTAAAACAATTAATAACAATAAAACGTTTACAAAAACATGCTGCTGGTCAATAATCTCATACAAGCTATACCGTAAACGGCTTACTCAATTCGACAGACGAACGTCGCTCATCGGGCCCACCGATGAGCGACGTTAATCTCGGATTAATTTAAACTTGAAGTTTGGGTGGCATGTGCTTCATTTTTGCTTCCCTGTAATGTTTTTAAGGGAATAATAAACATAAAGCATAATCAACCCCTCAGTTATTTTGAAAATGCCCAAAACTGTTTGGATCCATCGTTGAGAAAACAAAGAGCAAAAGTTGGCCTGTATAGGGATATTGGAATACAACATAATAATAGAGCTATATTTTACAACATTTTCGAGTCAAAGGTGGCAGTCTGCTACACCTTTTGTTAAAGAACCTTTTGTTGAACCCTTTGTTCCAGAATTAGACAGATTGTTGATATGCTCGTTCCCTGTCTGTGTCTATGCATGTTAAGTAAAACTATTGCACCTTCCTGAACGTGAAAATGTGAAAAATAGCACCATGACTTAACCCTATTAGTGGCAGGCTCCCGGCTACCCCTATTAGTGGCAGGGGGGGGGCATATTCGCCCCCCGATATCTCGAGATCTACCTCGATTTTCAAAACAAACGTGGTCGATACCTTAACATGATCTACTTAAAAAAACGAATGTATAAATCTTAAGATAGGAGCAACGGCCAAAAAGTACAAAAAATAGAGGTATTTCGATCCAACACAGCTGCCATGTTATCAACCGATTTTAATCAACTTCAAACAGTATCGATATATATTGAGTAGAAATTGATATTGATGACATTGTTAAAAATTCAAAAATATAGCTGGCAGTTCACTAAATTGGGGGGCAAAGTAAAGCGTACATTCAAACGTTTTTGATGGCTTTTTCTGAATAAATCAATAGTTCGTATTTGTACATCATACAAAATAGTTATTAAGCATATTTTGTACCATAGGCGGTGCCAGGTTAACGAAAAAGGGAGGCTAAATACACAAAATATGATCATCAGTCATGCTTCTACCACGGAATATAAATCAGTTACTGGTCATAGATAGTTGCATTTTGAATGTTGCAAATCATCATAGGCGTATCCAGGATCACAATTGGGGAGGTGCAAAACCTTTTGATAAAAAGCTAATATAATACTAACTAGTCAACAATTACTAGTTTGCTTGCAATTTTCAATTCACGTAAGTTACCCGATTTTTACCCTACCTGGGCTCGACTATTCTCTTCAAATGTTTCAAAAAGGACCCCCTGGTGCTTTTTTCATCGGAAAACCTGCAGTATGTTATGTCCTGTAGGCCCATGCATTCAAAGGTTCCTTGCAATAATATGACCCTTTTCGGTTCCTGAGCGCGCCTCTCCAATTAAAATGTAATTATTCTCTCCTGGACTCATATGTCATTCATCATTCTCAACTATCTGTTTATTGCCACTAATCGCTGTATATCGTTATCACCATGCAAGTTACCCCCTTTTTCTGTCCTGACACCCCCTTGAAACTCAAACGTAATAAATTTGCTAAAATGAAGGATAAATCTATTCAGCATCTTCATAGCTTATTTCGCATTTATATGCTTGATTGACTGTCAGCTAGGCTTTCATATTTTTGGAAATCCCCCCTTTTCAAGTACCGAAAACCGCCTCTGCCGTAAAAAATACAATATATCTTGAAGCATAAACTAATTTAACTTATTGAATCACCGTAAAGCTATTACTTCTTCATACTTGAGGCAGTTAGGAAGAATCCTGAAGACCGCATTTCCGTATTATCGGCAATTGTCCGCGAAAAAATCCTTCCAAAACTGCCCTGAACCGACCTCTGTTAAGTCAGCGAAACTCAAAATTAACTCCGGATGTGAAAATATATTTTAGGAAAAAGTCCAAAAGTTTCATAAGCCTACTCTTAGCCGTTTCGGAGATATCTAAGAAAAACATGAGGGGTGGGCAATATTTGCCCCCCCCCGGCCACTTATAGGGTTAAAAAGGCCGTCACAGGTCAGTGACCTGACATAACCTGGGAAAAATTTACGAGCACAAGGTGTCATTTAACATCTTGATGACGCAAAAACATTTATAGGTAAGAATGTGATAGCATTTCCTAGACTTATATCCAGAAAACGCTTAGGATGGCCGTAAGGGTCAGAACGCCAACACAAAAGGCAAATGAGACAACCTAAGAACTCATTTGCGGCAAAAACGGAATTCATTTTCGGAATCAGCATGAAAAACAGAACCAGGAAAGCTAGGGTGCCAATTGATTCCGAACAAGTGCAAAATGAAACACCCTAGCCTACATGTGACCTGACACCAGCTGACCCCAGCTGACCTGACTCCCAGCTGACCTGACTCCCAGCTGACCTGGTCCCGACTGGCCTGACACCAGCTGACCTGACACCAGCTGACCTGACACCAGCTGACCTGACAACAGCTGACCTGACAACAGCTGACCTGACAACAGCTGACCTGACAACAGCTGACCTGACACCAGCTGACCTAACCCCAGCTGACCTGACTCCCAACTGACCCTGGCTGAACTGACCTCGGCTGACCTGAGACCCATCCTAACCGATGCTGCCTGGCTATCCTGACACACCGTGCCAGTGAGATTGTTTTGCAGGACGGTCACCGTCCCGCACCGCTGCACCACTGCAGGTTACACCCGAACATTTCTAGCGAAACACCGGGCTGAGGTCACCGGGTCGGTCATATCCGGGGATCGCGGCAGTTCGCTGTATGTTAGCTAGGCACGCCACGCCCAGTCCCGGACCAGGCAGGAAATAACAGGGTCGGCATAACATGTTTGATGAGAGTGATGACCATTGTACGTACAATCAGAACTGAAGTCATTGTGTTGAAACAGCGGCTGTACTGCTGCACGTTTGCAGCATATTATTATATTTTATAATTATTTTTGATCATGTCACAGAGCTGCTGCAGTGCACCTAGCTCTTTTGATATTCATTTTCCCTGTTTTGTGTGATTTAAATTATCAAAGAAGGATCCAGGGGAAGGAAACAGGACCATCCTCCCCCCAAGACCGTTCAAGGCGGACAAACATTTTTTTGCTTCCCTAAACGGGGAGAAAAGTTAACAGTTACAGAGACACAGCCTCTTCCGGATGATATCGCAAAAACATGCTAAAACAAGTGTAAGAGACTACATATTATTTGTAATCGTCGTCTTATGTTCACCAAAGCATTGCAAAAAATATAATAATAATATAAAAACGGTTTGCGATTTATACCCTTCACTAGAAAATATGGCAGCGATTGAGCGCCAAATTCAGCGCAGTTCAGACATTTCTGTATTTGTAAACAACACTGTACAGGGAGTAGGGAAGAACGGGGCACGTTCTGTCACGGGACACATTATGTCAGCGGGGTTTCCTGGTGAACTATCCACCGCAGGTATATTGTTGTTTCGTAACATATGTTCCTTTGTTGTTGCAGTGGCCCGGTAATATCAAAGCAACAACATGCCTGCGACCAGATTGGTCAAATTTGGAAAAGTTTGTTTTGCAACAGAAATCCTAACTTTTTTATAAGCGAACAAAATTTTAGTTCGTAGCCATTCAAATAGTTGTATAGTGTCTTTGAATGCTGTCATGGGCCGATAGGAATGTCGACATTGTGCTAAGCGTTATTCTGCCCCATTATCCCAAGTTTTCAGTACAAAACGAAAAAGTGTGAACTGTGTCGAGTGGGGCAGGTTCTGTCACCCAATCTGGGGCAGATTCTGTCACTGAATCTGTTCATGATTTCTAGTCGTATCGCTTATAAACGACCGTAAAAATGATTGCCTGTTGTTTACAGATATGGTACACCACTACAAGCGTAAAACAAATCGGGTGGTGCCGATGCATTTCATGAGCGGCCAGAATTACGTTAACCTGCGGGGGCAGATTCTGTCCCCCAGAGATCTCGAGAACCGCTAGGCCGATTTCGATGGGAAGAACACCATTCGATTCGTCGTGACAATTTTGTTTTTGTACCCCAAAATTGTTTTTTTGTTAACAAATGTGTGCCAAGGGGCAACACATTCGAAAATATTTGATTTTTTCAGTTCATTATAGCCATGTCATTCGCCCGATTTTTATGCAAAAGGCGTTTTAAAGCTTCTAATGTCATGTTCTTTAATGTATGAAAGGGAAAAGTTCAAAATGAAAATCATTGGCGTACTCAGGGAGTCTGATTCGTGCATGGATAACCAAGAAAAACGCAAAGATGCGGTGTTGGGATGGTATATAGCCGTAATTTTCTACATTATTGATGGTGGCGATGAGTGAAACACTCTCTCCCCCTACAGGGACGCCACAAATGAGCGTTCGGTGATAACAGGAAGTTCCCCATCACTGACAGAATGTGCCCCATAGGTGACAGAACGTGCCCCGTATATGGGGCAGCTTCTGCCAAATGAGTCATCGCCACATTATCGCCACTGGTGTCGAAACAAACTGAGATAACCATTGAACTCCTAATAACGATTTGAAGCTATTTATGTATGTAACAGTATTGGAAAGTATCAATCACCAACTCTGAAAAGTGTGCCCGCCAGGACCAATTAGCTAAAAGTGACAGAACGTGCCCCGGTCTCCCCTACTGGGCGGCATGGATATGACAATTTTGGAATGATGTCGCTAATAGTTATTTTTTACTTGACAACCAGATGTTTAACCAGGTAAATATGTTTTGTATATGATATAGGACACTTAAACTATAGGATATAGGATACTTTACACTTTTTATATGATACAGAACACTTAAGAAAATAGTTCACCTTGGATTGTTGTTTTTTCTGATTATATTTTCAAATATAACTTCTTTTCATAAAAATAAAAATAGCCATACTTCGGGCCAATTCAGGACAGAAGAACGTAAATTATTAATTTCATCAAAACTATATGCGTACTCTCCGCAACGTCAAACGCGGCTGAGCCAATCAGATTCAAATGTATAGTCACGTAAGATTACTGTACAGCCTCTGCCCAGGCGTGTGCGGGCCACACTAGCCTCTGCCCAGTCATGTGAGGCCCACAGTCCTTCGACAAAAAGTTCAAATATATTCGGCTGGAGAGCCCTTTCAGCCCAGAAAACTTGCAATTAGGGTTTTTTCAACACGGGCTACACAACTGCTATATCAGTTTCAAAACCCATGCTTGAAGGTGAACTATTTCCCTTTAATTAAATAATAGACTTTGGCAGTTATATAACAACAATAAATCGTGGAAAGTAATAGGGCAGCAATATTTTTTAACCATGTCTGATCCTAGGTCTCATCCAATATGATAGTGTTGACCGCAAATTTTTGATAAGTTCAAATCAGCAGCAACACTCAAGTGCCTAATATAATTTCTCGTTTATATTATGCAAGTCAACATGCTAGGGTAATGGTTGCAAATTTGATGAAAATGATTATCTGCCATATCTGAATGGGCCCCAATGGGCATGGGTATCATTATTATGAACTTGAATAGGTTTGGTCCGGGTCTGGGCTTAGTGTTCATGGTTTTCGGCTGAGTTGGGCTTGGGGTTTGGGTGGGGTTGATAGTCTTTGCTGTGGGTTAACACGCGCCCTGGAGGGGGGGGGGCTAAATCCGCCCACCCCTCCTGTTTTTCGACCATAGCGTAAAAACGGCGGCACGCAGCGCCACCGTTTTTTGCATACCTGTTCGAAAATGAACTATCCACATATGTCAAATGCTTGGTCTCAGGTCATCTCAGGTCAGGTCACCAGACGAGGTAACGTGTTGACCTCACATACAAAACGTGTTTGGTCGCATGTAGACACAGTTTGCCAACGATCGATTTAATACTTTCAGGATATCATAACGTTATGAATACCTAACAATTTTTCATCTCAGATTTCTGATATCGTAGACCTAAGGTCAGGTCAATTTTATGACCACCAATACTGATTTGTCAATATCTCACGACATAATGAAGATAGAGGAGACTTGACAACGGTACCAATGTGTTTGTCTCCTCGAGACACGTCTTTCGATACGCAACATGACCTACTTGGATCACCACTTGACCTTGACCTGAGGTCAAATTTTGAATTTGACATCCCCTTAAAAAATAGCATCATTCAAAGCGCCGTGACGAAACAAAGACGATGGTGTCATACATATTTCCGTATCTCACTTGGGTGAACAGTTATTCGTGAAAACAGTTTTGGCAAAACATTTTTTTTCGATGACCTCTGAAGCCCAAACTGTTAACCTGAGTTGAAATTTGAGGACATACTTGCGATTGGAAATTTCGATAGCCATCGACTGTTATTTCCGTTTGCTCCTAGGTATCATAGTTTCCAAGATAATTGGGGTTATCTGGAGCAATGTCCCGAATCTGGAGAATATGACATTTGATGACCTATAGTGACCTTGATATTGACCTGACGCAAAAAAAGACCAAACTACTTTCGATAGACCTTGTCTCAATCTATCTAACTGCGTTTTCCGCT
Organism: Semibalanus balanoides; assembly: GCA_014673585.1. NCBI lineage: Eukaryota > Metazoa > Arthropoda > Thecostraca > Balanomorpha > Balanidae > Semibalanus > Semibalanus balanoides. Next base: position 33,739 of record VOPJ01002558.1, read on the forward strand.
TATCGCTACATTACATGGTTTTCGAGATCATAGGGGGAGGGCTAGATCCCCCCCTACAGAGCGTGTTTTTCTCAGGGGCCCTCCAGGGCACATGTTAATACATCCCAAACTGTAAGCCTTTTGCGGAACCCTAGAGCAACTCACAATATGGATAACATGATACCGCTTAACTCACGAGTTCTCGGAGGACCATATAGCCCTGATCACCGAAACTTTTCACATTTTTTGGGGCACACTCTAGTCACTATTTTTGTTATGGCTGCTTCGGTTAATGTGTTCGATATTTTTATTTACATTGTGCAGGTATAACCCTGATATATAGGGTGTGCTTTTAACCCATGAGTCACTGGGGGGGGGGGGTTAGCCCCCCCCTGAGGAATATCTGGAATATCGCACGAAATAATGCAGCTATCAACGCCAAACTTCTAGTACCTGACCGGGCATCTTTTTCACACCCTTGCACATTTTTTTTTTTTTTTTTATAAAGCGATGTTAGTGACGTCACTACAAACGATTTTGACACCAAAATCAGCTAAACTTAAGGAGACCGTACAAATGCCATGTAGAAGACAAAATGGAAACCGAAACAGTGATAAATTAAAAAATGTCACGGGCTACACAATGGCGCTCTCAGATTTTAGAGAAAAAAAACGTGATCTTTGACCCAAAATTTTTCATTTTTTTGTNGACCTTGAACACCAAACCATCCCAAGGTCCGGTCGTGGCCCGGGTCAGTTGCTAGGTAAGATCAGCGGCGGGTGGTTGTTTTTCGTTTTGCGCCCAAGCGATAAACCGGCAACTTTGGGCAATGAGTACAGCCCTGGGTTCCGCAACAGAGCTGTTGGCATGAGTTTTGCTGGACAGCCTCAAAACAGTGCGTGCAAGCTGTTGGATATCAGTCGCACCCACATTTACCAGTGGTTGAAGCGTGTAAAGGTGGTAGACGACCTGGCCAGCAAGCCCGGTCGCGACCCAAAACCAAGCCTGCATCCGGTCGCCAAGAGAGTGATCGCGATGGCGGCTAACAAGCGCCACTAATCCACGCACAAGCTGGCCCACCGCCTAACCAGGACTGGCTACATCACATCCAAGTCATCGGTGCATCGCTATCTCTGCGAAAACTTATAATTGCGTTCTTCTAAGCTGCAAAAAGGCCGAAATTGACCACAATGCGGCGCACGCACCACCTCAAGTTCACAAGAGACCACACAAATTGGACCAAAAAAGACTGGGAATCGCGTAGTGTGGTCCAATGTGGTTCGATGTGGTCCATTTGAACTTTTCCACCCCCGTAATCGACAAAACGACCGCGTGTGAGCGTCAGACGGTGCCGACGTTCTCGTGGTTGAAACGGCCAAGCGTCCACAAAAAGTGCAAGTGTGGGGAATGATGAGCCATTGTGCTCTTTTTGAGCTGCACGTGGTTCCTTCAAAAAACACCATGAATGGACAATAATACCGTCAGAAAATTATGGCAAAAGAAGGACTTGATGCTTAAAACGACGGCACAGATGGATCGGTTTTTGGAAATAAGTTGGTGGAAGACAGGATCGAGCATTTTCATGCAGGGCGTGCACCCTGCAAACGCCCAAGCAACTCAAACAGTGGTGCAAATAATTTTCTTGGATTTTGGGGAGAAAAGCCATATGGCCTGGAAAATTCGTGGACTAAAATTAAATTGAAAATTTGGGGCATCATTCAACAAAAGATTGATCAAGAGAAGCCTGTCACAAGCATCATTGGACTTGTGCAACAGCTAGAGCGGGAAGGACTAGCATTTCTCCGGTTGTGCAGGCGAAAATAGTTGCCGATATGCCAAACTGAATAAGTCACTGCATTGCTGTTTTAGGTGGCTATGTTGGTAAATAATGACAAAAATTATAATTGTCTTCTTCTTTGTGTAAGACGTCGAATAGCAATGTTCGGGTAATTCTGGGACACCCTGACACCAGGAGATCGGATATATATATATATATATATATATATATATATATTGAATGTACACAAAAATGGAAATGGATAGCCGAAAAAGCTTAACAACACTGCAGAAAGGCAGAAGGAAAAGCCAATAAATGGATATGAAAGACATTAAAATGTAACATGGTGGAACATGCTTCATAAATATTGGCACTTGAGTCTGGATGACAGAAAAATGTTTCCCTTCATGATGGTCTTATATTCAACGCAATAGCAATAACTAACATTGTGATTGTACAACAATTAAAAGGATACCTACACGAGATACTATGAGAGACGAGACGAATACAAATGTTAAGAAAAAAAGAGAAGCTCAGAAGAGAAGAGACAGTGGCGGCGGATTCCGGGGGGCAGGGTGGGCAGTTGCCCACCCTGTCAAAAATCAGGGTGGGCAAAACTATGTTTTTGCCCACCCACTTTGGCCTAACAACGGCTACCCTGTATTTCTGTACAAAAGGAGCCCCAACGTTGCAAAGGGAGACCCTCTGCGTCCACGCGTTCGAGAGAGGAGGCCCTCATGCAGAGAGGACAACCATGTATGCAGAAAGGAGACACTCCAGTGTCAAAATAGGTCCTCTTTATAAAGAAGAGACCCTCTTGCCCGGAGAGGAGTCCCCTTTTTGCGAGAAGAGACCCTCCCGTGCGAAAAGGAGGGGAGGCCCCCTGTGCGGGGAAGAGGCCCCTCTATGTGGGTAGGAGGCCCCCTCTGTGTGGAGAGGAGGCCACTCTGTGCGGAGAGGAGGCCCCTCTGCGTGGGGAGGAGGCCCCTCTGTTGAGAGGGAGCCCTCTGCGCGGGGAGGAGGCCCTCTGTGCGAGAGGAGGCCCCCTGTGCGGGATGAGAGGCCCTTTGTGCGGGAGAGGCAATCTGTGCGGGAGAGGAGCCCCTGTAGCGGAATAGGGAGGCCCCCTGTTGGCGGAAGGGAGACCCCTCGTGCGGGGAGGAGGCCCCTCTGTTGTCGGGTTGGAGGCCCCTTCTGTGCGGAGTGAAGGAAGCCCTCTGTGCGGAAGGAGGCCCCCTGTGTGGGGAGGAGGCCCTTTTGTGCGGAGGAGGTCATCTGTGCGGGAGAAATTTAACCCTCCTGTGCGGGGAGGAGAAGCCCCCCCCCCCCCTGCGCGGAGAGGAGCCCTCTTGCGGAGAGAGGCCCCCGCTGGTGGCGGGGAGGAGCCCTTTGCGGGGAAGGAGGCCAATCTGTGCGGAGAGGAGGCCCCCTGTGCTATGCGGAAAGGAGGCCCCTGTGCGGAGAGGAGACCCCCTGTGCGGGGAGGAGGCCCCTCTGTCGGGTTGGAGGCCCCTCTGGTGCGGGGTGGAGGAAGCCCTCTGTGCGGAGAGGAGCCCCCTGTGCCGATGAAGGAGGCCCCCTGCGGAGAGGAGACCCTGCGAGAGGAGGCCCTGTGCGGGAGAGACCCCTCTATTGCGGAGGAGGCCCCTCTGCGCGGGAAGGAGGGCCCCTCTGGCGGAGAGACCCCTGTTGCGGGGAGCGAGACCCCCTGTGCGGGAGGAGCCCTGTGTGGGGAGGAGGCCCCAGCTGCAGGGGGAGCCCCGATTGTGCGGGAGGAGGCCTATTTGTGAGGGGGAGGTCCCTTTATGCGGAGGAGGCCCCCCTGTGCGGGTAGGAGGCCCCCGTAAGGGCGTTTTAATATTTGGGCTGATGACGTTCAATGAAGAATTTTTTTGAAAAAAAAAACCTTTACGCTGCCATAGTGATGAACTGTAGTATGGCTAAGTATTGCCAAGGTAAAACAAGTCGACTGTAATAGCAATTAGTAAAAGAGAGACGACGACATCGGAACAGGGTCCCCATTCAAATACATTGGGGACTGGGAATGTACAGATGTCAAATCAAACTCGAATTTCTCTGTGATTTCGACCTCAGTGGTGTTTTAACTTACCACATGCATAATTGCAATGCCAAGCAGCCAAAATGGCTATCTCAACTCAAATATAATGTTAAGGTGGCAGTGTCCCTTTTAACATTATATTTGAGTTGAGATAGCCATTTTGAGTGCTTGGCATTGAAATTATGCGTGAAATAAATTAAAACAACCACCGAGGTAGAATCACAAAGAAATTTGAGTTTTGTTTTGAAATATGTAACATCCCCAGTCCCCAGTGTATTTAAACGGGGATTCTGAGCCGATGACGTCATCACTGTTTACTAAATGTTGATGATAGTTAACTTGTTTTACATTTGGCCATACATTAGCCATACATTTGGCAGCGTGAAGGTTTTCTCTATTCCCCGAAATTCCTAGATATGACGTCATCAGCCAAAATATTAAAACTTAACTTTTTATGAAATTTAGGACTGTTTGTGAGAAACAAATGTCATAATCGTCTTCGGCAGCAATAACTTCATATTTAGCACCACAAGCGGCGTGCATTTGATAACTTTTTGAAGTGCAGTGTCCCTTTAAAGGAATAGTTCACATTGATTTTGTTTCAACACGATATGTTATATTTTGAATACAACTGCTTTTCATTATTGTCAAAATAAGCCATACATCGCGCCCGGATTCAGACAGAAGGACGTACATCATTTATGTTTATCAAAACTTATATAAAGATGACTCTGCAACGTCAAACGAAAGAATAAATGGCTCAGCCAATCAGGGACTCTAGAGTAGTTGGCTAACACTTACTGTATTAGCCTCTCGATGGCCCACATTGCTGACATTCTTTAGTTTTATGGCACATTCCTTTGACAAAAAAGTGAAATAATGTTTCGGGCTGGATGAGCCTTTGTCAGTCCAGAAAACTTGAAGCTAGGTTTTTTAAACACGGGCTACAGAACTTGCTATTTTAGTTCAAAACCCATGTTTGAATGAACTAATTGTCCGTTTAATTAACTTGAGTGACCCAGTCCAGATTGTTTTACTTAATAAGGTGCGCCAATTTGTGCCGAAAAGCTGTGCCAGAAGCGGTGGTGCTGCTCGCCGCCAATCCTCGGGAAAAAATATGACGTCACATTATCGGTCGTGTCGGCTACATGCTGGCACACAGCACTACATTTATTTGTCGGATATGCGGTGATATAGGTTATTCAATCGAAATATGGCTGTGTGGGCCGAGTGCACCTTTGAGTGGGAGGGTCACCATCACCAAAGAAGAGACAAAAAACTGAAACTTTACGAAGGGGAGAAACATTGCTTCACCGATATTCCACCGTTCTTTCGTCGTGTAAGTTTTCTTTGTTAGTGTATGTTCCTAGAATCTACGAATTTCTCAGAATATTATTTTCCACATATCACCGTGGCTGAAACCATGGTATATGTGTCAGATGCCTGATCTACGGCCAGAAACAAGGGAGAACCCATAACTGCAAAAAATAACTGGCGACGAAATCCCCCAAAAATATCGAACGATAAAACAGACCCATCGGATTTTGCTTCTTATTGGATAAATTGGTTCAAAAGTTTACTTTCTTTCGTTAAGGTTTCTTTTTGTATAAACAATGTACGCATTTTTATCATTTCAAGCGGTTTGGGGGCCTTCTGGAGCCCTAGAAAGCCTTCTGCCCCCTTGGATCAGCCATTGGTCAGCCCGAAAAAATGAGCGGAGTTAGAAGGCATTTTGGGGGACAAACTCAAGCATATATGGAGGCGCCGAGGCCACCCCAAACTATATCACATAATATAAGACGGATACCTGTGGCTCCACGTTATTTTCGAGCCGACGCGACGAGAGGAGTGTATCCATTCTCAAGATATCAAAGCTACGCCAGGTAGCTGAAACGGCATAATGTTGGTTTTAAGTTCAAAGTATGCTTCAGTGACGATTTTATATACTTGTTGTTATCGATTTACCGAAACGAATCCGGAAAAGTTTTAGCCTCGGCAGCCTTGAGTAAACGTATCAAGCAACTGAATTAACTAAAATCAAAATAGTATTACGTGTTCTATCAAATCGCAGATTAAATCTTTCGCGGCCGGCAGCAGCTACAAGTCAGGTGGCAGAAAACACAGCATCAATGGAGAAAAGGCACGGCGTTCCTTTGTGCGGGCAGCCGGCCAGACCCGGAGTGTTTGCTTCTGCCGGAAATTAGCCTCCCGGCGCAGGAAGAGGCAGAACCAGCCCACTCCCGGGCTGGCACAAGCCTCGCACCGGAGACGCTACCGGAGACGCATCAGAGACGCACCGGACGCGTACCGCGTCCGACGGAATCGCCGCGCGTCCACCAAAGAAACCATGCGTCCACCAGAGATACCGCGCGTCCGCCAAAAACGCCGCGCGTCCGCCAGAGATGCCACGCGTCCGCCAGAGATGCCACGCGTCCGTCAGAGATGCCGCGCGTCCGCCAAAGGTGCCACGAGTCCGCCAGAGATGTCACACGTCCGCCACAGCCTCTACGTGCTCGCCAGAGCTGCCTCGCGCAGAGCCGCGGAGTGCCTGAGATATATAGCGCGGAACGTGGTCTGTTGGCGCCATATACGCTGGCCCGGAGATGGGCTGCGACTGAGAGCTACGGTCGGCTCTGCTCTCATGCGGCGGTAACTTGGGCCGGGTGGGGTGAATATGGGCCGCAGGCTCATCTGGCTCCTATAAGACAGCGGAGCAGAGAGGCCAGACGCGACAGCGACGAGCGATTGGCGCGAGTGGTGGCGGCTGGCGGCAGGCTGCTGATGGGCGTGTGCATGTACTGTGGCGTGAAATGGAGTGTGTCGAGGCAAAACACAAACAAAACAGTCAACAGCAGGCTGACGATTGTTTTACGAAGTCACAGATAGAGGATAACTTACGAGCGTTGTTCATTTATCAATGAAACAGCAGCCCTGTTCTACATTTACTATCTGCTTTGGTTTTATCATGGCTGATTTTATTTCTCGTCAGAATATGAGCATTGAGCTTGGTCCTTGGATAGCTTGGAGAGCAATGAGCAGGCGGATCTTGAAGACGGCCAGCTGACATCTCTTGTCATGTTGTCTTGGTACTTTTTTCCTTTATCATTTATTTGTAATTACTGATGATATTGCTTTTATCAACGCCATCAAAACTCTAACAATATTTTTGGTTTTATGATAGCGCAGCCAAAAAAAAAGAAGAAGAAAAAAGTATACACCGAATAATTGGTGAATATTGGCTAATATTTGGCGAATATTAGCGACAGGTTCGTCTGGATCCGGTAAGGCAGCTGATTAGAGAGACCAGACGCAACAGAGACAAGTGATCGGGCCGAGTGGTGGCTTCTGACGTCACGCTGGTGATGGGTGTGTGGATGTATGTCTGTATGCACCATCAGTCTAATTAGTATATTCCTTGGTTCTGTTCTGGGTCTCCACAACAGGCAGAACGATAGCTGGCTGAATCCCACATCGAGGTGGAGACGAACCGGTTTGACAGATCGCCCGGTGCCGGCCAGAACTTGGCGGAATCAGCACTAGGCCCAGTCCTGGTCCGGCCCGACCTAACCTAAACAGTCCTGGCCCGATCTAACAGACGATCAGGTTGTCTGTTAGATCGGGCAATAACCACGCACATGTGTGGCGAGGCTCACGGTTATTTGAGACCAGGTAGCGCCGAGTGCCGGCCTCCAACATAGGCCTATGTGTTTCACTTTCTTCAGCTGATTTTTTTTGCACTGTAAAAAAGAAAATTATGGACATTAAAGTAAATTCGTAATTTCAATAATTTTGTAAATTCATATAGACAAAATGAAGTAATCGTGGTATGAATAATAATGGTGGTGTGGTTGCTCCTATTCGTGGTATAGCGCGATGCAGCGTGGTGGTTTTCACTAATGACTGAGTTATGAAAGCAAAATGTATTGTATATAACTTTAAAGACATATCTGAAAGGAAAAATAAACAATTTGTCTGAGAACGCTCATAAGTCGCAAAAATAACCGTGGTCAGAACATTGAATCGGCCTTCCGAAACAAAACACATCCATGAAGCAGGACTTTTTTCACTTCAGCCATTGATAAATAAAAAATGGCTAAGAGTCGAGGAACAATTTGTATGGTGGTGTGGCTGGTCAGATTTACATCAATTTATATAGTCAATTTATAAGGTGGTCAGATATTACCATATCTGATGGTAAATATAATTGTATTGCAAACTGCGCTTGACCAGGGGTACAGATATTGCTCATAACGAATTTTTGCGTTAGCCCAAACCAAAAATTGCGCTTTCAACGTGAAACTTCCAATACCTACTATCACATCAATTTTACATTTTTTCAAAAATAAAAAAGTGTCGTTAACAATTTTTTAGATGCATCAAATTTTGTGACATCACTGCACACGAGTTCATAAACCCGCGTGAGCATCAACCCGCGCGGTGTAGGGGGTAAATATTATCCGCCTAAAGGATTTTTCAATAAGTTGAAAACTGTAACAGATAGCAACGTCAAGTTTTAGGTACCTTATACAACATTAATTTTACGTCTTCTTAAAAATTGCATTGAAAAATAATCAGAGCTTAAGAGATAATGACATTTTGATGACGTCATATCATGCCATTTTTGGTTGAAAAACGAAAAATGTTTGATGCATCGTAGCAAGTACAGCTTATAAGAAAACTGGCAACGTAAACCTGTAAAAGGAAGAAAATTGAATTGTCTACAAAATGGAAATCTCGGATTTCCAAAACTTTGGGTTTTTGATCCCTAAAAAAATCAATATTTGTAATGGTATTTAAAAACAAAGCAAAAACGGGATACATATGAGAGAACCAAGTGTAAGAAATACCTAAACCGCTTTTCAAAGTAATATCTTTATTTTTCAGTGACTGATTGTTCCCCAAGCAAAAGTAGCCACTAGCCAATAAGGTAATTTTTATTTGTTTTATTTCTTTACCTGATACAGATATATAATTGCCATTGCTGTATTTATGAGACAAAACTGGTCTAGAAACATGCCTTGTTTATTCATATTAGTCAGTTTCCAGTTTTGACCTTAGATGACCTGAGCTTGATCTTGTATGGTGTCAAGTCGTAGAAATGGCTGCTGCTATCGAATTATACGTGTAAAGTAACCACTAAAACATGTGTCACAAGACTTTCGTTGACCTCTTGGTAACAGTGACCTTTCGTGACCTGATCTTGACCTTGACCTTTGCATACAATTTCACTTTTACTTGACCCGCGCCGGGCCGTGGGCGTTTAGACGCCCCCCCCCCCTCCTCAGGTTTTCCTGAATATAGGGAAAACGGCGGCGCGTAGCGCTGTTAAATTTGCAGTACCTGTTCATTCATTCTTTGTCAAGCTTTTACTTTTTTGACTTCAGGTCATATCAGGTCAGGTCACCAGGCCAGGTCATGTGACCCCGCCTCCAAAAAAGTTTGCGGTCCTACCAAAGCTAGAGTTTTTGGTTGATCGGTTTCGTACTTACAGGATTTAATGAGTGCATTACTACCTATAGTTCGTATATCTCGTTTTTGTTTATCAGTGACCTAAGGTCAGGACATTTTCTTGAACTACCCGTTATAAGTCAATGGGGAAATATTACAATGCTTTCCATTCTGAGGATACGCAAAATATCAACCCAATTCCTTGTGTATCATGTTATTATAGGCCATTTTTGAAGACCAAGGTGCAGTCGTTGTTCTGGCATCCCTACAGGGTCGGCCGAGGTCATCCGAGGTCAGCAACACCTTTTAGTCAATAGTTCTCGATACAATTAAAATAGAGAAGTGAAAACAACACCAATGTGTTTCTCTCGTTAAGACGCGTCTCCCTATGTGCAACATGATCTTATTTGGTCACCACTTGACCTTCACCTGAGGTCACATTTCTAGGTCGACCTAACCTGGTAATAATATACAGCAACCAAAGCGCCTTGACGAGACAAACACGATGGCGCCACAATTATTTCCGTATCTCACTTGAGTAAGCAGATATTCGTGAAAACAGTTTTGGCAACAAAATAGTCTTTTTCACTTTCGATGACCTCTGGAGCCCGAGCTATTGACCTGAGTTGAAATTTGAGGACATGGGTGCGATTGAAAAATTCAATAGCCATCTTAAATCGTTATCGCTTCTTTAATCGTTTGCTCCTTGCTAATAGCTATCATAGTTTCCGAGATAACTGGGGGTATCTGGAGCTAAGTCCTAAATCTGGAAAATCTTGTCTTTGATGACCTCTGGTGACCCTAATACTGACCTGATTTTTTTCTTCTTCACATAAATAGTTACCAAATCCCTTTTGACGAGCTCTTGAATGGTATTTTTGGTTTATGTCTAGGTCCTACAGGAGCCGAGTTAGAAGGGGGCGTCGAAACGCCTCCCCCCGGCCCGAGGAAGGTGGCGTCATGTGCATTATATGCATGATAGATGCATTATACCTTTGATAACTTTATGTGCATTGATAGTCTTAATCAAAGGTTTTGAATTGAAAGTATGAACCATTAACTCAAATAACTCGATTTTTACATATGACGGACCGTGACCTGACATTTGACTAACTTGACAAATTTCGGGCATACATTCGAGTCGTTTTATTGAGAGCTTTCGATCGCCGTCTTGCGCGTCTCGCTGAGGTAATTGGTTCGGAAGATACGAAGGAGGGGGGGGGGGTAAAATTTACCCCCCACGCCGTGCGTTCGGCTGGAGACCCTACGCCGCGCGGGATATTATAAAGTTTCGTTTTTGTGGACATTCTTACGTTATATTTTTTTATTGTTTGAAAAATAGAAAAAAACACGTTTTCAACATTCAGTGATAGATTATTTAGGCGTTGCGATTTGTTATTTATTAAAGGTTGTTATTGCATTTTGATGAAAACATGTCCCTTGTACGGCTTGATAAAGTTTTGCTAATTTTATCGTCTAAGTTGTGTTAGTGACATCACTCAATTTACCATATTTCAAAAAATATATAAACGATGTTGCTTCATTTGTACACAGCATATGTCAAATTAATGTGAGAAGAGGTAACCAAAGCTTTACGTTGATAGCGCCGTCCGATTTTGAGCTATCACGAATTCCGTCAGGGGGCAATATTTCCCCTCTGTCAATGGCGGGTTAACGCAAAGTCTTCCGATTTATTATTTTTTGCAGTGCAATGAAATAATACGCGTATGTGAAAGAGACGTATTTCATTAATATTAGTAAGCACTTGAAACAAACTTTTTTCATTGCAAGCCGTGGGATGCCGGCTTACGCTGGTCGGGCCGTCTTTGGGACCTCTATTTTATACTTGGCTTTAGGTACTGCTTACCTCTGGGATCTGGCAAGCCTCATTACGTTCTCGGGGATAATGAAACGGGAGTCATAATACGCATATCAAACGATACAGATAAACAATCTGTCGCGTAATTAGGGCCACATTATCTGTGCTTACACACAAAAGCACTTAATCCGAGAGAGGGGGGGGGGGCAAAACTGGGTCAAAACTGCCGTCCCAGCAAACTAGTGCGTGGGCAGACTGAAAGTATGTTTTGTGCCCGCCCTCCCGCTTAGTCGAGGGATAACTTAAAACTTTTGCATTACTACATGCATATGTAAGCTGTTTTTGGCTAAACATTTAATTTATAACGAAATTAAAATCGTTCTGTAGAATTGACATTAAAAAGTGATTAATCGACTCGACGGCACGATTTTGTAATTATAGTTTGTTATTTATGTCCACGGACAGAATATAATGCAATGTTTTTTTAACAATATCTAATCAAAAAACGGAATTGTATTGAGGAACCTTAGGTATAATACGATTGCAAAGCCTCCAAGGATTGCATAAACATGGGTCCACAGCAAAGCCACAGAAGGGTTCCTGGGGGAAGTCGAAGAACGGCGGCCCTGGGAAGTCTGTCGAGGGAGCCCTGGGCAGGGGTGCGGTAGTGAGCATCCCTGACGGGTCGGAGTGGGGCCCTGATGCATGTCATGTTAGGGCAACACCCAGCCACGGCGGAGGAGGGAAGAAGGCGCACCTGAGCGAGCTGGAAGGCCCTAAAGGGCCTGCCCAGAGGGGCCCCCTATGATAGAGGGGTCAAAGAGCCCCTGTGCAAGGTCATAGGGGCCCTGTTCCAGACCTGACCTGACCCTTCTGAACCTGAACCTTGTAAGTGGGTCGACACAGGGTCCTGATCGAATTGCAATGGGGTGCCTCGATCCAGTGGGCGGAGGACGCATGATCTTCTTTAACCCGTTATCTGCGTCGGTTCACTTGGTCAGCCCGTTCCGGTAATGGCCTCTCGCAGTTCGCTTTACCCCCCCCCCCTGTGGTTCGATAATTGAGACTTACGTATAGACCTGCTGTCAGGAGACCCTTTTTCACGGCGCGTCCTTTGTTGACAAATCCTCTTCTCGGTTTCGTGCCCATGGTTCATGCGCCTCTCTGGGGGTCCTGTTCAAGTCCGTGGTTCACATCCCGCTCGATAACGAGAGTTAGAAGAAACATAACACTGATGAATCCACCGCAATGAAGTTGCCGAAATCCGTTAAGTTTTTCATATTCAGTTTTTGGGGAGGCAAGGAGGCCCTTTAAACGCTCTCGAAAGGACCCTTTTGAGGCGCCGCCCCCTCCCCTGGACGAAATCCTGGCTACGCGTCTGGGACCAGACCAGGATCATTTTCCCAAGTCATCTCCCACCAGGCTCCTCCAGATCCACAGGGACCATTTATGTGCGGAAAAGTCTTTCTGCCTCAATATTGCTGCTTTCAAACCATTTGCACTATAACCAGTTGCTTGTTACAGTTTGGAACAGATGTAGGTATAGATACAGTTTTTATTATGATATGTATTGTTGAGTGTTAACTGCCACCGGTCGTCGTGATTTACCATCCGACTTCCGAGGCTAATGCATATTAAAAACCACCCTTAATTTTAATATTGCATATCATACCGAGCGGTGCAACCAGGAATAGGGTTACCTGAGGCTTAACTCCAATAACATCCTGGTTCCAATACGCAAATTTTCCACTACCTCAACAAAAAACGCCGCTTCGCGGCATCACATCGGTGGCCATCATCATAACGAAGTCATCGCCATTGTTTTCGGTTCGTCTTGACGCTGAATCAAATGAATAGCCTTCTTAGCCTCTTATCCTCTACAAAGCTTGATTTTTGGGTCTTATCAGGCAAACAAGAGAAAATGTGCCGCGCTAACTGATAAAATACCTATTATAACATGAAAATCCACATTAAAATGCTGCAAAGGCTTAAATACACACAAATAAAATAATATACGTTTTTTCGTCATTTCAGCCGAACCCCTTAATACCTATTTGTCGGTGACACCCTTGGCCTTGCGAGTTGGTGTAAGATTAATGTTATTATTACTTATTTGTGTATACTGTATAGTGTATATGGCACGGAACATGGCCGTTTTTTGTTTTTTTAAGTGATTTTTTTTTCTCCAAAAAAGTGTTTCTTTTTACCCAAAATCCATAAAAAGTGACTATCCGAAAACTTTTTTTTATGTAGAATACCAAAATAAGGCGACCAGCCAGAATCCGCTAAAAATATAGGGATACCTTTTTTGCCAAAAATGCCCATCCCCAACCGAGCGGCTGGATTCGCCCCTGCCTACGCATTAGTGCACTCAGATCTATAGAACTGCCAGAGGCAGCGATACAGTTCAACAATCTGTCGCGTCCAATAAGGCCACATTATCTGTGCTTACACACTAGTGCTCTCAAACCTATAGATCTGCCAGAGCCAGAGGCAGCATTTGTCATACGAGTAGCTCTTGGTGACTGGAACACGTCTGCCGATACTCGACATTACTAGCTAGAAGCTTTCAACATAATTGCTGTTAATTAAAGCGGATTGGCCACCAGACTATTTATATTTGCATAAATGTCATCAATTTAAATGATACATATTTGGCGGCTCAAGACAACAAAAGTGTTAGCGTTAGACATGAATTGTGGACTGCTGGCGCCGGTCGCGCTGCCCCCTCCCCCCAGTGGACGAATTTCAGCTCGACTGGGGGATGGACCTGTGACTGGGGGTACCCCCCATTTAACGTTAGTTGAGTCCCTGTTCCGGTCCAGTATATGAACTATGCAGCCTTTGTGGAGGCTGGAGAGGTTTATATTGCTCAGTGCTCCTTTGCACCACCGAGTTTTCCATTTCATGTTTTTTTTTTGTGTCCATTCCGTGGGTCCTCACCGGGACACTAGCTCAGGTGACCCAAGGTCGGTGAGTTGTTCTTTCTATGGTCTTGGTCGGTGCGGTCTCCGTAATGAAATCTATAGTGTTTACCACTGAACTACCCCGGTCACTATATAAGAGGCCGTACAAGCAATTAGCGTGTGATGTCGCCCCTAACGCCAATTTTTGCAGTACCATTTTTAAACATTGAGCCGTTCTAGGCAACCCTGCAGCCACTGAAGTCCGGGCGCCTCAGTATGGGCGCAACTACAACAACATAAGGCTTTGTTGTAGGCATTTAGGGAGACAAGACAGACAATCAGTTTTCAATGATGCAGCTGTATACAGTACAAACTGCATCATCATTGTATAAATACAAGTTTAAAATTAAATATAGTTAAAAGAAAACGAAACGAAACCCGAGCACGTTTTTTTTTTTGGGGGGGGGGGGGGGATTTGTTGACATGTCTAAGCGTTTATGGTCACCAAGTTTGCACAGTAGCTTTGAACTCCCGTGTGTGACATCCTTACAGTGCAGATCCTTGCAGGGTGACTCGTTTGTTAATGCAGACTGTTGCAGGTCCCAGAATAGATTCTGCCAGAAAAATCGGTATGATATCCAGAGAAGGTAATAGTGGCATAAAACTCCCAGAAGTTACAGCACCCTAAAACCAAACACCAAATTACCACCACCACTACACTTGGAATAAACAGTTGTAATGGTGATGACGAAGCCAAAATGTGTAGGGCCCCTGTGTCCTTCGGGGGTCATGTATATGCGTCAGGGGGCCCATATCACTGACCGCGGGTGGTACCATGGCGAAATCCTGGATACGCCCTTGCTCGAGACAAACAGGCCTGAGTAACCATCAACCGGGCTGCAGCGCATTCCTTTCCCATGTACTATTGGTTCCAAAATAAGCGTCCCGCTGGGTTGGCTATCACAGCAGTTCAAAGGGAATATACCGCATTAGGAAAAGTATGTTGATTGATGTAGATGAGTGCCCAGATGAGTGGCTTTCATCTCCATCATTTCTCATAATTTTCACAAGGCGTTCTTCTCTCTTAAGCTGCTGTGCCGACCAACCCAGCGAGACGGTTATTTTGGAACCTATAGTACCACCCAGCACTTCGTCCCTCTCTGCTGCAGGTCACGGAAATGTCAAACAGCTACAATGGTTATACACCAGCCTACGGTGGGCAAACCACCTAATTCGTGCCTATCGCGACCGTATAGCACTACGTAATGGCAAGGGAAGATATTGATGAGACCGACTGTACTGTGCAATGGGCATACATAGGGTGAAATGGAGTAAGTGTGCCAATACAATGCACAAACAAAACATAAAAACCTGGCCGATGGTTCGATGAGGTCACAAACAAAGGATAATCTTCTGCATTAGGTATCGATAAATGCAGCCCTGTTCTACACTTAATTTCTCCTTGTGTTTTATCATTGCAAATTGTATTTCACGTCCATGAGCAAGAAGCTAGAAGGAGGACTTCTCTTGCAGACGGCGCACATAAGGATAAATCGGTGTTTTTGGTGGCCATAAATACTTTTTCTGGAAAAATGTGATGTCGGGCTCAGTTTTGAACTGATTTCAAAAAAATAACACCATTCGATTAGGCAATCTACCTTGTGGCGTCCTATTCTGAGTAATAAACTGGTATTAGAAAATCAGAGGCGTCACTGGAAGTGATAAAATGGGGAGGCATTATTCTGTCTATGGGCTCGTGACATCCTACAAATGCGTTCGAATATAGTGACGAATACGCATTTTGTATTGAGAAATATAATGAATATGGTATTTTCATTGAAAGTTCCAACATTTGTGTACAGTGGCAGATGCAGCAAGTATGAAAGAGAAGCATCACAGATTGCATTATTTTGCTCAGCGGTTCAATCCATACAAAAATGCACATTAGAGACCGTTGGATGGATTTTTTCACACCACCTGGAGTTTAGGCAAAAGTACCTTTTAACATCTCTCCCATGCATTACATTGCAACATGCACAATTGTAGCAGTTAACTCATGCGTTTCATTGCGTTTAACTGTTAGCTGCATAACCGCAGGGGGGCGAGGTCAAAACTGAAAGTTATTAGCCTGGGTCTTTAGGCTGAAACAACAGCACTCGCGGGCAAATCGCGTCTCGCAAGCTGATCCGCGTCTTGCGCCTTCGGCACCCGTCTCGACTCGAAAATCTCTCGGTTCTGCCGCTCCGCAAATCGTGCGAGAAGTTGAATTAGAGTCAACTGTCTCGCGCACGAGATATAGACCCGCCATTCAGGAGCAAGATCTTGCCGCGAGTCAGCAGCAAGACCGCAACGCGGTGCGAGACGCGAGCGAGTCACGAGCGGAAAGCGCTGCGTGTATTTCAATGGGAGTTGCGAGATGCGATTTGCGCGCGAGGGAGCTGTGTTTCAGCCTTTAGGTTACAAATGTTGCCAAGTAAAATCTATCTAGAACTGGTAAAAGTGAATAAATACAACCAAATCCTTCACAAGCAACATGATAATTATTTGCGATATCAGTAATATCACTTCATCCGAAAAGAAAAGTTAAACACCTTGTCCGACAAAGGAAAAAACTACCCTCAGCGCTGTCATACCCAAGCCCACCAAAAGCTTAATCTCGTTTTTCGAAAAACTTGGTATCTGTACCAGCATTCTAGGACAGACATGATGTGAGATAAAGTTCTAATTACCTTTTTAATCCAGTTTTTGGTCAGTAGTTAGGTCTTTCGAACTCAGGGCTTTCGATATGTCTGTTTCATATCCTCATCAGCGATCATTCGTAAGAATTACGTTCAAGATTGGAATTTGTCCAATTGTATTTGTGGGCAATGTCAAAAATGAAGTTTTTTACGATGTTGCTTTTACGAATGATCGCTCAGTACGAAGGATATGTAAAATAAACATATCAAAAGCTCTAAGTCCGAACCACCTAACTCTTGTGAAAGAAAAGTCCAAATAAATCAATGTATCAGGCGCATCGCGTTTATGTTGACAAAGGGTCGCTGCAGGTATCAGCAGTAGTTATCCGGCCGACTCTCGCTGGTATCGGCACGGTATCGACAACCCGCACTCGGCCCGCGTGTCACCAAATGCCTGCCCCTCGAACTTCAGGCAAAACTCTTATCGAAAGCCACGAGTCCGAAAGACCTAACTACTGAAGGCAAGTCCAGGATTGATAACGTAATACAAAAATCGGCACTTTTTCTTACTGTAATATTCATGAAGATTCCGTTTGTTTTATATTATCATATTACCGTTTGATACTTAAGGACTGCGTGATCTTATTTCCACTTTGGTTTGCTTGCGATTAAGACAATAAAAAATAGACTCTTAGCCTGCGATGGGTTGTGAGAGACGGGTTCGTTTTACCCCTCCCCACTTGCGTAAGTTTTGGGTATAACATGTTTTCACATATATTCATTTATACAAAATTTAGAAGGAAAGCGCCGTTTTTTTTCTAGGTAATTGTGTCTTAGCAATGTAGGTACGGACAACTATACGCAAAGTAAATAATGAACCAGAAGTGTACTGGGGGTCACCACAGCCAACGATCAAAATATCAGGAGATGTCAAGGTCAAGGTCACTTAAAGTCACGTCGTAAAATCTGTAAACAAAATGCCGGTATCGCACCAAAGTCATCTTTCAAAGTTTTGTACTGTTTTAGTCGATTCACATATATCATTTTGGTCTCTTTATGTCCCTCTGCAAGCGTTGCTTCGAAATGAAATGCCTTGAGGCATAACTGGAAACCGCTATTCAGATCAGGATAATTTTCATACAACTGAATTCGGGGGCCCACGATAACCCCATTAACCAATTTTAACATGAAGAGGCAAAGCACGATAAGAGTGTCTAAATCCACTGTTCGAAAAATTGCTGCTGTATGCCGAATTCGAGGCAAAAATGAGGGTTACAAACTGAGGGTGAAATATCCCTCTGGAACTCCCCACATCCTACGCCAAGTGAGATAGCAGAAAATTGTATATTATCTGATAACGGGTTATGTCAATGAGGAAAGAACTTAGGAGGCGATAGGTCCACTGTTGGTGCACTGTGGTGCAATTTTTCTGCCGCCCTATTATATATAGATGATACGAACGTCACCACTTATAAAATATGCATGATATAAACATGCTGTCAAATGATAGGGAAAACGTAGAACTTAATTTTAAGTATCAGTCACCGTTGTCTGAACCATTACCTTTCACTAGAAGTGAAGATATCTGGCATAAGAGATCTCTGTTGGCGAGTTAGGACATTAATATTCGAGCCTATTTTCCAAAGCAAAAATGTTCGGCATTCCGAAACACGGATCCGAAGGAAAGACGCTGTTCAGGCGCCATGTTAATGGTCTTTCCCCACTACGAATTTAATATTTGTTCGAGAACGTATCTAGGCTAATTGAGACATTTTTCTTATCATATTAAATGTTCAAAAATATAAATTGGTGAAAGTGAAATTTGGCACTTATGGCCACCCATAATACCCATTTATCCTTATGTGCGGCGGCCTGATGACTCCTGCCATCTTGTCTTTTTCTCCTTTATTTATCTGTTTAATTTCCGATGTTATTGCTATTACCAACACCGTCAGAAGTAAGACATAGATTGCGTTATATGATAACGAAGCCAAAAATGCTCATTGACATCAAGTAATTTGCGGAAGAAATAAGTCCACTCCACTGTATTAGTCTCCTGATCTACCACCTGAAGTGTATTGTCACGGCATGCAACCCAATACGAGAAGTGTAACGTGGTCCTCATGATGCCAGACATCCACGGTATTTTGAAATACAGATGCAAAAATAAAACACGTCGTATTGGCCTTTTGGCTGGTTCATCACTGTCGTCATCACAGCAATATTTATTTTGCATCGACTTAGCTCCCCATCTTTCAATCTGATCTTTTTTGTGCGCCCTGTCCAATGGAGAACTTTTGTGTGCCCGATCCTGTGAAGAAGAGACATTCAGCGATGTGAACAACACTGATTGTGGTGTAGCTAACTAACAACTTCACACGACAGAGAGCTGTGAGCCATGAGACCCAGACCAGCTGCTTACTTGCTCTGCTTTGGTCCCATCACTCTGCACTTTGGCATTTTCCCGGCGAGTCTCAGCCATCGCAGACAGTCGACTGAACTGGGACTCCTCCAGGAGACAGCCTCGTTGTCCAGCCGTGAACGCTGCATGACTGAATCGGAGACGACAGTAACCCTTTGTCTTCAGTCCGTTACGGCTCCGGAAAAGTGGGGCCGCCGGTGCTGCCATCTGGTGGCAATGGCCTATCTGGTGACCATTGCGCGATGTAATGACGCAGAGCCGGCCGCCATCCCACTAATGGCTCTCCGACGCAGAACGCAGTTATTCGCTGTCATTACTCACGCTCTGAGTCTCGGCGAGCGGTCAGAGACCCAGCTGGACATTGCACAGCGGCTGGGTCAGTGAACCAGCTGGACACTGCACAGCGGCTGGGTCAGAGAACCCAGCTGGACACTGCACAGCGGCTGGGTCAGTGAACCAGCTGGACACTGCACAGTGGCTGGGTCAGTGAACCAGCTGGACACTGCAGAGCGGCTGGGTCAGTGAGCCAGCTGGACACTGCACAGCGGCTGGGTCAGTGAACCCAGCTGGACACTGCACAGCAGGCTTGGTCAGTGAACCAGCTGGAAACTGCACATCGGCTGGGTCAGAGACCCAGCTGGACACTGCACAGCGGCTGGGGTCAGTGAACCAGCTGGACACTGCACAGCGGCTGGGTCAGTGAACCAGCTGGACACTGCACAGCGGCTGGGTCAGTGAACCCAGCTGGACACTGCACAGCGGCTGGGTCAGTGAACCAGCTGGACACTGCACAGCGGCTGGGTCAGATAACCAGCTGGACACTGCCACAGCGGCTGGGTCAGTGAACCAGCCGGCGGACTCACAGCGCTGGATCAGTTTGAACCAGGGCTGGACACTGCACAGCGGCTGGTCAGTGTTAGGCGCAGGCTGACCACTGCACAGCGGCGCTGGTCAGTTAACCAGCGGACACTGCACAGCGGCTGGGGTCAGTGAACAGCTGGACCACTGCACAGCGGCTGGGTTCAGTTGAACAGCTGGACACTTGCACAAGCGCTGGCGTAGTGACCCAGCTGGACCACTGCACAGCGGCTGGTCAGTGAACCAGCTGGACACTGGCACAGCAGCTTGGGTCAGTGAACAGCTGGAAACTGCACAGCGGCTGGGTCAGAGACCCAGCTGGACACTGCACAGCGGCTGGGTCAGTGAACCAGCTGGACACTGCACAGTGGCTGGGTCAGTGAACCAGCTGGACACTGCAGAGCGGCTGGGTCAGTGAGCCAGCTGGACACTGCACAGCGGCTGGGTCAGTGACCCAGCTGGACACTGCACAGCGGCTTGGTCAGTGAACCAGCTGTGACACTTGCACATGGCAGCTGGTCAGTGAAACCAGCTGGAAACTGCACATCGCTGGGTCAGAGACCAGCTGGACACTGCACAAGCGGCTCGGGGTCAGTGAACCAGCAGAAACTGCACAACGTGACGGGCATGGGTCAGTGAACCAGCTGCGACACTCAGCGGTGGCTGCGGTCAGAGACCCAGCTGGGACACTGCACCAGCGGCTGGGTCACGAGACCCAGCTGGACACATGCACAGCGGCTGGGGTCAGAGTGAACCAGCTGGACACTGACCAGCGGGCGCGGGGGTCAGTGAGACCAGCCTGACACTGCACAGCGGCTGGCGTCAGAGACCCCAGCTGAACACTGCACAGCGGACTGGGTTCAGAGACCAGCTGGGACACTGCACAGCGGCTGGGTCACATGTGAACCCCAGGCTGGACCTGCCACAGTGGCGGGCGGTCAGTGAACAGCCTGGGACACTGCAGAGCGGCTCGGGTCAGTGAGCCAAGGTGGGACACAAATGCACAAGCGGCTGGCGTTCAGTGACCCAGTGCTTGGACACTGCCGCAGCGGTGGTCAGTGAACCAGCTGCGACACTGCACAGCGGACTGGGTCGAGTGAACCTTCAGCTGGACACTACACGCGGCTGGTCAGTGAACCAGAGCTTGGACCAGCATTGCACAGCGGCTGGCGCTCGCCGGTGATTGGCAGATGGTCCTCGTTGATTAAGGGTCGATAGCATGTTATGGTCTGGCCGGAAACATACCTAATATATGTTTAGTTGGATAAGGTTACTGAGCGGCCGAATCTCATGTATATTTTCTTAGAGGAAACTTGGATCTCCCACGAGACGCTTTCCCGGTGGCGTGTTGCGTGTGCGTGTGCATCGTGGGCGTGTCGTGAGTCGTTGTGCTGTGTGACGAAATATTGTGCGTCTGTTGCCGTGCTCTGTGCGTTGTGCGTGTGCGTGTGGTGTGCGTTGTGCGTGTTGCGTGTGGTGTGCCGTGTTGTGGCTTGGTGCCGTGTGCTGTGTGCGTGTGTGTGTGTGTGTGTGTGTGTGTGTGTGTGTGTGTGTGTGTGTGTGTGTGTGTGTGTCAGGCGCAACTGGCGTCTATTACTATCGATACTTGCAACTTGTGCAGGTTCCGAGTGTTTGCTGTTCACGAGCATATGCACAGGTGCTTTCAGGTTACAGCTGTGGTTTCTACTGCGATTGTTCTGACATCAATTTACCTTTTCATAGGTCAACCAAGGTCACTGACCACTCATCATGACAGCAGATGGCTTTTTGGCCTCTGGCAGTATCTGGGACATTTTGTGACGCTGATTTCAAATTTCAAATCTGGGATCCATTTTGCATAATTATATGAGTCACTGGGGTCATGTGCTTCCGCGGGTCAATCGAGGTCAATGACCACAGCTGACCTGACTTGACATTTGTTTATCATTTGGCAGTTAACATGACATTTTGTGACGCTTATGTCAAATTTGGCACCCGTTAAGCATATTTGTATGTTCATTTACGAATTAAGCCCGAATATTAATTAACTTATACACATCCGCGATTTCATTACATCTGGGTCATTGACATGACCTAAGAGGTCACCTAATGATCCTGGACCTTCAAATTGGATGACAATGGCTTTCTTAAACGGAATAGTTCACCTTGAAAGTTGTCTTAAAATTTAACCATACGGTGCATCTTGAGCTCAAAACTACGAATATGACTTTCGTTTTGGACAAGTGATGGATATATGTAGAGAAAGAAGTAAGTTTCATTTTGTATTTCACGAGAAGTCGTACGATAGCAGGTATCCACTCGACAAAACAGCCCCCCCTCCTCTATTACAGTCTCTGACAAAGGGTTGCCGCGCAGCCCGGGCGGCTGAGCGGATATTAACGAGGCGTCGTGATCAAGTACTACGTGTCAGAGAGTGTCCTACCTCCGGCGCCCGCCTGGCCGCGAACTACGAAGCTGTTTTCGGGGAGGGCTCGAAACAAAATGCAGACTTTAAATCCGTGTCGAAATATCTTAACGTTGCGGAATTATGCTTCAGCCATAACTAATTTTTCGATCTGCCTTTACAAAACTGCTATCCTCAGTTTCAAACCCATGTTAACCTTAACTGTCGGGGGGGGGAGGGGAATCGGCCCCCTTAGAGGGTTTTTTCGCGTGGTTCATTCATAACTTAACTCAGAAATCGTTCAACTTGCTGGATTTTCTCATTTCATATGCACATCGAATGGCTGTACTTTTTTCCTTAATTGAATTCATTAGGAGGGGGTCCAGGACGTTTTGGGGGCGTGTTCGGCCGTTTTGACACAAATTGTGCATGGTTAGCACTCATGGGAAGTATGTGTGTTGAGAGAAGTGTATAGCAAAACAGACATCGTAGAGGAATTGATTGTTTTTTAGTAGCTATCTCGAAATTTTGTTCAAAATTAGGTTGCGAATTGAATTCCAATTTTTTTGGAAAAAACTTTTTTTTCACCAAAATGATGCAAGTTTTTTTATTTCAAGACGTTTTCAAAAACCGGATTGTATGTGAGAGAAAACATGCCAAATATAGTGTTGAAAGTTTCATGGTGATATCTAAATATTTGATGACCGTTGTGTCAGGCAAATGCTAACCTTCCAATATATGATGAAAAATTGAAAAACGAGGGTTTAATGCATTGCATCAACTCCAATTACTTTCAGTATACATGTCATCTTAGGGCCCTCTTGATGAAAAGGATGATTTTTTTTAGTCAGTGACCTTTTTGAAGTCATCAAGGTCACCAACACCTCTTTATCAATAACTCGTGACAAAATCATCATAGAGACTCGCAAATGGTCTTAAAATGTTTTTCTCGTCAATACGCGTCTTTTTATATGCATTTTTTCCCGATTTGAGTCACCTTGACCTTTATCTTGACCTTTACCGGGGGTCAAATTTTATATTTGCCAAAATTGATATGATTCGAAACTGCGAAATGACGAGAGAAAACACGATGGTTACCAAAATAAGTGCTGTCTATTACTTAAGATAACAAGTTATTTAACGAACAAACATTTGCTGAAAAACAGTTTTTTTAACATTTGTTGACCTCTACAGTCCAACCATTGACCTGAGGTCACTTCTGATGCCTCAATCGTGGAAAGACAAATAAAAACTTTACAGTGATGTTTTTCGGATTCCTCCTAGTGCATGTTCCGAGATTAATGGCAAGGTTTCCTGAAAATATCATGTTATGACAAAAATAATTTTTGATGACGTCATTGACCTTGAAGACAATGACCCAGAGTCACAAAATTTAACCAAAAAAGATTATTGTCGACCTTAGTCACACCACTAAGTTCATGTTTTTCTAGCTTCTATGGCAGCGGAGATTCTGGAAGGGGGGGCCGAATGAGCCCCCCCGAAGATTCGCTATACTTTTCACCTCCAGGAATAGCGATTAAAGGGACTGTCCCACCTTAAATAAAGATTTGAGTTGAGATAGCATTCTTGCTGTGGCTTTGACATGCAATCATGTATGGTATAGTTTAAAACAACCACTGAGGTCAAATCACAGGAAATCGAGTTTGATTTGCTAATCTGAACATCGCCAGCCCCCAATGTATTTGAATGGTGGCCGTGAGCCGAATGTCGCTCAGCCCTCTCTTGCTAAAATGTTTATACAGTCGACTTGTTTTACCTTTGGCCATACATTAGCCATACACTAGTCCTTCTTATGGCAGCGTTGGGAAAGTTTTTTCCCCAAAAAAATCATCCTATTATATGACACGTTCATCAGTCCAAATATTAAAACTGATTTTATTAATGAGCACTGTTCGTGAGAAAAAAACAAATGTTCATAATCGTGGTTCAGCCAGCATTCACGTCTATTTTGCACCACAAACGACGTACATTTGACACATTTTTTAAGGTGGGAGTGTCCCTTTAAAGGTGAACACCTCCCTTTAAGTCACAAGCAACACGCTCTTTTCTTATTAAAGCTCTAGCTCAATTATGGGCGAAACGCTAGGGAGTCAAAACGTGCAAAGGGCCTCGGATAACATGTTAACTGGGGGGGGGGGGCATTGCCCCCTCCCCTCCTGTGGAGGGAATTCCCCCTCCCCTCCAGTTGAACCAATTTGCCCCCAGAGTGAAACTGAGTTAATTCGTCACGAGCGAGCACAATAATAACGTGAATGATGCATCACTAGACTTTAACCAAATTCCTTCAGTCATCCGACTTTTTTACTGTTCTGCATAGCCGCGGATAGCATGTTAATTAGGGGGAGAAAATGCCCCTCTTAGTAACTGTTGGCTCCCTCCTAAGTGACTAAATGTTGTCCCCTAGTTGAAGTAAAGTTCGTAGGTAACGCACGATTGTACGGTTGGTAAAGTATATAAAATCGTCACTGAAGCATGCTTTGAACTTCAAACCATAATTGCGCCGTTACAGGTACATACCTGGCGTAGCTTTGATATCTTGAGAATGGATATACTCCTCTCGTCGCGTCGGCTCGAAAATAGCGTGGAGCACAGGTGTCGATATATATATTATGTTATATACGTTTGGGGTGGCCCTCGGCGCCTGCCATACATGTTGAGTTTGGTCCCCCCAAAAATGCCTTCCAACTTCGCTCAATGTTTTTCTGACCAATGGCTGATCCAAGGGGGCAGAAGGCTTTCCTAGGGCCCCAGAGGGCCAGAATGGCCCCCAAACCGCCTTGAAAAGATAAACAAATGCGTACAATTATTTATAAAAAAAAGAAACCTTAACGAAAGAAAGTAAACTTTTTAACCAATTTATCCAATAGGAAGCAAAATCCGATGAGTCTGTTTTATCGTTCGATTACGATAGTTTTTGGGGATTTCTTCACCAGTTATTGTTTGCAGTTAGGGGTTCTCCCTTGTTTCTGGCCGTAGATCAGGCATCTGACACATATACCATGGTTTCAGCCACGGTGATATGTGGAAAATGCTTCTGAGAAATTCGTAGATTCTAGGAACATGCACTAACCAAAAAACCCTTCATCACATTACACGACGAAACAACGGTGGAATATCGTTAAAGCAATGTTTCTCTCCTTCGTAAAGTTTCAGATTTTTGTCTCTTCTTTGGTGACCCTCCCAGTCAAAGGTGCACTCGGCCCACACATCCATATTTCGATTGAATTACCTATTTCACCGCATATCACACAAATACATTTAGTGCCGTGTGCCAGCATTTAGCCGACACGACCGATAATGTGACGTCATCTTTTTGTCCGGGGATTGGCGGCGTGCAGTACCACCGCTTCTGGCACAGCTGTTTCGGCATGAATTGCGCACCTTATTAAGTAAACATCTGGACTAGGGTCATCATCTCATTTTAAATGAAAATGTCCCCGGGAAATCTCACCGGCGCCTCGGGCAAGTGCAGCGGTTCAACCGCGCAATGTATTTTCAGTAATGACCTTAAAGGGACTGTCCCACCTTAAAAAAATGTGTCAAGTGTACGTCGTTCGTGGTGCAAAATATGAAGTGAATGCTGCCGAACACGATTATGACATTTGTTTCTCACAAACTTGTTTCTCACAACAAGTGCTCAATTTCATAAAAAACAGTTTTAATATTTTGGCTGGATGGACGTATATGAAGGGAATTTTTGGAAAAAAGAAAACATTCACGCTTGCCTAAAGTAGGACTGTGATGGCCTAATGTATGGCCAAAGGTAACAACAAGTCGACTGTAAACATTTAGTTAAGAGAGACTACACATCGGCTCAGGGCCACCATTCAAATTACCATTGGGGGCTGGTGGCGTGATGTTTACAGATGTCAAAATCAAACTCGAATTTTCTCTGTAGTTCGACCTCAGTGGTGTGTTTAACTGTATTACCATACATAATTCCAATGCCAAGCACGCAAAATGGCTATCTCAACTCAAATATTATGTTAAGGTGGGACAGTCCCTTTAATATGTACCCGTACAAGCTACCTATGAAGAGCAAACTAACTGAAGCCGACCAGATTGCTCGCTTGATCTTCTGCCAATGGATTCTGCAGAAATTTGAGGAGACGTGTTTTTTTGGAGAAGGCGTGGTTCACTGACGAGGCACATTTTTACCTTGATGGCAGGGTAAACTCGCAAAACAACCGATTCTGGAGCGAAACACCACCAGACGTGGTATCACAACGATACCTCCACCCAAAGAAGTGCACCGCATAGTGCACAGTGAGCAGCATTGGCATAATTGGCCCAATCTGGATTGAAGATGACGAGGGGAAGGCGGCCATGGTTAATGTAGAACACTATCGCTAGGTCCTTAAAGGGATAGTGCCACCTCGGGAGGATTTCTAAAAAGCAGAATAAATGAATGCTGGGAATTAATTGTCATGTATGCTCTTTGCACAAACATGCCCTAAAGCAATGTATTGGCAAAGCATTTTCTTCTTTTTTTTCTCACTCCATATCGTTTGCCCCGATTGTGCACAGCACTAATTTCATGACGGCCGCCCTTGATGGGTGATGGCACACTACTAGTACTTAGATACTTGCCAATAGAAGTCGCTACGTAAAGCTGACGCGCTATGTTTTTCATTAATTATTCTTTAATTTTAAACTGTATCGTTTCTATCACTTGCTTTGTGAACGAGGGGAAGCAAAATACGTGATTTCAATCCGTTTTGGAATTAATCTGTCGTCAAAAATGTGAACAGTTGCTGGGCGATGGCATACACTACTTAGGCTTAGATATTAGTACTAGTACTTAGATA
>VOPJ01002559.1:0-58239 GCA_014673585.1 Semibalanus balanoides
AGATCTGAATCAGCTATGTGAGTGGTCTCGACTGTGGAAACTTCAACTAAACCCTTCCAAATGTAAATATTTTCGTATGACCCTTAAAAAATTACCAATTGAAACAACCTATTTCGACGGTAACACAGCTCTCGAGCATGTGGACACCATACGAGACCTCGGCGTCATCCTAGACAAAAAAACTAACCTTTGAATTTCATATTGATAGTAGCGTCAAAAAAGCGAATAGGGCTCTCGGCTTAATAATACGCTCCTTTCAAAAACTTCGTGTTGATCATACAGCGGTGGAACACATCAGCCTGTCCTCTGTAAGAACAGCCTATTGCGCTCATGTGAGGTCTGTGCTAGAGTACTGTAAGCGTGGTATGGGCGGGAGCCGCAAGAAACTCACTGGAAAGAATTGAAGCGTGTCCAGCATAAATCCTGCATGTGGTTTAACTCAGTGGCTCCGCAGCATAGCGCTTGTAATCTTCCAGTAATGGTGATCTGTTGAGCACTGCAAAAACTGCACCTCCTCAGATTCTAGGAGGATGCAGCACTGACATTATGTTTAATGTGTACGGTCCCCAGCGTGTATTAATAGACTCGTCAAATCTGCTTGATGCTTTACCACTGCAGTCACCTGAAAGTTTATGCGGCCGCCAACTGTCGCTATTTCACATTCCAGGAGCAGGGTTTAATACAGTTTAGAGATGGTGTATTTGGACGACTACGCACGAAAATGTCATGAGTTTCCTGAGGAAAATGTCCTCATGCTGACCTTTTTCATAAACTCCCTTTCCATCTGTCAAATGGTATGTCGTTCATATTCATTTACTATGCTTTAAGCGCAGGCCAAATGATGTTAAATGGTGTTTTGTTACTTCTGTGTATTATCAGCCATGATCTTGTGCGCTCCTATTGTCTTCCTTGTTGTATGTAAACATCGTCTGTAATTGGGTGCATGCCCGTTGACGATCATATAATAAATACAAAATACAAATCGACTCACCAGTGTTAATGTTGAGTGAATTAATCACTGTAGAATCAGTCATTATGGCCTGTGAATCATTTTGAGCCGACTCATGACAAATATTAATCATTGACAAGTCTGGTAAGAAGTAAAAAGCAACTTTCAGTTCTCATGTCGGTTGTGTGATAGTCGTAGGGAAATCAAATTAAATTTATCTTGCGTGGGTTCAGATGTATAGTTTTGCAGGGTGAATTACGTTTTTGTTGAAAAAAGCACCGACATTTCGAAATATGTATTGAATAATTGTGTAAGGTACCCAAACACATAATTGTCAGTCGTTGCAACCCTTGGAATGCATTTTTACTGAATAGAGTACACACTAGGTAGTAGGTATATACCACTCCATGCACTTCATAGATATAAAATACAAAATACAAAGCACGGAATCCAACGCCGACCCGTAGTAGCATTCATACACTGTCCTCTTCCATCCACTTGTCGCCGAGATCAGCCGGACCCACATCTCTCAGCAGAGTGCTGGTCTTGTGCGCGTCTTCTCTGGCCATGTTGAGCGGTATCAGCAGGTGCTGATCCAGCCTCAGCAGCGTCAGCAGCAGCCGCTCCTGCTGGGTGTACAGTCGACACAGCTGCTGCGCGGTCAGCAGGTGTACGGACCGGCACAGCTCAGCGGGTAGCTCAGTCAGTCTCTGCTCCTCCGGCAGCCGGGCCTGGAAGAACAGCGCCGTCTCTAGCTCGGCTAGATACGGCACCGCCCGCTGTCGGATACCCTCCTGGAAGAACCACGTCAGCTCCAGCTCCCAGAAGTCGACGCCTCCGCCGCTACGGGCTCGGTGGAGCGGGAACCCTGCGTGTAGTCGCTGCGGCAGGCTGGCGATGGCGTGGATCAGGTGTGCGCTGCCGTCTGGCAGAGGCTGGCGCGTTAGCGACACCACACGGCTCTGCGCCGCCAGGGGGAGCCGGGACTGTCCGGCGGGCTCCGCCAGCAGCGCCATCTCTCGGTGGTGATCATAGGCGGAGCGGTGCAGACGGTCGGCGCAGCACTTCGAGAAGCAGGCGCAGGAGACGGCTAGAAGGTCCACGTCGGTGAGAGTGGAGAAGAGGTTCGGGTTCTGACCAGGCTTCACGTCCACGCCGAGCACAGCGCGGTGCACGTACAGGTTCAGGACCGACAGGAAACAAGTCCGCATGCGTCGCAGCGACTCAGTCATCTCAGTCCGCTCCTCGGCAGTCAGAGCGCCCACAAGGTTGATATCTGCCCAAAAGTAGCATGGAAGCTCGCCCTTTTCGACGCAGCCCAGCACGAAGTCGAGAACAGCCACCAAGTGCTCGTACAAGCTGCCGGCTTCTGCTTCCCGCTCAGCGATCCACATCACTCCTGTCTTGAGGTGGTAGCTTTTCAGTTGCGGGACTCTACTGCCCAGCAGGTTCTTGGCGATTTTGAGGGTGACGAGACACTCACGGTGCTGCGGCTCCAACAGGCGCATCAGCATGTACTCCTGGCGAGAGAAGGAGTAGCGCCACTGGTGCGCGGCGGTCGGACTCAGCTTAAACCCAGCTGCAACCATGTAGAGCCTGGCTGTCGTTAACCGCTGAACCATGGGCCTGGTCACACAGCCCGCGTACCGCTGCCGATCCCTGAACACATCCGCCACGCCGGCCGGCCACACCACGTCTGGGATGGAGAGCACCAGGTCCAGGTCGTAGGCGAAGGAGCGTTCCTTCTCCCGCACGACGGCCGTGAACGCAGGGCCGGAGCGGATCGTGGTCCTCAGGCCGTGCTTCTCCCGCAGGGCGATATACAGAGAGGCGGCTGAGAACGGACAGCGGTGCGGCAGAGTACAGCGTGCGCTCTTCGGGTAGTTGAGGATGACGTAGCCGGTTGAGGCGAGCGGAGCGCCGCAGTCGCAGAGTGAGGCTATTTCGAGTTGTGCGATCAGCTCGCCCGGGCCTAGTTCCATCATGAGGTCGGTGTCAGAGGCCTGGGTCACGTCCCACGAAGCTGGGGTCAGACCGCTTGTGCGGAAGCCGACGCCTTCCCTGCTGCTGCCAGAGGCGACCACGTCCTGCACCACAGCCACCCCGGCCTCTGTGGCGCACGGGCAGGCGCCGGGCGCCACGCGGAGCTCCCGGCCCACCAGGGGGCGCTTGTGCGTTAGTTCGTCCACCTGCCACGTGTGGCGCCACCTGTCGTCCGTGTGGTGCGCCCTCTGCAGTGACTCATCCAGCTGAAGGGCACCCAGGAGCGCCGAGATCGCTATCGGGTCCTCTACCGTCCACACAGAAAGCGACCCCAGCAGTTCAGCGTCCGTCAGGCCGGCGAACAGGCGGTCCACGAAACCAGGCGGGTTGCCGCACCACGCCAGGCCGATCATCTCGTCGAATCTCACCCGGTGCCCACGCGGCAGCTCCGCGCGAGCTGCGTCCGTAAAGCGCTGTACGGCGCCCGGATCGAGATCGGACATCCGCGCCTCGATGTCAGTCAGGATCTTGAACATGCCGTCCGCGCCGCCGCCGCCAGCGCGCCTCCGCTCGATCACCATCCGCAGAAAGTCCTCCGGCATACCGGCCAGCTTGGCACCGAACTCGTGGCCAAGCTGGTTCGCCAAGTCAGAAGGCGCCGCATCTGCCATGGCTATGATTCAACCAACACTCACACGCACATTTATCACGCACTATTCACTTCTCACAAATGGACAGAATTCGCAGCTAATTCGGTACATCGTTACTCACCCACTGTAACTCCGGGCCACCGGGCAGCGCGGACCAGCTGAGTCCTCTTCAGACGACAGCGCAGGGGCGCAGTCAGGGTAGGGAAGACGTGAAGACTCAAGGTCATTCACCAACTCAAACCAACACGTTCTACAATTAAATAAGACAGTGTAGGTTGACGGACCTTTTGATTTAACGCAATGTGTTACCTGAATACTTTTAATTTGGGCCGGGATTATAAATGTGAAAAGCGCATCATGTATCTCCTACCCACGCCCCTGCTCCGCTATCTCCAGTTGGGAGCCGTCCGGTTTTGCTGTGCTGGCGCGGCGCCAACCGATAGCTGAGAGCAGCTAGCGCCTCTATCGGCAAGTTACGAAGCTTTGGTAGGGCAAGCAAACATTAGGCTCAGGTTAGAGGTACAGAAGAGCATTCGTGCTTTATCTTTTTATTATATTTTTGGGTGATTGGTGCGTGCTGTGTAGTGTGCACCATCATGAGGAGGCCCTCGGGCCATTAGGAAGGCCCGAGGGGCTCTTGGTAGGCCTGATGGGCCATCGGAAGGCCTGAGGGGCTCTCGGAAAGCCTGAGGGGCCTTCGGAAAGCCCTCAGGCCCTCGGAAAGCCTGATAGGCCCTCGGAAAGCCTGAGGGGCCCTCGGAATGCCTGAGGAGCCCTCAGAATGTCTGAGGAGCCCTTAGAATGTCTGAGGGGACCCTTAGGAAGGACTGTGGGGCCCTCGGTTAGTTGTAACTTATTTTAAACGCATATATAGGGCGCATGGTGGTGAGGGGACCCTCAGGGAAAGACTCCCATGAAGCTCCGGGGAAGGACTTGGAAACTGCTTTGACTCTCCCCCCCAAATAAGATCCGCCGCCACCACTAATGGCACAATACGCCCGATTCAATAGCTCGCCGTCAGGCAGCGAGAATGGCCTGACTGGTCAGACCGGCCGGCCTAGGCCAGCCGGAATAAAGAGCTATCTGGTGACCAAAAGATGAGCTAAATCAAATGAAATTCGTATGAAATGGTGTTACAATTCATTATATTTCCTCCAAATGCCCATACCAATGATCTGTGGCTGTAAAAAAGGCTTCCTGAGGGCTGAGGTATTCATCAATTATAACGAGCTAGATCGGGCTCCTTCCTGGCTCATACATAGTGGTTCGGAGAGAGTGACCCGATCTCGACGGTGGCCACGACCCAACTGGGCGCGATATGTGTTTCCTTAAGATATTCGTATCCTAAGTCCCATGATATAAATATTGCATTACATCTTCTAAACCGAGTCATTTAGCTATTTTCACTAGCTAATAGCTAATAGCTATACACCTGGTAGGCTGGTCCCGCAATGCACAATGCTGCACGTAATCGGTATGCTGCACCGCAAAGAGCATAATATACTGTACCGCCAAATTTGCAGGCTGCGTGATTGTGCTGCGCCACATGCTAATTAGTGAAATTGAGGTGAAGGTGTGTGATGTGAAGTGATAGTGAATAGGCGTGGATCCAGGATTTTGGTCAAGGGGGGGGGGGGCGCCACATACAAAAAGTTGCGCCCTCCGGATGCGACATGGGCGCGACCCGGCTCAGGGGAGGTGCTAGCGCCCCCTAGATCTGCGCCTGGTGACGATGGAAGACTGTCCGAACTGCAAGTTATGCCAAGGAAAAATGGATGAATAACTATTGAGCAATGCGGCTACATTGTTTCTATCATTGCTTGATTTCTTTCTTCCGCTGACCAGTCAAAATAAATTAAATAGGTAATTCATTTATTATCCAGGACCAGGTAATATCAAAGAGACATTTACGACCAATTTCTATTTCTTAAGCAATTTTGGAATAACTATTTTTAAAATAACTGTTAAGTTGTCATGGGACAAGCAAAGCCAATATTGGAGCTTAAGCTAATCGGAAGATGAAAT
This sequence comes from Semibalanus balanoides, assembly GCA_014673585.1. Lineage (NCBI taxonomy): Eukaryota > Metazoa > Arthropoda > Thecostraca > Balanomorpha > Balanidae > Semibalanus > Semibalanus balanoides. The sequence goes on from VOPJ01002559.1 coordinate 5,608, forward strand.
AAAATAATTATAATAACTCTCACACTGCAGGGGGGGGGGTCCGTCTCCTCCTCAGGTTTTTAGGAGTAGCGGAAAAACGGCGTCGCGCATCGCCGCCAAAGTTCTCAGTGACCTTACCTCCAAAAATGTTTGTGGTTATGCCAAAGCCACAACCTTGTTCCAAAATACTTGAAACTTGCAGGTCTTCATAGGGTTATCAGTACCTATAATTCATTTATCTCAGATTTGTATTATCGGTTACCTAAGGTCAGGTCAAAATTTCCTGGCCTCCCGATTTTAAGTGAACGGGACAATATACAAATGTTTCCTACTAAGAGAACTTACATTGGATAAGGTAAATCATTTTAGAATCATGTTCTTTAGCTGATTATTGATGACCCAGGTGCAATTATTGTTCAGCGATCTCTGCAAGGTCATCGGAGGTCATCGGAGGTCATCAACATTGTTTTGCTCATAACTCTTGATAGAATAAAGATAGATACGATCGTATGCAGCCAATATGTTTGTCTCGTCGAGTTGCGTCGCCCCATATGCAGCATGACCTACCTGGATCACCAAATGACCTTGACCTGAGTTAAAATTTATCAGTTGACCTAAACAGGTCACCGTTAATATTTGTCAAAGCGCCTTGATGAGACAAACACGATGACGTCACAAATGTTTCCCTACATTTGTTCGATGAAATGTTATTCACGAAAAACAGCTTTGCAAAATATAGCCTTTTTGACCTTTGATGAACTCTGGAGACCCTAACATATTGACCTTATCTAAAAAATCTTGAGGACCATTATGACGATGCATTTTTTCAAGGGCTTTCGTATTGCCACTTTCCTTTGTTCCTAGCTTTATGATAAAGGTTTCGAGATATTTGGGGTTTCTGGAGTTGTATTCTAAAACCGGAAAATCTGACCTTTGATGACCTCTGGCCTGACATAAGGAAGCACTGATAATCTTTCGACAAAGATTGTTTCGGGCTATCTAACGCCGTTTTTTGCTTGTCGCTGCAAAGCATAGTTTTGGAGATCCCAGGGGGGGGGGGCGGAAATCACCCCCCGCAGTTCGTGTTCGGCGCAAACCCTCTGCAGTGCGCGGGATAAAAATGCATGTCTAACATAGCAATGTCTCCGCATCTGTGTCATCGTCATCTACTCGCTTCTGACCTGTCAGTGCCAATGCTGTGATTACAGTAGCTGCAACAATCCTCTTGCAGCCTGGGAGTTGGAAAATGTGTCGATTCAATTGCGTCCTACATAATCAAAATTGTCGTCATCAAGTAAGAACGACGATACAAAATGTCGAGCTTGATAGCTTGATCGCGACCTCCATTCGTAACTTTTCGTTCCCCATTTCATCGTTCTCATCATTTCTCTGTCATCAGATATGAACACAATCAACAAACGAGTACCCGTACCGAGGTGTGTATTGATGGCAGACCTGCCGGGCCCGCGGCGGGTTGGCACTCGTGCGGGGTCCAGGTGGCGTCCTCTGGCTCAGGCCGCGGGGCGCCCCCTCTGGCGGCCGGGCGGGCTGGGCCGGGGCTCAGTACGGGGGCTGGGTCCCGTCGGGCTCTAGCCCCGCCCACCCGGATGACCTTGACCCGTCACGACACCGACGGGCCGGCACAGCTCAGACCTAACCGCCACGCACGCACATTGACGCATGAGTATGAATTTTGGTGTGTTCGCCAGCGCTCCGTCCCGCACCGGTGATTGGTCGCCGGACGGGGCCGGTGCGGCCCTGTGACGTCACTGGATTGGCGTGATGACGTCACTAGATCAGCCGGCTGCGACGCTGTGGTGCCAGCAGTGAGGAGGCGGCAGTAACGTTGAATTCGGCATGGAGACACGGTTGAACGACGACGATGGCATACAGACTTGAAGCATACGCTGCAATACAGGCAAACAGGCGTTGTTGGGACGAGTCTGCAGATATGGTGAGTGTGACGGTATTTGTGACGGTATTTGTGATGTAACATGGTGCAATATTGCTAGAAATGGAGCGGCTAGTGTTCGGTTTCTCTCAGAATCAGAACGGACGTGTACGGTGGTGGAAACCTTGTGTGACAACCTTTTGCAAACCAAAAACTACAGTGAAAATTTTTTGTGCCAACAAACAAAGCAAGCGGTTTGTTTTTAACAAGTAATAATTTAACTCGACAAGAGACAAAGTTCAAACACACACACACACATTCAGGGATTCAATAAACATATATATTGCCTACTTTAACTTGACGTCTTCTTCACAAGTGATCATGGTGAACACAAACTACAACTTGCTTGCATATTATGACCTACCTGGGTTGAGTTTATTCCTCCTCCTCTTCCTCTTCCTCCTCCTCTTCTTCCTCCTCTTCCTCCTCCTCCTCCTCCTCCTCTTCCTCCTCTTCCTATAATGATGAGCAGGTAATACAATAAGCTATTGGTAGAATAAATAAAACAAGTGCTTCAAGGACATCAGTCCTTAGCAATGTTACACTAAACAAAGAAACTGAATTTTGGATTAAATATGTGGTTGCGTTGTTACCTCAGGATGTATGCACCTATAGCGATGATAAGTTCACGAAGTCCCAATTTCAAAAGTTCCAAAAAGTCAGTGAAACGATAGGCTTAAATGAGCTTTTTTAAACAAGAAAATATAAATATAATTTAGATAGTAATACGCATAATAATTATTTTGAAGGTGTGCAAATTAATTATTGTACGCATTTGAACGTCTTTCATAAATCCACTCCAGTGATTGACGAATGAGTGCCTGCGGGTTCATAAAAAACTTATAGGAAGTTAATAATTCCCGGTGAACTTTTATTTTGATCGAAATAATATGTACAAAATAATAGGTATTCCTTTCACTGTCAATCGAGTAACCGAAAACGGAATATTTCTAGAAAAATAAGTCAATATCACGCATATAAAAAGTGACAGAACCAAAAACGAACCAATTTGTCGCGGTGGTTAGCATAGACACACACGCACTCCTCGGGTGTTAATAGCAACATAAAACGATAGCTCAGAATTAAAAACGGCAAAACGAAGAACAACCGATTTTGGTTTGGTGTTAGGGAGAGACCGCTTCAGTCCATTATAACTAGCCATGGGATGAAGGAGAAGGGATAAAGTGGGTCAAAATGAACCGCTGACCGAGCAGCCGCCCCATGAACAGGCCCTTCCACGCAGGACGAAGCTGCGAGGAGAGCCCCGCCATGCCGACGGCCACCACTCCCGGGGGACGGCTCGAGGGCCGTCACTTGCCCGGTGGCCAGCGGCCACCAGACCCGGGATAACGTTGGCGTGACAGGGGATATAGGACCGGCAGTCGGGAAGATTAAAAGGCGGATGAACAACCGATTACACAGCACAATTTTCCCCCCTCAGAAGGGAACACACAAAATTGCGTTTATTGAAAGGAAAGTCACAGATAATATTAAGAGATACAGGTGTGAATAAACGAGTGGCATGCACGGCGGTACGGCGTATGCTGCATGTTTATGTCCCACACTCCAAGTTCTGGTTATATATGCTGATATTCCTTCGCATATTTATAGAACTGGAGTGAGAACGAAGCAACACAACAGCAGCAGCAGTGAACAAAAGCGAACATAAAGTCTGCACATCGGTTATCATCGCAACTAGACTTACTTCCGGAGCCGCCAGCTGTAAAAAACGCAAGGCGATCGTTAGTTAAGCATGGTCGATCTCTTTGAACTGATAATAAGTAACTAAGGAGGCAATCAGAAACTAATTTTGATTCTAACACTACCAACCTACATGAGCTGGATCGATTGTGTGAACTATTCATCTTGAATACACCAAAAACTGCTAAACAGAGCACAAAATAGGCCCATTTGACCATCGAACACTAAATACTAAATGACAGGTAAGCTAAATCAACTTCTCAGAACTACAAAAAGACGACGGACAGTACTTCTACTCTCATCTCTACGACGGACAGTACTTCTACTCTCATCTCTACGACAGACCACCTCTATCCCTTCCTCTGCTGACATCACCAGTTCAGCCCCTTCAGCTCTTCCGAGCGACCCCTGGCCCCTCCGCCGGAAGGAGAGGCGCCCTTCCCAAGTCCTTACCTCCTCGTATTCGTCGGCAGGTGGCGCCATCTCCTCCTCCTTCTCCTCGTCGTCGGGAGTCTCCGGGTCGTCGGTCTTCTTACCAGGCCGCTCGCCGAACCACTTGGGCAGGCGGGCTGCAGCGCGGGCCACATGGTCACTATCTCACTGTGACATGTCACTGAAGCACATGCCATGTGTTGCTTGACACGTATTATCATTTAGACGTGACAGGTCACCATGGGTCACTCGTCATGTGTCTCCTGGCCCAAGTCAGGTCACCATCGCCTTCAGCACCGTACGGCTCCAGTGATGTGTCTGCAGTTCAAAGTGTACTAGAAGTGGGTATAAGTGATACGTCCAAGTCGATTTCGAATGTCCCGAGTGATATCTCACACCCGAATCGCATGACGAACGTGCACGTACAGGATGTTTGGCACTTTTGAACTTGCCTCTCATAAAGTCATCGTCAACTGCAGGAAGGAAGGCTGCGGCCCTTGAAGATGGCCGAAATCAAACCAATAACAATAAAACATGTTGCATGATATAAAAGTGAATAAATAAAATAATAAGGAAAATCATAAATACATAATATAATAAGTAGTAAATAATAATACAAGTAAAAATTATATAAAAGTAAATAAATTGTTCGCTGTGAACTGTGCCAGCTACATACCAGGAATAACGCGCATGAATTTACACAAGACCATTTGCTGCAACGTTTCAACGGTCACATTCCATTGTGGCATGAGTGGATGTGTTTATGAAATCGTTTCATTTACAGTAAACCATGCAGGTTGAATCCATGCACCACCGACATAATAACCATTTTATGACACCTAATAACGAGTAGATTACAGTGAGTCATATTACATGCTCCCCTTTCCAGCTGAGTCCGCTGCCAACCATGCGGGTTTAGTAGCTTACTCTTTGCCCGCTCCCCGAAGTCCTTCAACCGGACAGTCCATGTAGTATCTTGTTCTTCCTTCACCTTGTTTTCAAGTCCCTGTCAATCACATATAGCCCGCTATATCACTACCGTTTGTACCATACGGTACAAATAGCATGCCGACTGAACGGGGCGTGTTCCACCTTCTTCGGAGGCAGGAGAACACGTGACCCATGCTGCGACCCAACAGGTGTCAGTGGGACGCTTCTCTGCATACCCAGGTGCTCTATAGCAACTGGGGTGGCGGAGGGACCGTTTCTTTCTTCCTGCGACAAGTTTTTCTTTCATCGGATATAGTAATGTGTTTTTCGTTACTGTCTTGGGTACAGTAATTCAGTGAATAGTTAACGAAAAAAAAAGTTTTGTGCAGTGCAAAGGAGGAAAGAAACAGGCCCTTGCCCCTTAGTGTGAGAGGCTGATGTAGACCACTGGCTTTGGCGAACAATCACGTAGCCAGCGTCGGTTGCAGCTATCACTACAGTGCTTCCATCTATGGGAGACCGGTCGAAATACAGCTTCATGCAGTTTCGGTCGACCAGTCAGACAGAAGCCACTCACTCTTGGTACGGTTGACCCACTCGTCAGTCTTCTCTTCCCAACTCTTAGAACTCTGTTCGGAGAACATTACATTCCAGCCCTGCAGATATGCCACGTGTATGTCATAGTCTACTTATTGCCGGTGATGTGTCACCACGGCACAAGGTGCTCGCATTTTATTCGCATTGCCACAGCAATAATAAGCATGCTAGGCACTTCAGCTTTTAAACATCGTCTGAAAAATCAATGTAAAGGGGCACGAAGCATATACGCGTAACATTTAGCAATAGTAGCGTTATTACATAAAACAAATCAAATAAGAACATTCTTAAATAATAATTACCATTAATTTGGGAAATTAAATATTTCTGATGCTTTATGCTTCTTTTATTATTTTATAAGCCAGTATATATTTTTTCTTATATATTCTGTTTTGATGGATATAATAACGCCACTAATTTGCTTTGCACCTACACATTTGTTTATCTTATAAGTTTATGCTTAATTACCTTTGCGCACACTTTGTATTAGTCACTTTGCTTGAGCAAGATACATATATGTCATGCGTTGCCTTACGAAACAAAAGTCAAAAACATGCATCAAAAGCTGAGTTACTTAGGATTTGCTACCAGCGTCGATAAAGGACAAAGACACTCACATACTGAGCATGTGCCTGAGCAAGAAGAGCACAAAGTAGGCGTGCAAGACCATTTTCAGCCTGTCATCTATACATAAACAATCAGACTCAAACGACGAAAACATCGAAGGAATTTACCGAAACGTTCCCAAGGTCATTTATAGTCAATTGCGTTTGGTTAATGATAAAATAAGAAACACTTGGCATGTTTGGAGGTTCAGGCACTCTTAAATCCAATTTTTTTACCATATGTATTTATATTTACGTCTTAAACTTAAGCTGATTTTAAACATTTTCAAGCTTTGGCGTTTTCTACTACTTTGGATGAAAATAAATTTAATTTGTATTAATTGGAACATAACAATTTACCAAGAGGAGCTTATGAATATATCGTAACATATTGTGAAAAGATTTCAACTAGTGGACACCTAAAACATATACTTAACTGATACAAAATATTCAGCTTCAAAAATATTATACAGAAAAAATACATAAGCCGCTAACAAATATGAAGCAGCACCAGGCGCCCTGCACGAGTGTGCAAGTCATACACAAGGGGTTATAACATGCCAACTTACTCCGTTGAAGAGGTTCATCTTATCGCCATACGAACGATGATCGATGGTTCTCTCGAACTTGGACGCCACCCTGATCTTGGGCTAGAACACAGCGGCAGCGCTACCCGTTACCATGCTGATCTCACAACACTACATCCGCTGCCGGGTGCTCTTCTGCTAGCTGCTCGTGCGGTGTCGACTACCTAGATACCGCTCCACTTCTGCTCTGCCTACAGCTCCTGCAAGGGTATACAGCTACTCTGGCGACAACTGAGAGAGAGCCTTCAACACTCACACCATCGAACAGATGGGTCTTCTCGGAGAATGAGCGCCTATCGACCTGTCGCTCAAACTTGGACGCCAAACGAACTTTCGGCTGAAAAGTTCACAGACATGTCTCTCTGAGTGATATCGGGATAACTGTCTACGTTTATAATGCGACATTTTCTGAATCCTGATTATAACTTGCATGTATTAGGCAATTGGAAATCAGTATTTCGTTGAGAGGTCACTCTGTGAACATACAATTCAATCCCTGAGCCTGGTTGAAAGAGTCATATCGTCAAAAAACGGAACATGTCATTGAGGCACAAAATAACAAAATAAAACGAGAAACTCACCGGGTGCTTGCCAGTGAGTGCCCTGTAAATATGCAATTTGTGTCAGTATATAAACGAGCAGATCAGCAAGAAAATAGCTTAAGGCGACTAGAATATACTTAACATGAATCTGTTAATAATACAAAACTAAGACATAAGGCAATGCATACACGGTGATATTAACACCGTGCAGAAGAACTGCAATAAGAAGGATGATTATCGATCGGAAAAATATAAGTGGATCAAAAGTAAGAAGAATTGACTATTTAAATGTTTAAGCCAGAACGCTTAAATGACCCTTTACAGGCTTCACAATAACAACAGCAATCCGGAGACAATCCGATGAATCTAATCTTAATACAACTATCTCTGAGTTAGTACACGACCATAGTGACGGTCCGCGAGGTGTTTCGGCTGATCCGGTCGGAGAGTACTCACAATGACTTGGTCGACCCACTTGCGCACCTCTATGGCGTGCGGTAGGTGGGCGCGCTCCGCCCTGCTGTCTTCCCACAGCTAGGGAGGGGCACAGACGGGAGTCGGGCCGGGTTAGGCGGGCAATCCCGTCCTAGATGCATGGCACGCATGCACTAACTCTATAGACGGCACGAAGGTGATACACTCGGTTGCAGTCGGACTTTGCACGCTGGTTGCGATACCATTCTAGGCTAAGATGGGGCGAGCAAAATACGAACTATGTCAGGTCTAAGTTGAAGAAGATCGGTCACACTAATCGCTATGGTCACTGAACTAAGCCACATGCCTCACAGTGCCATTCTGTGGTGTCAATGAGCTTTTCTACTCTTCAATAAACTAGCTAATGCCTTTTGGGTGTCGTAACAATAAAATGCGCTGTAAGGGTAGCATGCTTTCAGCTTGAGTAACTATACCTACTGCACTTTCGAGTATTATAAAATAAAGATGGACGGAGCAACTGCTGGTCAACTAGAAAGAGGCCAAGGACAAATCAACCGTCCAAAATCATAAGTCTGCTTTTCGCTAAGAACAAAAGTGCAGCAGCTAAACGCAGCTGGCTTCGCTTCACTGCAAGGGTGATACTAACCGTGCTAGCTAAAATCAAACGTTCTGTAAGGGTGACTACCGGTCTAATCATTCGGGCTGGCGGCTGAGACGCTGTACCAATGCGCGCCGATCCGCTGAGAGACTTACTCGGGATCGAGCCCCTTCTTAAGGGCTTTGTGTCGGAGCTGCTGCTTTTGCCGCTCTTTGAGCTCTTTAAGCTACAGAACAGAAACACTGCAATAGTGTCTACCGCCTGGCACACGACAGTGACAGTCTAACAGCCTAGCGTACGTGGCGGGCACCCTCGCAGGCGCCTCTGGTCATCACAGCCCAAGCACTGGCACGACCACACCGTGTGGCTCGCCGACACTCCAATCGAGCACCGCAGTCTCATTTAGAGACGCAGTGGGAGCGAGTGCTGAACCTCCCACTGTTTTACAAGCTAACACTGAAGACAACCGGAGGCAGTGTAGGTCTGCGTCACAGGCTTGCGCTCGGCTACTTAGCTTAGCGGTGTCGGCTCGATCTGGCAACGCTGATCTGGCAGCGTGCTGGGGCGGAAAGCAGCCGCCGAAGTGACTAATTTAACGCCAAAACGTTTGCTCATGCATGAATAGCCCGCAAGTTTGCCGAAAAGAGGCGTGTAAGAGACCTCGAATCTCGTTTATCAGCATTTCATCAACATTTTCGGCCTTTAGCACATCAAGCTCCTGTTCATTGGAAGTGAAGCGTCAAGTAAGGACTTGGCTTGTCCCCACGTACTCATTCGCTCTATCTCTGTTCGAGCGAGAGAGTATCCAGACGTCGAAGTAGCCTAGCGTAAGCCTGGTCACATTCCTCAAAACCGCGCTACCGTCTAGACGCCAAATGCTCGTGCGATGCACATCATATACTGTGCTTACTCTGGATCCAAACCCAATTTAATGGCTTTCTGTTTGTTCTGTTGTCTCTGCCTCTCTTTGAGCTCTTTCAGCTGCAACGATTCCAATAGACTCAAATGTTATTTGGGTAGATTGAAAAGTGTTGCGTGGAAGATTGGCGTCGCTCATTGATGTGACAGTGATCGTTCAATGATAGGACCCAATGAAAAAGATGGAAAATATAGCCTTTGCTCATGTTATGATGATAAAAATATGACGAAGAAAATATTAAATCAACAACAAAAAATATATATTTCGCCTTGCGGCTTCTTCAGGGCTAAAAACCTGAATTGGTTTTAGCCCTGAAGAAGCCGCAAGGCGAAATATAGTTTTTTTGTTGTTGATTTAATATTATTCGTCATATTTTTATCATCATAACATAAGCAAAGGCTATATTTTCCATCTTTTTCTATACACAATGCTCATCACAGCCATCCAATATATAGGACCCAATGGTATAACGAACACGTTTGGCATGCTTCTTGAGACATATTGCAATGGCAGTCGCCTGACCAACAAAACCGATTCACAATTAAAACCTTAACTATTCGTCTTTGTACACATATAGAGACATAATTTGACATAATTTGACATAATAAGACATAATGAGACATGAGACATGAGACATGAGACATGATACATCATGGGACATCATGAGGAATTTGAAATATTCGAACGGAATTCAAAATGAACGTAACGAAACTTCACATTTCTATGTTCCATACATATCACCAAACAATTACATTTAAAACGTGCGAAGTGAGCTTGACTTTGACGCTGTGACACAGAAGCGAAACGACCTATAACATACCTTGACAACGCCCGTTGCAATGTCAGTTTTTGTGTAGAAATGGAAGAAAATAAAGACATGACACATTATACATGTCTAAACAATTCATTACAAGTTTGTTTTAATCATTCCCGATTAAAAAAATATAATGGCCCAGAAGATAACTGGCAATTATTTAAAACGACTTCTGACGTAATGTGTGAACCAACTAATGATCTAAAACAACAAATATAACCGATACAAGATACCGGTGGAGTTAAAGGGACTACCCAATTTGTCCTCAAGAGGTAACAATTTTGACTTCACCCTAAAGGTTGATAATTTTTGACTTAACATGGACAGGTAAAAGTTTTATATAGCCATTTCCTTGTATGAGCACAGAACCTTGTATCTCATGGGCTTGATCAAGTCACAGTGCAAATATCCATGCCAAAATGACCCATTTCCCGCGAAGCGCCGGCGTGCGCGCGTCATACTTACGTCATAGTCCTGGCGCTTCTGCCGCTCCTCCAGGTCGTACTTCTCCGTCTCCAGCTTGACGATAGCGGTCCACATGTCCTCCGCCTTCTTCTTCAGCGCATCGAGGCCCAGACCCTACGACAAGCACGTAGCGCATCGCGTCAGACGCGTGATCTCGAACGCTTGCATCGAGACCCTAAAGCACACCCGCTGGATGACTATTACTGCCCTGAAGCACATCCGCTGGATGGCTATTACTGCCCTGAATCACATCCGCTGGATGGCGGTTACTGCCGATATATCTATTTTGCGGTAACATGAGACTCCTGAGGTTCAGTAGCATCGACGAGCATTCACTTCGGGTACTTACATCGACTTTGAGGGGCTGGATGCGGATGCTGAGGGCAATCTTCTTCTCTTCGGCCAGCTGCTCCTTGGTCTTGCTGATCTCAGTCTTGGCAGCCTGGATGTTGGACAGCTGGAAAGACGGATATTATCCATGTAATCCATGCTATCCATGTAATGCTCATCTAAGTCGCGACACATTACTTACACTCGCTCAACGGAGCTTCATTCGTCAGGTTATTATACATCTGGCGCCAATTCAAACACACACCAGAACTCTCAAAACTTAAATTATGAAAATGAACTAACTAAATTATTCTAAGCTAACAGATTAACCTGCATTAATAATTTGGCGAAATGTTTAAAACGACCTTATGACCTTATCCACACTATGGAAAACCACATACTATATTGCTGATATACTTACACTGAACAGTACATGTTCCGAAAGCTTCACTTGCCATGACAAATTTGTCACTTTACCACACTAGGAAACTCACCTTGTCATCTCCTTTCTTGCCGCCGACCTTGAAGTTGGCCTTTCCACCTGCAGCCGCCTTCTGCGCCTGTGCCTGCGCCTGCCTCTTCTTCTCGGCCTCCTGGAGCCGCCTCATTTTCTCCTCCTGCTCGCGCGTCTTCTTATCCTGCTCCTCGCGCATCCTGCGCTCATCCTCTGCCTTCTTGGCCTCCGTCAGGCGCTTCTCCTCCTCTGCACGAAGCACCTGGTGACGCAACCGAGACGCCATGGTGTTACAACTATACATGTGCTGCATGGATCTGAAAGGAGGATCTATGATCCCAGAGGATCTCTCAACAAAACGTAATGTTGGATCTATGATCCCACTGGATCCCACGATGAAAAACAACAGTGGATCTTGGATCGCAGTGGATTTCTCGATTTAATTTGGCAACGGATCTTGTATCCCATAATAAACAACGAAGATGGATCTGATCCTAACAGATCTCGGATCCGACAGGATCCGATTGATAAACTATGCCATAATTATAGTATTCTTTGACAGAATCTAACTTAAGGCATACGCCCATGCTAGTTCCATTTACAACAAATTAAAAGCACTGACAATTACTTAAAATATGGGTTCCGAAAATACCTATCTGAATAATGGCGGGACTGGGATCCCAATGGGTCCAAGTGCAAAATGGTACCTGCGATCTCGGATCCCGGCGGGTCCGTCGATCAATGTTTAAGACGGATCTGTGATCCCAGTGGATCCATCGACAAATTGTGAAGATTGGCCTATGATCCCAGTGGATCCAGATCCCAGAGAACAGATACCTAGATCCATTTTCGGGATCCGAGCACATGTCTGGTTACAGGCCAGATAACGTCAAGACACAGTGCTGTTACACGTCTGGCAACCCGTTCGAAAGCGATGATACGGAGTGGTGTTACACGCCTGGCAACCTAACCGAACGGGCCTAGCCGCAGCGGTGGCAGTCACACGTGTGACAGCTGTCACACGTGTGACAGCACACCTGGAAACGGCCAGACGCAGTGCTGCTATATGTTTAGCAGCCTGTCTAATAGAAGTGACACTTAGAAGATCGGGTGGTGCCGGGAAGCTTAATACTTATTTTATATATACGAATTTATAAACACTTTTGCTATGCACGATTCTGAAGCGTGATTTCCTCGAATGCAGCATTGGTGAATTTCCCGATGGATAACCGATAAACAATAGATTTCTCACTGGTTACAAAGACCGATACCAAGTAAAATCATATTGTCATAAGCAGCTATAGGATGTGCTGGATGTGCATTGGTTGTTGATTGTGGGTGGGTGTTTGATTGTGTATATGCGAATTGGACTGTTAACTGGGCTTTGTGCCTGTCGTCCATTGCACCAAATAAATAAATAAAATCAATGCATCTATCAGAATATTTGAGTTCATCCGGCCGGTGGATCCTTCAGGTCTGAAATGTAACGACTAATGCGAGCTCACCTTCCGCTTGGCCTGCTTCTCCTTGAGCTTCTTCAGCTCCTCCTCCTCCTTGGACCTCTGTTTGCGCCATTCTGCGATGTAGTCCTTCAGCTGCTCGTCAAGCTCTGTGTTCTTCTTCTCTTGGCGTTGCTGTGAAAAGTGGTGGTATTATGCCGATGTTGTAAATAGGACACAGATGCAATTTCACTGGGCAAAAAGTGATGCAAATTTTAGCGTTCATTGCAAACACTACATGGGGTCGATACTGGGTTGGAGCGTAGCGATAGCGGGTTCTTCGTTTCTGTAACTTACTTGGAAGGAAGCATTTGTTAGCGGTTATAGTCTTATATTTTTTTTTTACGTTTACCACTTTTTTTTATAATACAGTGGTAAAATAAATCATAATCTGAGGCCTGTCTCAAAACAAATCGAGCCATGGCTCGATTTTTTTTTTTGTAATCTAGCTCTGATCTGCGAACTACTGTTCGATGCCTCGCAAATGAAACAATGCAACTAAATCATCCTAAAAATGCTGTCGTTTTCGACTAATTTTGTTGATAATAACGACTTGCTAATAGTATAAAATGGCTCAGCATTTTATAAAAAATCGAGCTGTGGCTCGATTATTATTATTTTAGATTGGCGTCTGATCTAAAGTATTACTGCAAAATGATTACTTACGGTGAAAATGTTCTCCGTTTTCTCTTCCTGTCTGTAAATGATCACAACAAAGTCAACATTTCAATTGGAACTGCAGGTAAAATATGCAACGAACACTACAGTACGCGAGCATAATTATCCTTATCATTGTTTTATGTCATTACTCATCATTATGAGATAATAGAGTTTTCGGCACTAGCAGAGAAAACAAAGGCTTTTGTCATGAATGCAATGCACAACTTTCTAATGATAAAGTCTATGCAATATGTACTCATTCCAGTGTCTGGGATCTCAAAAAGAAAACGTGAGAAAATGTGCGCATACATTTTTATTTTATGCTCCCATTCGTACTGCGAAAACGTGACCAAAAAAGCACATGACGTATTTTTGCGCAGTCATAATAAATACCACACGGGGCCGATACAAATAATTTCTTTAGGACCGAGGTCCTAAAGAAATTATATCGACCTAAGTGTGGTATTTATTTTATCATATGTCTACCTCCGCTTTGAAAACTGTGTAAAATTAGTTTGGTAAAATGTAAATGCCCGGCGGGCCGAAAGCTTTGACCAATTGACTTAAGATTGATTTTCTGAAAGCTGAAAACCTTTTACCACATGCTCGCGCTAATGCTAAAAACATACTGAGACATATGATAATTAGAATAAGCAAATATTGAAAACATAATGAGAGAACCGAGAAACACATCAGAATAAAGCGCATACATAACATGAAGCAAGGTAGCAACCAACTGCAATTAACCAATAATAAGTCTTACAATTCAGCAACTGTGATTAGAACAAAACACACAGCACCATGTTATTTTAATGCATGTGGCAAAGTAATATTATTTGTTCACGTACAACATGGAATATCTGAACACACAACAACACCTCACGCACTGATCAATAATGCAAACAAAGCAAATGAGCATGTGCAAATTAAATGCTTTTCGATCATTATCTGTTGAACGGTTGCGATTAATGACGAATTCGCTTTGAGTTTATGACAAAACTGTGACAGCAGCAACACATAAAAAGCATCACGCAGTGAGCGAGCTTTGCATCGAAAGTAAACTCAGACCGACTTACATTGGTGCCTTTGCCCTGTGGATAGAGAGGGCAAACGTTATTGGCGAAATACTCTCTACGCTTGCCGGGAGGGAGAATCTATTCTGAACTATTTAATAAGCTTCTATTAATAGCAGGTCCGGGTGCTATGACTAGGTAGCGGTATTGGTCTTATTTGTTAGTTCAGTCTATCGGCGTCTTAACTCTTCGCTACAAAATCATCAATTATCAGGAACATATTGTCATTGTCTGATAAACCATGATGATTGTATGAAGCTCGAAACATATACTGTTATATAATTTCACAGCACTTAAATGGAATACATACTGCGCAACGCAACATTTAACCTGAATCCATATTACTGGTTTTGTGCGAAAAAACATCGTTCTTAATTTTCTGGTCTCGGTTAATTTGCTGTTAGCTTTATAGCAGAGATTGTCGAATAGAGGTAATCAGCCCACTTGGTATAATGGGCCATCAGACGTGGTAATGCAGATTGAGTAGTTACGTAAAAGCTTAAAGCTGATTCGTTTGATGATGGCGTACAATGGGCAATTGACAATGGTAAATACACATATATCACAGTCTCTGTTCAACTGTTCTGAACCACTGTTTTAGACTAAGAGCAACAGCACAGACGACCCTTATATTTCTGTCCCTAGATGGCACTAGTAGTAAGCGCCGGTAGCTATACTGTACCGCATAGCATGAGGCCGAGAACTGCGGTCTACGCAATGTTGGAGGGGATAAAGAGTCATTCTGGTGATCTGGTCATCACAAGTTGGTAACCATACCCTTACCGGTGTGAACCTTTTACTTTAGAGCTTCTGTAAACATTTAACGCATTGTTTTTATACGCATTCTTTGTGCTATTTAATTTATCATACCATTTTAATGCACAATTTAGGAGGCGTTATGTGTCTAAAAATCTGCATGCAATGCCATGACAGTGTGCAATTTTTGTTACTACTTGTCTATGGCCTAGCTGCTAGTATCTATGACCTTGCTGCTTGTGCTGTAGCGACATAAGAATTGCAACAATTTGGAGCACGTCTTAAGGTAAGACAGGTTGAATTAGCCCGTGATATTTAGTAGCCCGCCCAAAGCAGAAGTGTCCGAATTTGTCGAGACTTGACTTTGAGAAGTTTATTTGTGTTATAAGGTCCCGCCACAAATATTCTACGGCCCCAAAATCGAACCATGGCACTTCTTGCTGTTTTGTTATGAAAGAGGCTAAGGTTGTTGACAATATAATTAGCTGCTTAGGTAGTTCAATTTTAAAGTGCACTGACGCAAGGGTGATGTTGAGTTTGTAATACTCAAAAGAAAATCATAGTTCGCAAATAAGTAATTATGAATAGTGATGAGGCAGCTCCAATTTTACGAATGCTTGCCATTTACCAGGCATTGGGTGGTGCAAATGTATTTTTTTCTAATGCAGGGAGTTTTGGGAACCATATTTTTCGGTGAAATAGGACACGCTTAATCTACCAATATACACCAAAAACTAAATATTGGCCAGCGAGGTGGCAATATCTCGTTAAACGAAGTTAAATTTCAAAATACAACTTGTACGATACATTGAGGCAATATTTTTGTGTCTTCAGGAAACCAATGAGATCCTAGAAGTGTTGACAAAAATGACAACATCTATTCCAAAAAGCACGCTAGCAAATGAAGGAGTTCCGCGTAGCTCACAAAAAAACCCTCTGATATCTCCATCATGGCATTTGCATTTGAAACCCACGGGGAAACGCTTAAAGCAGCTACCCTAGTAGCATAATTAATTAACTTGCACGACGTCATGACAACGTTTTCACGACGTAACTACGTCGTATGAACGTTGTAATAACATTGACAGCGTTGCCATGACGTTGTGACAACGTTATGCGCTACTTGGGTAGCACTACCCGGTAGTCGATAGGAATTGCACTCAGCGAGTACTTTCCTCAACACAGAGGGCATACCTATTTACATCTTAAAGGTACGGTTACTTACCCTTTTCCTTCCTCTGACATACTCGACTTTCCTCCTCCTCCCTCTCCTCACTGCTAATTATCACGGGCAAAAACACGCAGAAATGTCAAGTCTCAGTCTGTCCATGAGATGACGAGGCGAACGTTGTATGTACCAGAGTCCCAGTGTTCGGCTCGTGTGCACGTGCAGGTAGGAATACAATTTAGAAACTCGTTTTTTTGGGGGTCCGTGGTGTTTACATTAGGGGCTAGAGATGCAATATTACTATGAAAAGTAACTGCATCTTCTAATTATTGTTCACGGAACAGGGAAGGAGTAACACAAGTGGAATACAAAGTCGAGCAATTTTCAAATGTTGAATTACAGTTTGAACGGTTTTCGAATGTTGAACTAAAATGTCGAAAGAATTCTGATGAAGAACGAACTTATCAATGCTTGAGTTTGTGACCAATTTGAGCACACACGAGCGAAATGGACTCTGCTACCACAAACCGCTGCAGCTGAAGAGACATACTACAGTCTCTCAGCCGACAGGCGGCGGCGGGCCACCCCAACGAGAATGCGATCATCTGATGCACCACACCACTCCAAGATAAACTACTCTAGCGACACCTGCAGGTAACAACACCCGTGACACACCGCTTTCAGTGGCACGCGTCAGTTCCACCGTCCTGTAGCGCACGGTGTGATCGATCGACCTACAGTGGTGCACGGTGAGGTCAGGTGACCTACAGTGGTGTACGGTCAGGTCAGGTTAGCTACAGTGATGTACGGTGAGGTCAGGTGACCTACAGTGATGTACAGTCAGGTCAGGTTAGCTACAGGAAGCCACAGGCGGTGGTTGTGAATCGCCTGACCCCTCAAGAGGCACTCGGAGTTGGTACGTTGGATGGTCGTATCCCGCTCGACTGCTGACAGCTGGTCGATTACTTACACCTCCTCCTCCGATCTGAAACATAACAAACACTTCGTCAGCCTCTGCGATATGTATACAATGCCTTTTCTGTCCTTTATAAGTCAGTTTTTTACTATGTATTCCTTACAGAGCTCTGTTTTGGTCCATTCAAAAAGCCTTTTGGCGTTTAGGCTCAATGCTATTTTTGCTCAACACAAACAGCGTCTTATATGATTGATCTTTTTGATCAATTTCTGTCATCATTCATTCACAAAAGATATACAAAGTAAATAAACAAAGCTCGCAGTTTATTAATTATAAACAAAGGCTGCAACTTAAATAAATTGTTCTTAAATGTCACATTTTAACTGTGCTTTAAAGCGTATCCTAAGAACGCATGCGCATGACATTTTAGCCGTTTTCACGAAGGATTTATTTTTACCCGTTAGTACTCGGTAGAAACCGGTATTATTTCATGTGTTTTGGGTAATTTAATCTAAGAACACGGCTGTTCCCGGATATTTTTGGTATCAATTGAATTTCTATGAATGATACAGTTTCAATTGACACCAAAACAAGCCGGGAAAAGCCGTGTTCTTAGACTCAATTACCCAAGACGCACGAAATATTACCGGGTACAACCGGGTACTGCCGCAGGGTTAAAAATTTAAAATCTGCTCTCGTGAAAACGCGTTATTGAGGAGCCGAAAGGGACATGTGATACTACGAGTTACTCCTTCTGTCCGATACATGTTGGTGTGATATTGATTTTCTTGTACCTGAAAATGAAAGGAGGTCAAAAATAATTGAACAAAGCAATGCATAGTATGAGAGAAAGAATTCTACCGCATCCTAGATACATGCTAAGAACTCATTTACATGATGATGCATAGTAATTATTACATCAACACACGAGCCAACTTGTACCTACATAGTTCGGTAATCAAATTGTCGCTGTGCTTAAGAAGGAGCAGGATAAACAGTCGCCTATAATCTGCTTCTGAGCTCCGTTTAACACACGATGTATGTGACAGCACAAATTCAGATGGCCAGCGTTGAGCATAAATATCAGTTTAAATTACTCTACCGCCGGCGGGACTATCGTAACCATGCCAAGAAAAGCAGGACTCGGGAACGCTGCCAAAAACGGCACAAGTCATGAGCTATCTCTTATTTTTTATACGTGATATACAAGCTCATCTAATACAAGCACCTCAAACTCACGTACAAATTAATAATCAATAGTCGTTACGTAGTACTTTCTTTATTCTATAAAAGCGGAATGACACATTAGTCAAAGAATACAGTTCTTTGATGCCACATGGACACATCTCTCCCGAAGCATATAGACAGCATCGCTACATATCCGCTATCCCTCCCCTCTAGAACTTGGCAAGACTCGCCTCTGATTGTGCAACTCCAGGCACCGGTAAAATTTTCACCAAGAAAAAGTATAAAATGAAAATGACAAACCAGTACGAAAAACATCAAGAATATCCAAAGACTAAAAAAGTGGAAAGAAGATAATTAACGCAAAGTTAGCTGTAGTTCTTGATGAGCAGCGACTATTAATCCTGGCTGTAATTCCATTCGAAATGCTGATATGGTAGTCAGACAAAATTAAACATGATGATCATTATATTAATATAACCTTATGTTAAATACTTAGTTTCAAGATATAAAAAGAGAAAGTTGGATATATTTCGGATACAATCGATTTAACTGAACTAAAGAAGGTTGTATCCTAAATATATCCAACTTTCTCTTTTTGTATCTTGAAACTAAGTATTGAACATAAGGTTATATTAATATAATATCTTGCTAATCACAATGCTGTTTATACAAGTACTTCGTCATCCGATGATCATTAGGAAAGGTAGTTCATTAGGGAATGTTGCACGACTAACAACAGCATGGCTTTCCGATACTGACTGCAAGAACGGATAGGCGAGAATGTCTAAAGTGAAATTTGATCTGACCCGAAAGGAAATAGTTCACCTTGGATTGCTTTTGTCAAACACGATTTGATTATACTTTCAAATACAACTTCTTTTCATACTGTCAAAAATAGTCACGCATCGCACCGATTCAGGACAGAAGGACGTACCTTATTTATTTTATCAAAATTATATACGTACTCTCTGCAGCGTCAAACGAAAGAATCGAATGGCTTAACCAATCAGATTCGAAAGTAGTTGCGTAAGATTACTATATAGCCTCTGTCCAGGTGTATTTAAGGCCCACATTCTTGACATTCCTTATTTATGGCCCACATCCTTCGACAAAAAGTCAAATTTATTCGGTTGGAGAGCCTTTTCAGTCCAGAAAACTTGCAGTTAGGGGTTTTTCAACACGGGATACAAAACTGCTATCTCAGTTCAAAACCCATGTTGAAGGTGAACTGTTTCCCTTAAGCGTACCCATACAATTGGGAAAATACTCTCAGGACACATTGAAGGAAAGCTCACGTTTTAAACATTGCTCTACCCGCCTACATTATATGCACAGCAAACAGTATTCCTTATCTAACGCATTTTTATCCTCACGTAGAATTCACACTGTAGCCACAGCACAAAATCTACTAAAACCGACACTTAACAGCCGAATTCACACACCGTGCTTGCAAAACAACCTGCCGCCACGAATTGAGCTCGCTCTTGTCTTCGAACCACTCGACGGGCTTGTCTGCAATCAACACTTACGTCTTCTCCGAAAGATCAGCCGAGTACGCGGTGGTACGGGGGCACCTAGGCCGCGGACTGCAGGACTGTCGCCTGGCCTGACAGCAGCCGCACCCAGCGGCCGCCTGGCGGCTCGCCAGACCCCAAACATAGCCCGGGGCGACGCTCGTGCCAACGTCACCTGGCCGCGCGCGACACCCGGTTTCAGCAGGGTACTCGGGCCTGAAGAGGGCACCAGGCGCGCCGGCGGAGGGGCGGAGATGACAGGGAGGGGTACAGGATGGAGGAGCCTGTCTGATCCGGCCACGGACGTAAGCCAAACGGGTCACGGCCCGCACAGCGTGTCAAAGTCGGCAGAAAATAGCCAGGTTTGAACTCAACAGAATTTGCAACACGAGTATGCTTACACGAATGAATGATCATTTTTATGTACAAGCCCTAGGAAGATTTGTCTTTACAATTGTAGATTTAATTCCATAATTTTTCCCTAAGCATGCGAGTCATTTTTAGCCTGATAAAGCTCACGAGCACCAATATGGTAGCCTTTTATGGTGACAGATGTCGACTCTGTCAAATATATTTCAACTATGCATCTCCAGCACGTCCCCCTTGGAGCCTAGCCAGTTGAGATGCAAATTCTAGAAACTACATGTTTGCTTGTCCCAAGGTTAGACCACACGGGCCAAGATGGAGATATTATGGCCTTTGGACTGTGGTGCGAATTTCCCTGTGAAGTAAAGGTAACATAGGCAGATACATATTTATTTGGGGGGTGATTAAGAGAACATATAACATTCTTACGATATTTAAGTATTTCTATGCTACCAAGTTGGGAAATTTTGAAGCTGAACATGACATCTGTCATTCATTTTTAAGATATAAAGCTTCCCACTATTCATAGAGCTTTTCACATTGCATGATATATAGAGCATATGTATATTCCTAAAGATTCGTATAAAATACGGTGGTATCTTCACGAATACATTCTCATTACCTTCAAAAGATACATTATCAAATATCATCTTGCACTGTCTCTTGACAAACATCTACCAAAACACCTTCACATTGTTTACAAAGACGCCAAAATGTCTTCACCTGCGCTACTACAAAGAACACACCGCACAGCGTAGTGAACAAGCGACAGATTAACGCTGTCAAAAACATTGTCTAAACATTGACACAAGCGTTTGACTTACAACGTTTAGCCACTTGAGCCTGAGAGACTGTGTGTTTTGATCCCCAACAATAACAGCTCTCCGTCGCCCTGAGGCAGAGCAGTGCCACCTGACATCAGCAGTCTGCTGTGTCAGTCCCAGCCACGATAACATCGGATGACGGCAGGGGAAACACGACGAAACATGCTGAAACGGATAAAACATTGAAATTTACGGAATGAGATGAGATAAAAAACAGGCATATGTTACGTGCATATTAACATGAAAATATTACAATGAAGTATAACATAACTATGGGTAATAGGTAATGGGTCTTCACCTCTCGAGAACTTCATGAGCCAAATATAATGCGTTTCTTATCACGTAAAGTATAATATTTTATGTATACCTGTACCCCGTTTTGCCTATTGTTCTCCAACTGGTCCGTGTGAGCCCAACTGAAGTTTGTTGTCTCAGGACAGCCACACAGCGACCAGGCAGATATTAGCTGCTCCCGACAGGCTGACTAGCTTCGCCACTGGAGGCCCAGAGGTGTACACGGTTCACACACAAATTGCAATCGCAACCGCTCGTAATCATGGGAATCGAATCTGTAACCGGCCGCAACCGTAAAGCTTAAATCCGGAGCCGTTCGTAACTGCAGCAAACGAATTTGGTAACCGCCTGTAACCGCATGTACCAATATTGTGTGTGTGTTGTTTTTTCTTCAAAGCATACAAACGTACCTGTTCATAGTTCAATAACCGTGTCACTTTTAGCATACAAAGTCATACCTGAAAAAAGTAATTGATGAAATAGGTTAAATGCACGGAGACTGAACTGAAGAGATGGGAACGTAAAAACTAAAATAGGTCATCACAAAAATGTGATAATAATATTGATAATATAACTTTCGTGTAGCTTTAATGCCGTTGCCCGCGTAATATCTGTGTTGTCTGCTGTTCGATTGAACGAAAATTATATATATTTAGTGTGTGACAGACGTTTTGGAAAGATGGCCTGTATGTCCCATTGTCCCATGGCATAAACTCGTCGTTTTATTAGGTTATTAGCGGATGTCAACAGAAAATGAATTGCCATATAATACACAATTTTTCTTTTCTCAATACTTAACGCTTATTTTCCATGGCAGTTTGATATAGAACTGACAAAAAGTCAATTATTATCAAATAATTTTGATTACTATTTACTTGGTGATCGTGAGTAGACTTTTTTTATAAATGTGTACGTTTTCATCTGACAGAACCGTTGGCGCGATTAAAATGCCATTTGAAAGCTTGTTGCAAACTATTTGGAAACGATTTCAGTATTGTTTAGGTCAAGTCAATGTTTTAGGCTCCAAAGGGCATCAAAGGTCAACAAGGATATAGTTCTTTTGCCAAAAATACCTTTTAACCTAATCAAGACAAGGCAATAATATGGACGCCATCGTGTTCGTATCGTCAAGGCTCTTTGAACCATTTTCGAGTTGACCAGCTAAGGATAACTTACCAAAGTTACCTCAGGTCAAGGTCAAGTTGTGACCCAAGTAGATCACGTTGCATGTTGGAGACGTGCCTTGACGAGACAAGCACATTGGTGCCGGTTTCACTTATCTATCTTCATTCTGTCGAGAGTTATTGTCATACAAGTGTTGGTGACCTCGGATGACCTCAAGTAACCTTGCAAAGACCACTAAGCAGAATATTTGCCCGAATCATTAATTAAGAATGTCTCGAGTAACACCGTACTTTAAACAATTTGGCCCGATCTGATGCGTGACCTCTACGTGGAAAGCCTTTGCCAATTATTTGTCGTTGCCAGCAATAATTTGCAAATGCAATGCAACTTGGCGGACAACCATGCAACGCTACAGGAAGTTGAATGTTATAATTAGATTCCCGGCACATTTTTATATATATAACGGGGTTCGTTTGCTTCAAAATTGTGCGTTGTTCATTCAATAACCACAAAGGATCAAGTGAAGAGGCATTTTCCGACATTTGTAACGTTAAATATGGCCAGTAAATACATATGTATTGAATAAAAAAGCGGACCAACTGCAACAGTTATAAAGTATCAAAATTGGTTAGCTGATGTCTGAACAAATGGTATTATCTGGCATGGGGTTCGTTTGTCACATTTTCCAAAGAATACGTTGTAAACATGTTTATATTACGAATTTAGCCCGGTTTCCCTATGATGACCTTTCGCTTCCAGCCACCCCGGGAGCGGCAAAAGGACGGCTCGGCCCGTAACGATTTCTCTTTTCTGCGAGGTCTACACAATATCGTCTTTATTGTTAATATTTTAACGTCAAGCTCAGCCACGGCATATAGTTATCACAATCACGATGAAATAACGTAACGCCTGATAGCGAACATCACTAACTACCAGAACACGTAAACCGTTAGCAGCCTAATTACCGCTCCGATAACACCGTGATGGCCTTGAAGGCGGAAGAACGCAAACGTTAAACCACATAGTTAACCTGTAGTTCTCAAGCATGATTTAACCCACCCATACTGACACCTCTAACCGGTGTTAGCGCGATTAACTAATAGTTACAGTATGAAAGTTCACCACTGTATAGCTTGATATAGGCTAGAACCATGACTCAGTACAAGCAAGACAACCTAGAGATTGATTTAAGATTTTCAACATTTAACTATTATAACTGAATTCAATTATAAGGTATTCATCAGTATCAGAACCATAAATGTCTAAACTGCATCTCGTGAACGATCAGTGGTCGTCTGCAAGTTAAATAAAGCGAGTATATAGACTCCTATGGGAAAAGAGTAAGAATGATGGAAAAGAAATATGCACCCTGATATATGACGCGATCCTAGAGCAAGTTCGTATTTTGCGAACAAAGTAATCATTCTAGTATGTAATTTGAAAAGACATATAATAACAAAATCACTGAGCTTTACATACTCCGTCACAACAGCATCTTGAGACACACCACCAACGCAGGATGGAGTTTGTGATACAGTCACGAAGAAGCACTCCGAACGGCAAACTTTGCGACGACCGCCCGCCAAAACGTGACAACGCCCTGCTGTAACGCCAGGCACCGCCGGAACGCTGCGGTGCACCACCGGTAACGGATGGAAACAGCGAACTGGCTAGAGAGTCGGACCGGCGCTCGCTTCAGCGCCGACGGATAGGGACGATGCAGGTGGACACGGCGACTACCGTGACAGCAACTGGAGAGTAGTGCTCTGAGCGCCTGCGAACCGACCGTCGGGTGCCGTCGGGGCAGACGCAATAGTAACTCAATAACTGGCGCGGACGGTTCCCAGCGAAGTCGCGTACTGGATGAGCAATTCACAGTGGCCAATCCCGTAGACTACTGATGCAGTCGCCATGAGCTCGAACACGCTCAACCACATTGTCACGAGTGACAAAATATGCCCACATATGCCCAACGGTTTTTGCGTTGAAACTCAGCAATTAGGTCGCTTTGGAGGGAAAAATTCTGATTTGGGGGTTTCTCAGCACACCCGACAATCAGGCTACCTCAGTTAAAAACTAATGTTAAAGGTGCTATATTCCCTTTAAGGGTATGGATACCCCTTTAGAAAAGTTGTTATATGATTCGTTACCTTCTCATCCCATTTTGCAGGCCACCGTCATCGGCTTCAAGCTATGCGGTACAGCATAACCACAGGCGATTACTCCTAGTGTCATCTAGTGACAGAAATTTAAGCTGACCAATGTACTGCTTGTGGTCTAATACAGTGGTTTTCAGGATTAGCTACGTTGCTCCTTTTCGTGATGGGAAATATAATGGCTTATTAACCCGACTGAAATGGATTACATGGTACATTCTGCAAGGAAATACAAAAATACAAAATCTGCAAGGAAAAAAATACAAATGTCATACAAATTTCTTTCAATGCATTAATCCTACCACAAAGCCGGCTGGAGATTATTGTTCATTTATTGTTTTCAATGCTCTTTGCGTTACCGTGTTATACGGAGAAGAAACAGAAACTGGGATACATGAATGTGCTTTGCGCACCATTAGCAAATGAACCAACAATAACTCAATCATTCAATACGGGCATCATTTTACAAGTAATTAAACCTCTAATATGTGTTTTTATAGCTACATGACTTTATATAATTTAATGGTCAAATACAACAATTTTTATAATAATTTAAAAACTATTGAGTGCTTATGGAAATCGTTAACTTCATAAAATTAGTTTTCAAATGGCCAATATGATTGTATTATAAATCTTCTTCCTTGTATATAATTGTGATTTCTTAGAAAAGAGTACCTTTTCCAAAAAATACAATTTTCAAAAAAGTTGTTCATTTTCTAATATCAGGAATGTTTTGAGAAGGCAATTATAGAATACTAAACAATATTTTTATACTTCATTCCACGCCTTAATGGGTTACTGGGTAAATGGGTCAAGTTTCTCCTAAAAAACGTCAATAGGTGAATGGGTCGACGCGGGATAACGGATCAAGATATTTAAAATATCAAGGAGCTCACGGATTACCGAGCCAACGGAACAACCATCGACTAATCGTCCTCTGCTTTCCTACAGATCATCAGTTATTGTGTGACAAAAATTGATTCGTATCTATCGGACGTTGCATCAGCTTCTTTTGGTCGTTGTGACGGCGTTCAGACTTCAGACGGCTTCAGACGGCGTTCAGACTTCAGACGGCGTTCAGACTTCAGACGGCGTTCAGACTTCAGACGGCGTTCAGAATGCTTATCGGTGAGAAATTCCATGATGTTAGAAGTGCAGTGTCTGGCATTGGCTGATATGCATTAGAGCTGCAGAATTCTGGTTTAGCGTCTCAGTGCTGGGACCAAAATTGGTCCGCCCGTGACTGAAGCTGTGACTGGCCAGGCCAGCGCCATCATAGCGTTAACATTGCAGCGCCGTGACTAAAGCTGGGACTTGCCAGCTCATTCCATGGCCATGACTAGGCTGCGACCATATATTTATGATTTTCTGCACCTCTTATAAAAAACACAGCGCCTCTGAGAGGGCCCCATCCCGGCGCCGCTGGTCAGTTGCGCCTGGACCGTGATCAGTCACCATGTCACCATGCCGTCACCATGCCGCTGCTGCTGGTGTTGAGTGCGGCGCTTCTGGGGTCGGTCGCTTGCTCCGATGACGTCACTCCTGCCACTCCATACGGGCGTGTTATCTCAGTAAAGTAGTAAACGCAGGAAACCAAATCACATCCAGGCAAACCACAACTGGAGTGGGGCCCGAAGACAACACGGGGCTATGCAGGTGTCTAGAGCTATCCAGTGGTGGCTCCTGCTATGCAAGGTGCAGAAGCGGACCAACTTACGACCGGGGTCGCAGGTCTCACAACATGAACTAGCATGCGACGAGGCGACAGCAAAGAGACGGCCGCTCGGGCGCAAAGCAGCTAGACGCATGGCCTCTCAGCAAGCACGCTGGCCATACACAGCCGTTCCCAGATAGAGAACTACAGCAGCAGCTGACAGCGGTTCAGCAGCAACAGACAGCCGTCCAGCAGCAAATGGAGCAGCAAGTGACAGCAGTGCAGCAGCAGCTGACAGCGGTTCAGCAGCAGCTGAGTTCAGCACAGACCGCGTCCGAGGTCTGTCCGGCCTACTGGGTCCACCACGGCAACGACTGCTACTTGCTGTCATCACGGAAGGTCAACTGGCAGCAGGCTGGCCATGCGTGCCCAACGTTCGACAGCAGGGCCCGGCTGGCGTCCGTCCACCCGGCGAACAAGCACCACGTCGCTCGTGTGCTGGCCGACAGCGGTGAACGGTCCGTCTGGATTGGACTGTTCCGACTGCCTGGAGACGACAGCTGGGGCTGGATAGACGGCACACCGCTGGACTACACCAACTGGACTTCGGGACAGCCCGATAACATCGGCGCAGATCAGCACTGTGTTTACGTGGACATGACTAGTGGCACTTGGTTTGATTTTATATGTAGAAGCAGAATCGCATTTCTCTGCCAAATAAGTCATAGTTAGACGTCGCCTTCGTGACGGGCTTGTCTTAAACAAACGATTAACGATTCCTCCGTTAGAAGCTTCCGATGACAGAGTTTTCATGCGCTTGGGTCTTTAAGTTTTGGGCCCATGCTTTTTACCTGCGGTGTAGCCTACGTTAACAAGGCACGGGTAGCCGTAAACTTGGACATTGCAGGTACATACATGCACAGTACAGTGCAGTACACATGACAATGCAGGTGCATATTGCGCAGTGCACTGTGTATTGTGCAATTGAGAGGCGCTTGGGTAATAACAGCAGGATAGGCTAGGCAACGAGCAATGACCGACTAATACTCCTTCCGTGATCTTTTACGTTGACTGTGGGAACATTTTTACTTTTGGCACTGGTGGAGCACTGGAGTAAGCCTTTTGGCACTGGAGGTGCTACTGTTGGCACTGTAAGCCAGATAGTAGGACAGTACGTTTCACTAGTAGTTGTGCTTTTTCACCTAAGCTTGAAGATCACCAAACTTTGCATAGTTGTAGTGGTCTATTAGTTGAACTCTGGTGTTTCTAAATATATACATACGCATATACAAATTAACTCTTTAACAAGCTTATGTGAAACAGATGTGACGTTTTTCATAGCGAAAAATCTGTATGTGATCAGCCCGACCCGACCTTTGCCATGATTTTCAGAATTTATATAATTCGCAACTACTCGATCCATATGTGTACATGTACGTTGCACACACAATCGTTTATGATGTCCTAGAAATACAATATTTGCATGGAATTAATATTTGTCGGGTTTAGAAGCAGTGCGCGACGACGCAAAACCCTGTCTTTCATATGGTGGCGGCTGCGGCCAAGACCCGCGCCAGCCGCGCACTCAGCCTGCTCCTGCTGATCCGGCTGACCTGCCCAGTCACGTGACACTCAGCCTGCTCCTGCTGATCCTGCTGACCTGCCCAGTCACGTGACACTCAGCCTGCTCCTGCTGATCTGGCTGACCTGCCCGGTCACGAGACACTCAGCCTGCTCTGCTGATCCGGCTTGACCTGCCCAGTCACGGACACTCAGCCTTGTCCCTTGCTGATCCGCCTGACCTGCCCGGTCACGGGGACACCCAGCCTGTCCCTGCTGATCCTGTGACCTGCCCAGTCACGTGACACTTCAGCCTGTCCCCTGCTGATCCGGGCTGACGCTGCCCCGGTCACGTGGCAACTCAGCCTGCTCCTGCTGATCCGGACTGGGACCTGTCAGGAGTTCACGTGACACCCAGCCTGTCCGGCTGATGGCGGCTGACCTGTCCGGTCATGTGGACCGCACAGCAGGACCGGCAAGGACCAGCGAGACCCCGCGAGCTCGACAGTCCTTCGGCCTTCTCCCGATAGCATCAAACGATGATGGATGCTGTCGAGAGAATCCACACCCCATTACCAGACACTAGGATTTAACCACCGGCGTCTACAGGCTTCAATGTGCAGTCTCTCTCAGTAACTTGTTCTGCATTTTTGAAACGTTATGCGGTTTTCTGTCCACTGACCATCAATTTGAACTTTAAGGTCATAAACCACTGGTCAGGGGATATTTAGTAGACGATAAATAACGATACATGGGTTATCTTTGGTGCTATTTCGACACTTATGGCTATTTATTTTCGGGTTTCTATGCGGTTCCTCGTTATTTGGCTTTGCATGTGATGTGACCCTGAATATAACCATTTTAAAATGAAGGTAATAATTCTGATCAGAGTGAAAACATAACCTTAGATAGGATGTAATCGTAATTGCAACTAGTTGCTGAATACGTACACGAATCATGGGTGAATCTTGTCAGAAAATGACAATGTTGAGAAAAATGATATTTTGGTTGTCTGATTTGTATGGTTGAGGTGAAAAATGGCAATGTACGAAGACACCTTCAAATTTGACAAAAGTTAGTGAAGCAAAGGGCAAAGTTATTGGGTGGTGACCCTACCATCTGAATATGAAACTCCATCTGTGGCACGCATATGTCGTTACGTTGACGGACAGGCTTCTTGATTTGTTTAACAAGTTCATTAAATTATTGAAAGCCTCTGAACGCCTATATAAGAAACGTAGAGTTGAAAGCAGGACATCAGTATACGCGTAAGCGTGTGATCAAGATAATCGTTGTAAAAAACGTATTCCATTTTGGTCAAAGTACATTTTTATATTTATTTAAAGAAAACAAAAACACAAGGGCTAAAAAAATCCCTTATGGTATGCACTTTATTTTTGTCTGTTTTGTAAATACAAGATCACAAAATAGGTAAAACACAAATTACCTTCATGGATGCAATATACATATAGTGTGCAGTGCACTGTGCATATAACACAAATTACCTTCATGGATGCAATATACATAAAGTGTGCAGTGCACTGTGCATTGCATATTACATGCTGTTTTGAACATACCTGTACCTACTTAGACACTTAGACTACCTTGCCTGTACCATTATTTTTTGGCGAGGGATTAAACGGGTTTGTTCATGGGTCATTTCGGAGGCGCGTTCACCCCCAACACCCTCCACCTGCAATTCCAGTTACGATATTCTATATTCTACTGAAAATGCATTTCAATTTTGTATTGGCAAAACACTGAGGTATTCAAAAAATAAAATATAATATTTTCGAAAAACCTTTTTTTCCTGTCTCCAGATGAATGGTAAGCCTTAATATGAAACACAAAAATGCATTTTTTGACCAGGAAGGGGTATAGGCACACTAGATAAAAAATGTGACTTCATCAACAAATCCAAAGTCATTATTTTACAATGCAATATCACAAAAATGTAGATGTCGTGGTCAATGGGGTGGGCACAATTTTGATACGCGGTACCAATTTTTGGGTACATACGAACAAAGCCGATAATTTTTTAAATTATTTAAATTTAAACAAAAAGTAATACAAATTGAAATGAGCTCAGAAATGGTTTAAAAAACAAACCAATTAAGCATTATGTCCTTGTAGTCAAAACGTCACGAAAACACACCAAATTATGACCGAAGATGGCCGCTGATGCGACTTCTCTTGCGCGGCGGTAAAAACGTTAAATCCACTATGCAGACTAATACGCATCCCAAGTCGTGACGTCATTTTACATAATAGCTGACGCTGGGCGTACACAACTGACTGCGTAGTGTTAAAAGGCCATAGACACAACAAATCAGACGTTCTTTCCGTTAAATGAAGTTTAACTTAGCATTGAGAGGCCACGGAATGGATCAAACTAATTTTTATATTTTTTAAAGAGGTTTTAAAGCTAGTTTCAAGCTAACGCTGCTGCGTAATTCTTGTTAGAATGATTATCGTACGTCATCATTTTCAGTTACTTTCCCGGAAGAATAAAATAGAGACCTTTTTGTCTTTGTTCTATTTAATTTAGTTATATTAAATACAAATACATGACAAAAACAACTATAGTATGAACAAATCAACAGTGATACGTAATATGACGCGATATGCAGACGTTCAGTAACGCTTAAAAAACTCAACGCTATGTAAGGAAAGTTTGACCACAGTGCCTGCCAAGGAACGAACGCGTATACTTCTTTGCTTAATATTCTGCTTAATTCCTTACAATAAGTGTATCTTTTTATTTTCAAAAAAATAAATCAAATACCTTCTTTCACGTGTGTATCTCACATAGGCAATTCTACAGCGTTATCTCCCGATAAATTGAGGAACAACTTACGGCCTATGGCCTTTAACATTAAGTCGTCAGTTGTTTACGCCCGTAACGTAGGACTTGGGTTGCGTATAAAGTATCCGGCACGTGGACTTTCAAACAGGTCGCTTCTTTCTGGGAATCGGCATTTGTTCGCTTCCGAGCTGTTTTCGTATCCTCACGAAAATACCACAGAATGTAAAAAAATACGCTCGCAAGTTAGGAGCAAAGTTTTATGACGGAAGGCAGGTCTAGATATGTGTAAGCAATATATTGAAAAAAGCGAGAAAAATACGGTGATTTTTTTTGGCTTTGAAAACCCACTCGACCTGTCCCCCACCCCATTGCGGAGCTCACGCGACCTAATCATGCCTCATGATGCATTATATTCAGTAGTTTTGGAGCTATATGCCTCAAAAGATTACTCTGCAGAAATTCCCGAGGCTATATCTCGAGAAACGTTGCCTTTGGGGATCTTCCGATGTCAAAACCGACTTAAGGGCACAACATAACCTTATAAAAAAAATCATCAAAATCCAAAATGTGGTGGTGTGAATATTAGGTCGATCTGTCGTGAAATGTCTCAAGTGTCGCATGATTTTTGCATATCCCTTACCAATCGTAACCTTTTTCTGGCCTGACCACGACCTTTTCCTTTCTTTAACAACATACTTTTGATTTAACAACAAACATGGTCGGAAGAAACGGATTATCAATAACAGTCATGTTTTTCTGCAGTGTCCCAGCCAGCAATTTGGTTGGGTACAGATTGGGACAGCTTGGGAAGAGCTATGGAATCCACTTTCTCTCAAACCGGGTTGGGCACATTTGGGCTTTCCCAGGCCTTCTCCTCGGATCAGACTGGGTGGCGATTGGGGTAAGTTGGGATTTCCCAACCTGTCTGAATCCTCATCAGTGGGCTATGGTTGGGAAATCCCGCACAAATCTCAACTTGGGAGCGGCTTGGGATTTCCATTGTTTTCCCAATCGCCAGAATGGGAGTTGCGTGGGAAAACCGGAGAGATCCAGACCTCCACGATCGCGGTTTTATACCTATGGCAGGGACGCACTCGGCGATTTCGTAAGGGCTATATGGACTTGACCAAAATAACGTGGTCCTTACCTCAGTCCTCCTGTCTAGACATCAATTCTGAAATCCGTAATATGTTTCAAAGGGCCCAGGGGGGATACACTGAAAGTAGGAGCCTCCCCCAGTCCGGTCACTCGGCAATGCGCAATCATTCCAAGTTTTGCCATGATGAGGCCCTGGTGGGTCGTAGCGATCCTGGGCATTGTAGTGACATTTTGTAATCACATAAGACCGTTGTGTTTGCATACGCTTATGATTATGTAATCGCTTAATGACCGTTACACTGTAGCGTCTTTGCCACACATGCGGCTCTGCCGATAGGAGCAGTGCCTTGGTTCAACGCCAGATGGCGTTCAGCAGTGCCATCCCGCGTGCGTCATGTCTTTGGTTATTTATCGACATTTATTTCTTTTATCATGCATCGCGACCATTTATACAATTTGTTCGTACCACGCTTCTCAAGTGACGCTCGTCATTGTCTTTATTGCTCATCACTCGTCATCGTTATCAATCTTTGTTCTCTCTAACTACATTCGTTTTGTGCATTCATTCATTATATGTGTCAGTGCTATGATTCGCATTTATTTTCATCCACCTTTTAATCCTCCCGACTGCCGGTCTTCTATCCCCTGTCACGCCGACGTTTACCCGGGTCTGGTGGCTGCTGGCCACCGGGCAAGTGACGGCCCTCGAGCCGTTCCCGGGAGTGGTTGGCCGTCGTTCATGGCGTGGGCCCTCCTCGCAGCTTCTCCTGCGGGAGGGCCTGTTCATGGGGCGGCTGCCTCGGTCAGTGGTTCATTTTGACCCACTTTACCCCCTTCTCCTTCATCCCATGGCTGCGCAATGGTCCGAACGGGCCGGAAGCGGTCTCTCCCTAAACCAAACAAAAACAATTTCGCATTTTATTGGCATCCCAGGGAAATAAAACTTGCAGACCCACCTAATGGCAAAAACGCTCGCTAACGCCTAGACGTTAATCACCCCGTACCATGCAAATTTCGATTCAAATCAAATCTGCTCTCGCGTACAACTGAGTCCCGCTCACTGACAGACACAGTGGCAGACAAAATGCACCATGAAACAAATCCGCAAATATTAAACCGTTCAGAAGCTTGGAGCTCCCCTCGCGGAAAAATAGGCCACGAAGAAAAGGTCCTGTGTAGACTACGAATTGGGCCACATTTCCTGACACACTCTTATAATTTCACTTCAAAATCCTCGCCCACGGTGCGTCATCTGTTGGAAGAAACTATCACAAGTTCCATCCTTTTACTTCGTTTGTCCAAAATATCAGTTACACAGACGTATTCTCCAGAATTAACTGTCCAAACCATGCCGCTGACTTTTCCCCTTCTACAGTGCTCCGGTGATCAATATCCTGGCTTGATAAATCTAACTTTTCGACTTCTTGCGTGGGTAGCGAATCTTTTTCAAGGAACTCTAGCATAACGATGTGAACAAATCTTTTCTTTCCAAAACATGTCAATGGCACGAAATGGCCTGAGCAGGCCGAAGTGCCGAACCAACAATATGTCAAATGTTCGCATTTACGATCATCCAGATCCCCTGAAATTTTCCCGGTTGCAGGTCATTGACCGATGGTGCCTGCTGGCCGCCGAGCATATGGCGGCTTCAAACCTCCCCCGGGAGCGGTTGCCGTCGTTATGGTGTGGGCCCTCCTCACAGTTTCGACCTGCGGGGAAGAGCCTGGCTATGTAGCGGTTGCCCGGTCGGCGCTCCGTTTTTACAGATTTCACACTGTCTCTTCCATTCCATGACTGTGTAATAGCCCAAACAGGCCATAGCAGTCTTCCTAAAAAATATAATAAAAATACGTTCTTCTACCTTATACCAACTATGGCAGTTCCTGAACATTGGTGACGTGTGGTCGTTTGGTGAAATATCCGTGCCTATCGCACCAATGCCAATGTCGATTTATTCCCGGATCGGCCGGGCGGGGCAGGTTGGGATATCCCGATTGGGATGGCACGTTGTTCAATGTGTATTTGCTATTCGTGCTCGGGAAAGTGCGGGACTTCCAAGCGGACGTACGGGCAAAGCGGGAATTCCGACTGCTTCAGCCCGTACGAAGTGTCTTCATTTCCCGAAACGCTCCCGATCCGATCCCGCTCGGGGTGTGAGTGGAAGTCCGGAAATCCGTTTGGGATCCGGACCGGAAATTGCTGGCTTGGGTTAGCTTACCCGCGCCCTGGTGGGCCTCCGAGACAACTTCGGCAATGGTGGGGGGAATCAAATAACCCCCTCTAACTTGAAACGAAAAAGGGTAAGAAAGACGAAAAAGAAACTTTCGAAAGCTCTCAACATTTTTACATTCGAAGTTAACAGAGAACCATTGTTAGCTAAGTCAATATTGGGAAGGTCGACAGAGTCATCAAGCCAAATTTCACAGTTTTTGGACTTGGCTTCACAACCCCGTATATCTCGTGAAGCTATGATAGCTAGGAAAAAAATCAAAAAATCTCATTAAAAATGCAGTCGGCCATTGGGACCCTCAAAATTGAGGCTCAGAATCAATAGTTTTGGCTCCAGAGGTCATCGAAGGTCAAAAAATGAGTTTTTGGGTAAGAGTTTGTTTCCTGGATACTTTTTAATCTAAAAACGATAAGAGCGATTATATAACATCACAATGTTTTTTCTCG
The DNA here is from genome assembly GCA_014673585.1 of Semibalanus balanoides. Classification (NCBI taxonomy): domain Eukaryota; kingdom Metazoa; phylum Arthropoda; class Thecostraca; order Balanomorpha; family Balanidae; genus Semibalanus; species Semibalanus balanoides. The sequence continues at coordinate 40,280 of VOPJ01002559.1, forward strand.
TCGAGGCGGTTTGTAACTATACTTGGTGACCTGGTAAGGTTTTCCATTTCAAAAAATTTGACCTCAGGTCAAGGTCATTTGGTGACCCAGGTAGGTAATGTGCATATGGGGCGACGCGGACAGACGAGACGAGCACATGGTGTCAACCGCTTGTCTCTATCTCTTTTCTATCAATAGTTATTATCAAATCATTGATGATGACCTCAGATGACCTCAAGATGACCTTATAGAGATCACTGAGCAACAGTTACACCTTGATCATCCAGAATGAGCTAAAATAGCATGATTCTGGAAGAATTAGCCTGATCCAATGCATATTTGATATGGGAAGCATTTGTTTATTTTCCCGTTCACTTATAATGGGAAGGTCAGGAAATTGACCTGGCCTTACGTCACCGATGCAAAAAATCCAAGATACAAAAATTGTGGGTACACAGATTTTATTAAATCATGCAAGTTTCAAATCTTTCGGACAAAAACTGTGGCTTCGGCACGATCACAAACATTTTGGAAAGCAAGGTCACGTAAAGTGACCTGGTGACCTGACCTTGGATGACCTGAAGTTAAATGCTTGACAAAGTGGTTGGGGCCAAAAAATTTTTGAAAAAAATGGGGTGTTGGTTCCCCAATCAAACAGATTAACAAAAAAATTTGGCGGAGCTTGCGCGCCGCGTTTTTTTTTGCTATCCCGAGAAAAAAAACCTCAGGGGGGTCAAAATGAACCCTCACCAGAGCGAGGTACATACAAGCATTTAGAAGGCAACCACACACAGAATGTAGCCAAATAACAAGCACGGGAATAGGTAATAATTGTCAAATGACAGCTGCTCGGTGAATTCAAAGCCAGCTTCAGAGAACACCTGCAATTGATCTGTGGGTCAGAAGGAATAATGAGATCAGTGTTTTTTAAAATAAGGGAATAGGGGGAGTAATGATAAAAATAGAGAAAAAAAAGTATATAAAAAAAGAAAAAAAATGAAAAATAAAAACAAAAATGAAAAAAAAGAATAGAAATAAAAAAAAAAAATAAAAAAAAAATAGAAACATAAAAAAAAAAAAAAAAATAACAAATAAACTAAAAACTAGAAGTCAAATATAAAAATAATAAAAATAAAACAAAAAAAAATAATAAAAAAAAAAAAAAAGGATAGGGGGGGGTAGAGGGCGGGTTGTGGGTTTATGGAGGGTGGAGGGGGTTGGAGAGGAAGGAGTTGGGGGAGAGGAGGGGGGTTTGGGGGGGGGGGGTGGGTGGGGGGGGGGGTTTGGGGAGGGTTTGGGGGGGGGTTGTGGAGGTTGAGGGGTGGAAGGTGGGAGAGGGGTTAGGGGTGGGGGGGGTGAGGTGGGAGTAAGGAGGGGGGAAGAGGAGGAGGTGGGGAAAGGGGGGTGGAGTGAGGAGTTGGGGGTGGGGGAGGGGGTTGTGGGGGTAAGGGGGGGTTGTGGTGTAAAGGGGGAGGGAGAAGGTTGAGTATGAGGAAGGGTAGGTGAGGGTAAGGGTGGGGGGGGGGTGGGTAAGAAGGAGGGGGGTGGGGGGGGAGAGGGGGGTGTAGGGGGGGATAGGGAGTTGGTTTAGAGGGGAGGGAAGTTAGGGTTTAAGGGAGGGGGAGGGTGTGGGGGTTGGGGAAGTGGTGGTAAGGTTAGTGGAGAGGGTGAAGGGGTTTTAAAGGAGGGGTGTGGGGTAGAGGGTTAGGTGTGTGTTGTGTGGATGGAGGTGGGGGGAGGGGTGGGTAGGGTGAGGGGAGGTGAGGTAGGGGGGTGTTGTGGGTGTGTGGGGGGGTTTAGGGGTGTAAGGGGTGGGGTTGGAAAGAAGGGTGTTTGTGGGGTGGGGGGTTGTTGGGGGGTGGGGGGGGTTTTGGGGGGGGGTTTGTAGGTTTTGTATGGTGAGAGTGGGGGGAGAGGGGTATGTAGAGCGAGGAAGGGGGGGGAGGGTGGGAACTAAGAAAGCGAGAGTTTGGGAGGGGGTTTGGGGTTATTAAGGAAGGGAAGGGTGGGTTGAGTTGGGGTAGTTGGGGGAGGGAGAGGGGTGCGCTGTGGTGGGTGTGGGGGTGGGTGTAGGGAGGGGGGTGGGGGGGGGAAGGAGGAGTTTTTTATGGGGGGGGTTTAGGTGGGGGGAATAGGGGGGGAGGGTGAGGTTGGGGGGGGGGGGTTGGTTGGGGGGCGGGTTAAAAGGGGTGGAGGGGGTGGGGGGGAGGAGGGGGGTTGTTCCAGGGGGTGGGTGGGGAGGGGAGGGGAGGGGGGGGGGTTGGTGGGGAGGGTTAGTAGAGGGTTGGGGAGGGGGAGGGGTAGGAGGTTGAGTTTTTTTAGGGAGGGGGGGGTTTAGGGAGGGGTTTGGGGTGAGGGGGGTTTGGAGGGAGGTTCAGAGGATTGGGGGGGTTGGTTCAGGGAAGGGGGTAGGAGAGGGGGGGAGGGGTGTGGGGGGGAGGGAAGGTGGGTAGGAGTTTTTGGGTGGGGGGGGGTCGGGGGGGTTGGGGGGGTATAGTGAGGGAGGTTAGGTAGGGTGAGAGGGAGAGAGGGGGGGAGGTGGGGTGGAGGTAAGGGGGGGGAGGAGAGGGGAGGTGAGGGGTGGGGGGAGAGTAGGGGGGGGGGGGGTTTTGGGTGGGGAGAAAGTAGGGAGGGGGGTTGTGTTGAGGGTGTGGGGTTGTGAGGGGGGGTTGGGGAAGGGGGGGGGGGTTGCGGTTAGGGGAGTTGGTGGTGTTTTGGGGGGAGGGTGTGGAGGTGGGGGGGGGGGGGAGCAGGGGGGGGTGGGGGTGAGGAGTAGGGAGTGAAAGGTGTGGGGTAGGGGTGGGAAGGAAGAGGGGTTCGGGGGAGAGTAATAGTTTTGGGTAGGGGAAGGGGGGAGGGAGAGGAGTGATATGAGTTTGGGAGAGGGGGAGGGGGTGGGTTTAGGAGGTGGGAGGGTGAGAGTAGTGGGTGGGAAAGGAAGTGGGGGGGTGGGAGTTTTTAGTGGGGTGGGGGGGAGATTGGGGGTGTTTAGGGTTGGAGGGAGGGGGGGGGTGGGAGGGAAAGGGGGGGAGGGAGGGTTGGGGGGGGGGTTGGAGGAGGAGAAGTGTGAAGGAGGGGGGTTATTGGGGGGGGTTTAGGGAGGAAAGGGGTTCGGGTAGAGAGGGAAGTAGAGGGAGGAAGGGTTTTTAGGAGGGGGGGGGTTGTGAGGTGTGGTTTTGTAAGAGGGGGGGGTGGGGGGGGGGAGGGGAGGGGTTGTGGGGAGGATGGGGGGGGGGGTTAGTTTGTTGGGGGGGGTGGGGAGGGTGTGGGTAAAAGAGGGGGGTAAGTTTTAAGGTTCACCTAGAAAAAAATGAGAAAAAGCTCAAAGAAATGAAAAGTAAGAAGAAGCAAGAAATAAGCATCATATTATGGTAAGAATTCAAAGAACCTATATTTACGCGGAAAAAGCAAATTAAAATGTCATTATTTGGTGATAATTCATAATTTTTTCCTCAAGTATGCAAAAAACTGGCTGAGAATAAACGCACGTCATTGATTTTAAGATGAGGATCGTGTCGTATACATGGTGGTACTTGCTCGAGTAACTTGTTGAAGATGCCGGAAATACAACGCTTTGAAAAGCCATCACAGTACTTGCTTTAAGAAAGTATTCGTCACTATTAGATTTCACTATGAAAGTGTAGTGTCCGCCACCGTCACTAACACTGTCCGTGCTATGGGACGTCCGTCTGGATTTGTGTCACAAAGAGTCATGCACAGGTCTAACACGTCCTGGCGTACGCGAGTCTCGCCGGTCCGGCTTCCCTATCACTCAGCGGGCGGCTGCGCCGCGGGCGGCCAATCAAACAGCGGCAGACGCGCGTACTGAGATAGTCAAGGTGGGGATTCATGAGTGAGGACAGACACAATGTGTACGCAGAGCCTGGACGTTCAGGCCAGCGCTGAACGCTACGCATACGCTACAGAAAACGTTGTTTTAGCAAAATGTTTTATAGAATATTTAAACATCAAAATCACTATGCATAGCAATTAGCCTGAACAAAGTATCATTAATTGCAATAAAAAGAATGAGTTCTGAAACAGTATGGTTTTGTCCAGCACTTAACACTATTCCCCCAAGTCTTACGTCATCTGTGCGTCACATAATCATACACGCAAACTCAAGCCAAAATCAGCCAATCACGATTGAAGGATTACGGTATAAGAGACCGGTCCCGACTTTTGGACTGAATATTCAATAAATTAGAGTTTCTTAAGGAAATGTGAAAGCGTCACAAGACAATTTATAGAAGCATGCGCACATTGGAATATCTCAAACTCAAAACCCTAGTTAAAGGTGAACTATTCCCTTTAAATAAGGAAAAACACAGCTTTTGCTACCCTGCTGACTAAACTACCCAATAAAGCCAGATTAGGTAATACAAAATGAATATACGAGGGCAAGGAAATATATACATACATACATACATATATATAATATATATATATATATATATATATATATAGTATATAATAATTATAATACGTATATATATATATAAATATTATAAATATATATAATATATATTATATATGTATATAACTTTATTATAATAAACATGCCTTTAGTATTAACGATATGTCAACTGGCCAGTTCGGGTCTATCAAGCAGGAAGCCACCTGGAGACTGTCTATAATTACAGCTTAAACTAATAAAACACCGGCTGACTTCAGTGACCCTCGCTTCTCTTCTTGATGGACGATTAACTGTAAAGTTGACAGGCTCTCCAAACACTCACTGATCACGTGTTGAATGACCCATTCAAGATAAGAGATATTCGAAGAATAAGTCCGAGACGTGTACAGAGAGCAGGGGCGTAACCACGATCTGAAAGTTACTGGGTACACCCACTGACGAAAAATTCTTAGAGTTGTCCTAAAAATACCCCCCCCCAAAAAAAAAATATATATATATATATAATATATATATTCATATATATAATATATATATATATATATATATAATATATAATAAATACAAAATAAAATAATAAACTTAATTTGCAAGTGCTGAGCATTTTTACCTTTTCTATTCTACTTGTATTAATTTTAACTCTATGGAAACTGATGGGCTGTCGCGTCTCGGCACAGCCTACATCAAAGCCTCATGTTGTTATAGTTGCGCCCATACCGGGGCGCCACGGCTCCGATGGCAACAGGGTCACCTTTGGTCGGTTGGAGCCTGGAGGCCTGGCCAAAAGCTTTGATTTTAGTCGTCCTCCTAGAGAAAGCCAAAACCCAAGTCAATGCTTATTTTTTCATCGAGAAGTTATCGAAAACAAACTTCAGCCCTTTGTACATATTATTATATATTCTTTTAAAAAGGGTAATTGTGTTAATTTCAGTCGTTATGGTGAAACCATGGGCGGCTGATGTAGGTATGCCTCTTGCTACGCCCTGTTCGGCCCCCTAATTCGTTTTGGAAAAATCGGATCACTGCTGCGCTCACCATACTGCTTTATGAAGGCTTGGATTTTGACTGGCAATAGACTCGGCTATTAAACTGTTGTCTTACGTTTTTTTCTTATTATTTTAGGACAAAAAAATCAGAAGTTTTCATATGTTTAGGAAGTGTTCATATATTTTGGAAAAGGAACATGTATGATACAAACTTGTTCGATGTATATGTGTACCATATGTTAAGTTTATTTATAGTGGATACCAGTAAAACTGACTGACTTCTGACCTTTCAAAGACAAAAGTCGACACCACTTTCCACGGCATAACTATGCATAACATATGCATTTTTATTTCTACCTTATTCTTCGAGCTCTATGAAACCAACATTGTTCTAATACGGCCATTATTCGCGCTCTAGACAATACACGAACCGATACGCATGTACTACAACACCCAATGACCGTAATCAGTAGTTATTCGCTACAGGGGCGGATCCAGCCCTCGGTTTGGGGGGGCAACCTTTTATTCCGGCAAAAGGTATCCCATTTTTTCTTCTTCACGGTTTGGGTCTTAAACCAACCCTTATTTGGCATTGGGTGATTAAAAAAAATATATTTTTTTTCCGCGAATTTTTATTTTTTATTTTTTTTAATACTTTTTTCGAGAAACAAATGTTTTTTTTGGGAAAAAATCGGGGAACAAATCGTGATTTTAAAAAAAAAGAAAATCGTGGGAAAATCACTTTTTAAACACACAGAAACAACCAATTTACCGTAGTCATATACACACGCCTAGGTAATCATAATAACGTTTATCTATCCACCCGCAAGGGCGTCACCGATTAATTATTGAGAAGGGTGGATGAAATTTGACGAAAAAAAACGTATATCCGTTTTGTTGGCGTGCATGCCTTTGCACACATTTTAATGTGGATTTTCCATGTTAAAATAACGCATTTGGGTTTGAATCTGACTGATGTTAGTTACTTTAGGTGTTTTAGGGGGCCGATGTCCGCGTCATTATCGTTTTTTGGCGTCGCCTTTTTTTCGGAACTCGGCGGTCCATGCTTTAACTTGTAGCCAGCTTGAAAAATTAATCCTCGCCTCAGGGGGGCCTGATAAACAGGCCCTCCGTGATGTTTTTCTGAAATCAACTTTTTTCAATGGCGGCGCATCTCGGATGGAATTTTACTAGCTGAGTTGGACAACAATTATACGCTATGCTGGCAAATTTCACTGAAATTGGTTTCAAGGTCATTTGGAGAAAATGACCGGTTTTTAGTGACGATTATAGTTGGGTGGAAAGACGGTAACTAAATATTGTAAAATCGTGTAAGAAAATAGACGATTTAACAGAAATCTGCTAAGAAAGCGTATCAAAGATGAAAAAGAACATTTTTATTAGAAGGCCAACTCGGATTTCCGAAATTTTTGGGTTTTCTTAACCCCTAATTTTTTTTTGGACTTAATTTTGACCAGATACGACAAATAAATAATTTTCTGTATTGTCTGAAACAAAACTGGTCAAGGGCAGCATTTTATTTACATTTATGTAATTTCTCATTTTGAGGTTTTTTGACGGAGAAAAAACGCTATTCTTGACGTGATCGAGTCTAAGTCATTCACTTGACCTGGAAGTTTCACCAAGTGACTGAAACCCTAAAAATTGCATACACGTTAGATTTCCTCACATGACAAGCAACATGGCTGGTTCCTTCCGTGGCGTTGCTCTATGATTGCTTGGTTTGGAAGTTCACAGGGATCCTGTCAGCCTTTCGGTCGTGCCCCGGTAAAACGTGCGAAAGGTGGAAAACGGTAAGGCGAGGGTTAAATATTGTATGAAGTGGCCCCTAGGGGCCAGGAATTACCGTCAAAGGAGAAGCCTCTGCCATTACAACTTAATGAAGTTAATTTTTCAATTTTTATTAATTTGTGTAAGCAATTGCGAACTTGTGTTGATGTCCGCGCGAAGCGGCGCGAAATTTTTTCCAGTTTTGTATTTGTGAATAGCCTGATTTTGATGCTCAAAGCTATTTTAAAAACGATAAATTGTTATCTTCCTCGGGTACCAGACTCCAACAAATGTTAATACCAAATAGTACCGAAATCAGTCCGTATTTGAACAATGTGGGTATTTTCACTGATGTGCTTTTGGGGGGGCCAAAAGATCATGTTGGCCCCACCTCTTTTTCGGCTTTGGGGGGGGGGGGGGCATGGCCGGATTTGGCCCCCCTTGGATCGCCCTGTTCGCTTACAAGTGCTTGTATATGAAGGTTAACCCTCCCGATTCGATGAAAATTAAGGAATGTTTTCAACTTCTCTGAAAGTTGTCCAATGTACGGCCCACTTGTAGTGCAAAAATATGAAGTAATTGCTGCCGAACAGGATTCTTACATTTGTTTTCTCAACAAACAGTGCTCAATTTTCATGAAAAAAACTAGATTTTTTAGTAATTTGGGCTGATGACGTCATATGAAGGAAATTTTTGGGAAATATAGAAAACCTTCACGCGCAAAGTATGTATGACCTAGTCCGTACTGGCGCTAATGTATAGCCAAAGTTAAAACAAAGTCTACTTTCATCAACATTTGATAAAAAGGGATGACGACATTTCGGCTTTAAGCGGCTACCCTAATTACTAGGGCCTTATTTTTTGCAGATGTCAAACCAAAAAACTGAAATTGTAACTTTCGATTTAGACCTCTGTTGGGTGTTTTACTTCTACAATACTTTAATTTCAATGGAATCCATCAACTTTGCCATCAAACTGATACCCAAATCTTATGTTAATTGTGAAACATTCCCTTTAATACTTCGTCATTTTTTTTCCTTCCCTGAGGCCGCAGCGAATCAAGGGGAAAGCCTGCTAAACTAACGTTGGTCTGCTGGCTCAGTGAGTTCCTGCCGGTCATATTTCCACTGTAAACGTCACCCCTTCTTCGCTGCGGCTCAGTTCAAACCAGTGTTTTCAAATGGATCGAGTGCACTCAATGGGTGCATGGATCTTTCCGATTGGTCTGGACTGGTATGCATTTTCGACTTTTCATGGGTACTGGTGGGCATGGGTATGCAATGTTTTAGTAATGTCCGCTAGCCGTTATGTTTTTACTTTGACAACCAGATGTTTTTAACCAGGTCAAATATGTTAATAAATGATATAGGACAACTTGAACAATAAACTTTTGACAATTATTTAGAACAATACTCATGTTAAGTACTTAGACCTCGGTGAAAGATTTACAAAATCCCAAATCATGCCCAATTTTCAACGTCCTGTCCAGTAAATGACAAATGTTGACAGAAAATGTGTTCGATGAGTTCAAAATACACATACGACAGGTGCGTGATATTATTCTCGTTAAGGGACACTGCCACTTAAGACATTTTATTTCAGTTGAGATAGGCGCATTTTCCGTGCTTATAATAGTTTGAAGTTAAATTTATATAAAGGATTATATTAGTATAAGTTAAAACAACCAACCGAGGTCGATCACAATGAAATATTGAGTTTGGTTTTTGACGTTGTAACATCCCCAGTCCCCCCAGTGTAATTTGAACGGGGACCCTAATTCCGATGACGTCCGTGACTCTTATACTAAATGTTTGATTGATCAGTCGACTGTTTTAAGCATTTGGCCATACATTAGCCGTACATATGGAGCCGTTGATGCTTTTTCAGAAATTCCTTATAGAACTTCATCAGCCCAAATTGAAACTGAACTTTTTATGAAATTGGCACTGTTTGTGAGAAACACAATGTCATAATCGTGTTCCGGTAGCAATTACTTTTATATTTTAACCCCACAAGGGCGTACATTTTTGAGCAATTTTGGAAGGTGGCAGTGTCCCTTTAATAGCATGCAAGTAAATAAATAGTCCTAACATATATGTTAGGCCTAGTATTATGAATTTTGAATGGGTCTGGTCCTGGGTCTGGGCTTGGGTGTTTCATGGGTTCGAGGGGCAAATATATAGTCCCCCTAGGCGCTCTCCCGATTGAGCTACGCTGTGGAGTACGGACTTTACTCTGGCGGACAGATATTGAACCAAAAGTAGGGAAGCAGTTAATATCGTCTAAAAAAACTTGGTACCTGGTACCCTGGCCTTAATTTCTAGTTGATACTTCTATGAGTTTTGATATTGAGGATTAAAAATTAGGTGTAATCATAACAATGTTTTCATGGCAGTGGCACACATATCGAATCAATATCAGCGATGTAAGAGGGAGCAACCGCTTAACAGTGGGGATGCAGTTAACATTGCTAGCTCCCGCGACCTAAAACGCGGGGCCCTGGCCTCCCCAACCCCGGTTCTTAGGTATGCTTATGAGTTATGGTATTGTGGAGTTATGAATTCATCGTTATTCTTTCAACTATAAATTATCTCGAAAAATTACTAGTGATAGAAAAGAGTAAAATTGCTCAAAACTGAGGTGGCGAGGTTCTATTGCTGGACTCCAGGCAAAGAAGTGGGGCATATGGCCCCTGTCCCCCTACACTACGCGAAGTCGTGAATTAAGTACCTAGTTATTCTCACAACTCCAAGTATATTCATCTAAAACTAAAAAAAGTGATCGAAAGTTTGCTCAAAAGTGGGGAGCGGTTTCATTATCGACCCCCTGCCCCGCCTCAAAGTGGGGGATCATTGGCCACCAGTACCGTTCCTAAGGCTATGTTTTGTGAAGCTGTATAATTACTTAAATATTCTGCCAACTATATCTAGGCATTGGTCTGGGGGCTCAGCTGAACGTCATTGACGAAATTTTCCCAGATGGTCACGTGTCAACTCACAGTCAGGTCAAGGTCAAAATTAAGGTATTTTAGTCCTAGGCATACTTTCATCCGAAGCCTTAGATTGAGACCATTATCGCTTAGGTGCCTATCAGAGGTATGTTGGGAATCTTCCGAATAAGCAAAAGTAAAATTGTAAGTAAAGGGTCAAGTCAAATCAGTCAATCAGGTCACTATTGGCAAGATTCATGCGACACATTTGTTTTTGGGTTATCTTAAGCCAATACAATTCGAATTGTACAAGCCATTTTCAACCTGACTCATTACCCGGTCAAGGTCAGGTAAAAAGGTCAAAATTTGAAATGGATAAATCGAAATACAAAATGTATGTTACATAACCAGATTTGTATCAGAAATACAGTGGTTCCATTTATTTGACTGTACCTATCTGGCCAAAAGGCTAAGAAACGTAGGTACATTAAAAAATTACGTCATGAGGTACTCATACCTCTGGAGCAATCAGTGATTCAAAAATGCAGATATTGCTTTGAAATTTGGTTTGGGTATTGAACATATGTAGTTTTCTAACATATCTTCCATTTTTTGAAAATATTGAAAATGTTAATTTTGAGGGCATTTTCCCCTAAAAAATAGTTTTGTGATTTTTTTGGTCAGAAACAAAAATTTGCTTAACCTCGAGATCGCTATTTTTATCCCTTTTCATTTGCAATCTTTTGACTTTGTATTGCATTTTGCTTTCGAAATGACCTTTGTACAGTCTGTTAGAGTCTAGCTGATATTTGTGTAAAAGTCGTGTGTAGTGACGTCACTAAATTGGATATAACTAGACAAAAAACGATATTTTTCTTCAATGTTTAGACTGAAGACGTCAAATTGATGTCGAATAAGGTACATGAAGTTTGGCATTGATAGCGCTCTTTGTTTTTTTTAGCCATTGTGAAAATCCCCGAGGGGCGTTTTTCGCTCCCCCCAGCCAATGGTGGGTTAAAGGCATTCATATGGAACCATTATCCATGATTTAAGAATACAAAATCATTGAATAGTAAAGAACCATTAATATTGTTGGATCCCCGACTTAAAAAGTGGTCTTTTACCGCCCCTATTCACCGTTCTTACACTAATGGGTTATGGTATTGCGGGATTGTAAATTCATAATTATTTTCACAACTTTAAAGCATTCATATCGAACAAATATCGGTTACCGGAGGAGGAGAAATCGTTCAAAAGTGAGGGGGCCAGTTAACATTGCTGGCCCCCCAGCCCGAAAAGTGGGGGCCATAGCCCCCGCGGCTCCCCGTTCCTACGCCTATGGAAGCACTGCCCAAACGATTACACTGCTAGCATATATCGTTAGCGCTGGCCAATAGAAAATAGGTCGTGCGCGCTGATAGCAGCTGCCGAGCAGAGCATCGGTTCCCATTTAACATTGTTCGCATGGAGAGTTTATTGTCTTAGGTGCGCCATTCTAGATGACATCTGCCTTACTCTGTTTATACTGGCGATCGTTTATGGATATAGAAACAAAACAATATGCAAAACGGAATAAAAGTACAAATTCAACTAAAGGACCAGAATTGTATCGTATCTAATAATCAAACAAATAGCTTCTTACCGTACGAAAAATATATTTGACATTGCTAAAGAGTAGACACACTCCCTTTAATAATAATTAAATATTATGATTAATCAGTCTTGATTCCATGTGAGTTTTGATTCAATCACAATTCATGAATCAAAATATCTTATGGTGAATCGGATTGGAATCTTCAAATAAAAATTTATTGAATAACAAGTAAATCAATTCACCAATAAGATATTTTGATTCATGAATTGTGATTGAATCAAACTCACATGGAATTCAAAGACTGATTAAATAATAATAATTTACTTATTTATTAAAGGGAGTGTGTCTACTTTTTAGCAATGTCAAAAATATATTTTTTTCGCTACGGTTAAGAAGCTATTTGTTTGATTTATTAGATACGAATACAATTCTGGTCCCTTTAGTTGAATTTGCTACTTTATTCCCGTTTTGGCATATTGTTTTGTTTCTATATCCATAAACCGATCGCCACTATAAACAGAGTAAGGCAGATTGTATCTAGAATGGCGCACTAAGCAATAAACTCTCCATTGCGAACAATGTTAATGGAAACCGATGCTCTGCTCGGCAGCTGCTTCTAGCGCGCACGACTATTTTCTATTGGCAGCGCTAATCGATTATGCTAGCAGTTGGTAATCGTTTGGGAGTGCTTCCATAGGCGTGGAACCGGGGCCGCGGGGCTATGGCCCCCACTTTTCGGGCTGGGGGGCCAGCAATGTTACCTGGCCCCCTCACTTTTTTGAAGATTTCCTCCTCCTCGGTAACCGAATATTTGTTCGATATGAATGCTTTAAAAAATTGTGAAATATAATTACTGAATTTACAATCTCCGCAATACCATAACCCATTAGTGTAAGAACGGTGAATAGGGGCGGTAAAAGCAACTTTTTAAGTCGGGGTCAACATATTATGGTTTCTTTAGCTATTCAATGATTTTTTGTATTCTTAAATCATGGATAATGGGTTCCATATGAATGCCTTTAAAAACCCACCATTGGCTGGGGGGCGAAAACGCGCCCTCGGATTTCAAATGGCTTTAAAAAAAACAAAGAGCCGCTATCAATGCCAAACTTCATGTACTTAATTCCGACATCAATTTGACGTCTTCAGTCTAAACCATTGAATGAAAAATATCGTTTTTTGTCTAGTTATATCCAATTTAGTGACGTCACTACACGACTTTTACACAAATCTCAGTAGACTTAACAGACTGTACAAGGTCATTTCGAAAGAAAATGCAATACAAATCAAAAGATTGCAAATGAAAAGGGATAAATAGCGATCTAGAGGTTACGCAAATTTGTTTCTGGACAAAAAAATCACAAAAAACGATTTTTTTAGGGAAATGCCTAAAAATAACATTTTCATTTTTCAAAAAATGGAAGATATGTTAGAAAACTACATATGTTCAATACCCAACCAAATTTCAAAGCAATATCTGCTATTTTTGAATCACTTGATTGCTCCAGAGGTATGAGTACCTCTGACGTATTTTTTAATGTACCTAGTTTTTTAGGCTTTTGACCGATGGTCATTCAAATAAATGGAACCACCTGTGATTTCCTGCAATACAAAAAAGTCTGGTTATGTACATACATTTTGTATTTCGATTTATCCATTTCAAATTTTGACCTTTTTACCTGACCTTGACCTTGTAATGAGTCAGGTGTGCAAATGGCTGCTACAATCGAATTGTATGCTTAAGATAACCCATAAAACATGTGTCGCATGAATTCTTGCCAATAGTGACCTGATTTGACCTGATTTTGACCTTGACCTTTGCTTACAATTTTACTTTTGCTTATTCGGAAGATCCAACATACCTCTGATAGCACCTTAAGCGATAATGGTCTCAATCTAAGACTTTGGATGGAAAGTATGGCCTAAGGACTAAAATACCTTAATTTGACCTTTGACCTGACTGTGAGTTGACACGTGACCATCTTTGGAAAATTTCGTCAATGACGTTCAGCTGAGCCCCCAGCCAATGCCGGGATATAGTTGGCAGAATATTAAGTAATTTACAGCTTCACAAACATAGCCGTAGGAACGGTGACTGGTGGCCATGATCCCCCACTTTGAGGCGGGAGGGGGTCGGATAATGATAACCGGCTCCCTCACTTTTGAGCAAACTTTCGATCACTTCTTTTTGTTTTAGATGAATTACTTGGAGTTGTGAGAATAACTAGGTACTAATTCACGACTTCGCGTAGTGAAGGGGACAGGGGCCATATGCCCCACTTCTTTGCCAGGGAGTCCAGCAATAGAACCTCGCCACCTCAGTTTTGAGCAATTTTACTCTTTTCTATCACTAGTAATTTTTTCGAGATAATTTTTAGTTGAAAGAAGATAACGATGAATTCCATAACTCACACAATACCATAACTCATAAGCATACTAACCAGGAGACCGGGGGTTGGGGAGGCCAGGGCCGCCGCGTTTTAGGTGCGGGAGCTAGTCAATGTTTTAATGCAATCCCCACTGTAGCGGTTGCTCCTCTTACATCGCTTGATATTGATTTCGATATGTGTGCACTGCCATGAAAACATTGTCATGATTAGCACCTAATTTTTAACCCTCATATATCAAACTCATAGATAGTTCAACTGAAATTAAGGCGCAGCGTACCAGGTACAAGTTTTTTTTTAGACGATTATTCACTGCTTCCCTATTTTGGTTCAAATATCTGTCCGCCAGAGTAAAGTCCGTACTCCACAGCGTAGCCTTCAATCGGAGAGGCTAGACTATATATTTTGCCCCTCGAGCCCATGAACACCAAGCCCAGACCCAGACCAGACCCATTCAAAATTCATAATATACTGGAGGCTAACATATATGTTAGGACTAATTATTATTGCATGTATTAAAGGGCACTGCCACCTTCCGCAAAAAGTTCTCAATAATGTACGCCGCTTGTGGTGTTAAATATGAAGTAATTGGCTCACCGAACACGAATTATGACATGTGTTTCTCACACACAAGTGCTCAATTCTAAAAGTTCAGTTTTCATATTTGGGCTGATGACGTCAAATATGAAGGATTTTCTGAAAAGCATCAACGCTGGCCATATGTAACGGCTAATGTAATGGCAAATGTAAAAAACAAGTCGACTATTCATCACCATTTAGGTAAAGAGTTCACGAACGTCATCGGATTAGGTCCCCGTTCAAATACATCTGGGGACTGGGGATGTTACAGACGATGTCCAAAACAAACTCAAATTTCATTGTGATTCGACCTCGTGGTTGTTTTAACTTATACTATATTAAATCACTATATAAATTTACTTAAACTATATTAAAGCACGAAAATGGCTATCCAACTGAAATATAATGTTAAGGTGGCAGTTGTCCTTTAACGAGGAATTAATATCAACGCACCTGTGTATTGCTGTAGCTTTTGACTCATCGAACACTTTTCTGTCAACATTGTCATACTGGATCAGACTTTGAATTGGACATGATTTGGGACTTGTAAATCTTTCACCGGTGCTAAGTACTTAACATGATTTATTGTTCTAAATAATTGTCAAAGTTTATTGTTCAAGTGTCCTATATCATTTATTAACATATTGACCTGGTTAAACATCTGGTTGTCAAGTAAAACATAACGGCTAGCGACATTACTAAAACATTGTCATACCCATGCCCACCCAGTACCCATGAAAAGTCGAAAATGCATACCCAGTCCAGACAATCGGAAGAATCGAGTGGGCACCCATGAGTGCACTCGATCCATTGAAAACACTGGTTTGAACCTGAGCCGCAGCGAATCGAGTGGTGAGCGTTCTACGTGAATATGCCGGCAGACTCACTGAGCCAGCAGACCAACGTTAGTTAGCAGGCTCCGCTTGATTCGCTGCGGCTCAGGAGAAGAAAAAAATGACGAAGTGATTAAAGGGAATGTTTCACATTACATAAGATTTGAGTTGAGATGGCCAAGTTGTTGGATTTCCATTGAAATTAAGTATTGTAGAAGTTAAAACACCCACAGAGGTCTAATCGAAAGTAAATNAGCCGCAGCGAAGGAGTGGTGCGCGTTCTACGTGAATATTCCGGCAGACTCACTGAGCCAGCAGACCAACGTTAGTTAGCAGGCTCCGCTTGATTCGCTGCGGCTCAGGCGAAAAAATGGCGAAGTGAATAGTGATTCACCGAGTCGGAGGTTAAGCTCATATACAAGTATCTACATAGGCGTAGGAGCCGGGGGGCAGGGGGCAACTGCCCCTCCAACTTTTGAGTGGGACGGGGGCAACGCCCCCCCCAAAAAAAACTTTTGAGTATCAATACATGCTCCTAAATTACGAGGCATACACCCTCGACCGCCATAGGGACGGGTCGGATCCGACCCACCATCGGTTTTCCCGAATAACTTCCAAACGCGTTGCAGATATCGACGTGAAACCTTGGTATACCTTCGCGTACATCAATTCTTACGTCATCTATTGAAAAGCGTTCGTTAAGTAGTTGCATCGAACAAAAATGAGATACCTATAGTCTATACCCATTTTAATGACGTCACTACATGGCATTTGTGATCGAAAATATCTAAATGTTTGAAAAAGTCGCAAAAAGTCAAGTTTTGAGGGAAATTGCAAATAAAAAACGTTAAAACACGTAAAATGACGAGTTCTTCAAAGCAATTATCTCGGATAAAAAATAAATAAATAAACAATTCGATAAAAACGTTTCTTTCAATTGACTATAAAATCCAAAATTTGTAAGAATTTTTTGCCACCCCCAACTTCAAATGAGTTCCTACACCCCTGAGTACCTACCTGTAGTAAATACCTGGCTGGATTACGGTCATTGGTCGTTGTAATACATGTTTATTCGGTTCGTTTAATTGTCTAGAGCGCGAATAATGACCGTATTAGAGCAAAGTTTGGTTTCATAGAGCTCGAAGAAATAAGATAGAAAGCGGAAATGCGTGTGTTATGCGTAGTAATGCCGTGGAAAGTGTTTGATTTTTGTCTTTGAAGGGTCATAAGTCAGTCAATTTTACTGGCATCAACTTAAAATGTGGTACACATACAGTCATACACATTGAACAAGTTTGTATCGTACATATTCCGTTTTTAAAACATCTGAAAAGTTCTGAAGGTATGTTTTTTCTCATCAAATAAAAAAAACGTGAGACAACAGTTTAACCCGCGCTTGACCGGGGGGCAAATATTGCCCCCCCCTTGCCTTTTATTCCCGATAACTCATGAACCATTAAAGATATGAACCTGAAACTTTCAGTACCTTCCTGCACATCAATTGTACATCGGTTGGAAAAATTTGGCAATGTTTCAAATTTTTGGTGGTTAGATATACACCGTTTTGTGACGTCACGTTTCTTGAATTTAGCAACAAAATCACTCAAGTTTTAAGTAGCTGTAACATGTTTACATTTTATGATAAACTAAACCCCAAAAAACTAAACATAGCAAATTGCATGTAGTATAAAACTGCTTTCTCAAAATTGTCAAAATTTGGATTTTTAACCATTTTTTACCATTTTTTATGTCGCATCAAAAACTGGAATATATATGGAAGAGTGGTGTTCAAGCAGCATACAAACCAAATTTCAAAAGAATATTACCATTTTTGACTTAGTGATAGCCTTTCAAGCACAACGAACTATACACGAATTTAGCAATAAAATCACAAAAACTTTGAAAAACTGTGAAAAGTAGAAATTTAAATAGAAACTGGAATAGAACAAAATCAGTCAGACATATACATGTTTTAAAACAAAAACAACCAAATAAAAATTTGACATTAACATTTTTCGAGAGAAAAAACAAAACAAAACCCTTTTTTCTTTGCGAAAATATCAAAAACTAGATATGTATGTGAAATAAAAGTGTTACAATAATATAATAGCCAAGTTTCAAATAACTAGAGCACATTTTTTACTAAGAAAGCCTAAGAATAATAACCGATGACGTAATATTTTAACATTGAGCTTTTTGGCTTGTTTTGAAGAAAAAAAAAAATACAAATAAATGTCAACATTGTACTTCTGAGATTAAACTGGTAAAAAATGCCCTTTTTGTTAGGATTTATCAATTAAAATATTTGACCTCATTGGACCTGAATTTGACCTCAGCTTTACACCTACTTCATTTAAATGTGCTTCGATGGTGTCTTGATTATCACTATCGATTTATACGTATAAAACAGCCCATAAAACATGTGTCGCATGACCTTCAAAAATCCTGCTTCGGATAGTGACCTTTGG
>VOPJ01002561.1:0-92133 GCA_014673585.1 Semibalanus balanoides
CAATACTTTTGTAAGTTTCAGGCTGGAAGTTGGCTAAACACCATTAATTTGATAGGGGAAAGCTAGGGAACTAGCGGATCCAGGGGGCGGCAGGGGCGTTAGCCCCCCATATTGCCTGAAATTGACGAAATTGACATATTTTCACTGCAGAGGGAATCTAATAACTTTTACTGAGGCAATTGTTTTAAACCATCAGTAACGGTACAAGGAAGCCAAATCGATGAGTATTTCGAATTGATGAAACTTGCATAAGATTAAAGCTGCGTAACGAATTTGCGATAAAGCTGTTAAATTATTTTAATTCCTTTAAAGCTATTTGCCGTACATGTACGGCGCCAATTTTGGGGAAAATATTCCGGTCGGCGACCAGCTTTCAGTTTTTTTTTAGCCCTGTCAATGGTAAAGACAGATATCGGCGTGGGATAATACCGAAGAACCAAAGGGGTCAAAAAAGCCCACAGCCACTCGAAGGTGGGCGGTAGGTGCAGCGTCTGCCGGGTTAAGAGCATCGTACTTCTCAAAATACTAAACAAATAAATATGATTGCGATTCATGACCAAAATAGCATTTTGACGTCAAGTTTCCTCATCGATTGTGTACATTTGTTTGAGCGAAGATACCGCCATAGACAGTTACTATGACTACTTGAAATGATAAAAATGGAGGCCTAAAACTAATCCCAAACTTATCTCCGGCCACGATATATCAGCCTCGGGTCGTGTTGTTGCCTCTGCAGTGACTATCGTTTACTGTATGACGTCACTGGATGACGTCACTTCTTGTACTGAGATAATCACGTCAACGGAGCAACACAAAATTAATGGCTTGCCGCTTGGATATGTTGACTACATACGAGAGAGTGACTAAATAGTTTCAGGTTCGCCAATTTCTCCCACTGTAGCTGCCTGCCTGGCGACCTGCCCAGTGCTTCCCTCGATCGTTGGTAACTGTGTAGGTAAGGATGAGGGGCGCTCTGAACGTCACCGCTCATCAGCTAATAGGACTGTGCGGTCAGCTCAGCGGTCAGAGTTGGCGCAGTGACAGTAGGTCGCGTAGTGGCCACTCGCAGTCGGGCCGAAATGGCTCACCATGCCGTACCTACAGGCGATACCTTCTAGGCGTCACAGTACCAAGCGACTTTCTTGTTAATATCTCGACAATCTTGACATAGTTTGCGAGCCACCTGTCTCCCATAATTCGCGAGGTATCAAGACAGACTAATTGTGGAGATTATGATGACTCGACCTTGTTTTTGGAAATTCATATTAATCATTTTGAAACATTACAAATATCTGTAACAGCTTGAGCAAAGCTTGTCACCGATTTTATCTTTCAAATATCTTGTGGTAAGATCAAACGCTGGTTAACGTCTTAAAAATAAAATAAAAATACAATATGTAGTGTCAGCTGACTCTTTTGACTTAGCATCTGAAGTATTTAGCGAATGAGTCGAGTAGGGTGGAAAGCACAATGTTCGGGATATGTTAGGCCCGGCCGATTAGATGAGCCTGCCCGACCCATCTCATAACGAGACGCCTCCTGATATGCCTAGCAAGGTTACACGTCACCGCCGGCCGGGTCATCAGCGGACTGAGCTCGGGCGGCGCAAAGGGCAGGGGAGCTGGCGGACGGAACCAGCCTGTCTAATTTAGCCATATACTGGACGGACTAGGAAGGAGCAGGGGATAACGTAAACACGATGTAAAGTACTGAAGCCTTCTACACAATATGATTTGGAGACTAAATGATTGAAACTTTGCACCCGTTTGAAGAAGCAATAACAGATAAATAAATGAAAATAAATACAGAATGGCAGTGGACGAGGGGAGAACAGCAGTAGCCAGTTCAGCAGTGACACTCACCGAGTGCTCGGCTGAAATCCGCCAGCATGCCGCTGATGGAGGAGCCCTGGCCGCCAGCGGGCCGCACGTTGTTAGTCATGTTGACCCCCATGCCTGCCTGCTGCTGCTGTAGCTGCTGCTGCTGTAGCTGATGTAGCTGGTGAGGCGCCGTCACCGGCGGGTAGGTGGGCATACGCTGCTGACCGGGCAGCATCTGACCGGGCAGCATCTGACCAGGCATCTGCTGACCCGGCAGCATCTGACCCGTCATGAACTGATCCTGAGAGACCTGACCAGGCGCTCCGGGGTAGGAGGTCACCATCCCAGGGCCGGTGTTAGCCATGTTAGGTGGTGGCACCTGCTGGAACGCGCCCATCTGCTGCTGCTGCTGCTGCTGCTGCTGCTGCTGCTGCTGCTGCGGCTGCTGAGGGTATGGGGCTCCCATCGGCTGCTGCATCTGCTGGCCGCCCATCGATGCTGGTTGAAAGCCCTGAAGTGGAGGAAAGACGAAACGCGTCGTTAAGGTTCAGATGGATGAGGTTATAAAAATGAAATATGATTTATCCATATTACTTTAGTTTTCTAGTTATTTCATTTCACCTGACACCTCTCCTATATAAAGTATTGCCGAAACGGAATATATTGGAAAACCTTAACAAATACCTGTTGCTTGAATACCTTTTTTGAAAAACTAAACCTTAACCCTCACCCGGGTGAGGCAAATTCACTGCATATCTGGGTAGGGGGAGGAGATTCCACCTTCCTTGGCGTTCGCCCCTAATTGAGCTAGAGCTTCGATTCCAAAACGAGCGTGTTGATTGTGACGAGAGGAAGCCATGACATATGATTTTAAGGTCCTGGGTTAATCGGTAACCTCTCAGGTCATGTCAAAGACCAAAATGTCACAAATCGTAAATGTGTGAAAATTGAATACTGATGTAGCCATTAGCCAATATGGTAAAGGAACATCTTATATGCTTAATACATGCCTAATTTGACATTAACGCCAAAAAGTGACATAAAAACTGTCAAATTCCTAAAAGGTCATGTCAGGTCATCTGAGGTCAATGACCTCGGTTGACCTTTGGAAGCGCATGACCCCAATAAAACATATGATTATGTCAAATGGCTCCAATATTTGAAATATGTGTCAAAAACTGTCTTAAAGGCGGCCAGAAGCCAAACAAAGTAATCGGAGGTCATCGGAGGTCAGTAACCTCGGTTGACCTCAGAAAAGGTCAGTCGAGGTCACAATCTCAGCAGAAGACACACCTGTTACCTGGAAACACATTTTGAATTGCTCCTGAACGTCAAACTCTCGGCAACTGCACATGTAACAAGGATCGATACTACAGGACGCCAGTTTCGCCTGACATGACCTTGAGAAACAGGCCATACCCTAGTAGCACATAACTTTGTCACAACGTCATGGCAACGTTGACAACATCATAACAACGTTCATACGACGAAATTACGTCGTGAAAACTTTGTCACGACGTCGTGAAAGTAATGTGTGCTACTAGGGTATAGGTCACGCTCATGAAAGTTGGAAGTTAATTTGCAGAATATCTGTCAAATTGTTCCGAAATAGAGCACTGAAAGTTTCATCGCGATCAGTTACAATCTACGTGAGTTATTTGGAATAAACAGAGTGTGCGGCATCCACCACCCCCCCTCTACCCGGGTGAGGGTTAATTGTTTATTTCATTAAGTAAGATTAATTTCATTAATTATTTTTCACATTATGAGGATAAGGTTATCGATGATAATTATAGCAAAATACGTTTGCTATGAATCATAGATGAGATCAGGTGTCAATCGAGTTAATATTTTATTTTATAATGATCCGTGACAAATATTTATATTTCTGCTTTTCAATACATTCAGACTCGGGAGCACTTTTTATTGACATCAAGCAGAGGTCAGGTAAAATAATTGAAAGGCTAAGAAACAGTATGAAAAGGGGTATTTACTATTTGTGCAAGCACTGCATCGATTAATTTATATATATATAATATAAGTATTTATATATATTTATTAAATATATATATACACACATAATAATATTATATATTAAGGTATATATATATATATCATACCAAATTAGCTATGGTCATTGACTTATTATGTGTGCTGATGTCTTTTTCAATGAAACGCTTGGTCACGAGAAAATGTGTCTCAATTTCTTTGTTTGTTGTTTGTAGATGCTTTTTATTAAATTTGTGATATTAAGTTATTTATTTTGATCACATTTGTATCAATAAATTTGCATTTTGGTTTGGATTGTATATGACAAAAAGGAAAAGCAGTGTCAGATATACCAACGACACCTTAAAGGGCGTCGTTGGTGACGTGTATCTGACACTGCCGATATTCCTGAGGAACTTCCATTGTAATTTATCCATTCCCGTGGGGAATTCTTTCAGGGATATCGGAGGTGTCAGACAACCCAACAACACCCTTGCAGGTGTTGACCGGAACTTTTTACACCCCGCAAATGCCGTTAAATGGTGTCAATCGGTGCCAAATGGGTGTTCGACGGTAATTCCAGGGTAGGCATTTTGGCCACATTCTAAGGGCGTTTTTTGTTTTATCAGTGGATGCCTAACTATTTTTAGAAAACAAATATGTATAATTATAAACCTAATATATGTAGAACTATTAAACAGCTACAACAACACACCACACATATACACCCACACCAACACACACACGCGACGCATGCACACGCACTACGCACACGCACACGCACACGCCACACGCACACGCACAGCACACGGCACACCACACGCACACGCAACGCACACGCCACACGCAACACGCACACTCACACGCACACGCAACACGCACAGCACACGCACACACACCGCACACACACACAACACACACACACACACACACACACACACACACACACACACACACACACACGCGCGCGCGCGTAACAAAACAGCGCGCGCTTCGGTGGCAGCCAGAGGATCGCAAGTGTCACGTCACTATTTAGTCAGTTGTCGCCGTCCTGAAGAAAGCACAGAGCACACACCGGGACAACACCTGTTTGATGTGTGACAAGTGCATTCAACATTGCTCTACCTCGTCTTTCATAAGCATGAAATTGTACTGAAATAATTCACGAATAAATATGCCCTACATATCAACCTTTTCAATTGTCTTTTTTACCATGTAAGGTGTCGTTCTTCACTTGACGCTGGAAACCAGTTCTCGTGGTATTATGATTCATATATAGGCTTAATGGCCAACCTTTTTTGCTTATATGCTCCCATTACAATTAACTTATTTAGATAGATAGTAGCCGTTTTCACGATGGATTATTTTGTGCGAAATGTTTTAAAACATTTTAAAATGTTTTAAAATGTTTTAGTAGTAGCCGTTTTCACAAAGGACTAATTTGCGAACAAATGTTTTAACCCTCGCCCTACGGGACCGTAGGGCGACGGTTAAAACATTTCTCGCAAATTAGTCTATCGTGAAGTCCATCGTGTACTATAACTTTTTAAAATGTTAAAAAAATCGCGCAAAATAAGCCATCGTGAAAACGGCTAGTGCTGTCAGATCCAGTACAAACAAAATAATGTGCATAGTACATTTTCCGTAGGTTGCTACGATCTCTAGAGCACTGCATGACTAACAGATAATTGTAATTGCCGTACCCACTCACTCCCTGAAAATGGTACAAAGATGTGCATTTCACAAATACCACATGGTATACGCATCGTGCTTTACCATTCACAACACCGGCCGAGCTACGTTGAAGTGGTCACCAGTCACCAAGTGGAAAACCAGTAACCACACCATCTACTTTACCCGCGCCGCCCCGGGGGTGTTTAGGTACCCCCTCAGGTTTTTCGACAATAGCGAAAAATGGCGGCGCGAAGCGGTGCCGTTTTTGGCACAATTATTTGTGAATGAATTACCCACATTTTGTGAACGTTTACACCTGAAGTCATCTCAGGTCAGGTCACAAGATAACGTCAAGTGGCCTTAACTTCAAAAATGTTTGTGTTCGTGCCAAAGCCACGGTCTTTGTCCGAGAGATTCGAAACTTGCAGTATTTTATAAGGTAATAGGTAAATACAATTCGATTATTTCATATTTTGTGTATCGGTGTCCTAAGATCAGGTCAATTTCCTGAATTCCCCATTGTAAGTGATCTGGAAAATATGCAAATGCTTCCTTTTCAGAGAATGTGCATTGGATTAGGCCAATTATTTAAGAATCATGTTATTTCAGCTCATTCTTGATTACACAGATGCAAGTGTTTTCCGGTGAAGTTTGCAAGGTCATCTGCGGTCATTGGCAATGTTTGGATAATAACTATTGATTTTTTCCCCGCATGCATAACATTTTATATTTTTATTATCAGCAAAGCTAATAACTATTGATAGGATAAAGATTGAAGACGTGCAGATTGCACCACTGTGTTTGTCTCGTCAAGTTGCGTCGTCCAATATGCAGCATGGGACATGACGTACCTAGGTCACCAAATGACCTTGAACTGGGGTCATTTTTTTAGTTGACGTAACCAAGTATAAGCATAACTTTCGAAGTGTCTTGACAAGACAAACACGATGGTGATAAAATAATCTATCTTTCTTTGTTAGGTGAAAAGATATTTGCAAAAAACAGTTTTGCAAGAACATGATTTTTAACCTTTGATAACCTCTGGAGCCTAAACTATTGTCCTGAACCAAAATCTGAGGACACAATTGAAACGTAAATTTTGAGAGGTTCCGATTGCTTTGCTTACGTTTGTTCCTAGTTATCCTAGTTTCCGAAATATTTTGGGGTCTTCTAATCGAATTCCTAAAACTGGAAAAGCTGACTTTTGATAACCTCTGGTGACCTCAATATTTACCTGAGCTAAAACATTACGAAGTAACTTCGAATGTCCATATTCAGAACTTTCTAAATATATTTACGGTGTTACGTCCCATAGGAGCCAAGTTCGAGGGGGTGTCTAAACACCCCCGGCACGGCGAAGGTGGCGCCGAGCACCGGCACGGCGCGGGTTAATGTCGGTGTTATTGCTAAACGTGACTTTTTATTTAATTCTTACAAAAATTGCAAATGTTTGTCAATACAAATATAAAACCATTTACATTTTCATTTCGTATCTCAAATATTGATGCGACGGACGTAAAAAAAGATCAAGCACCTAGTCAGGCTAGCTCCACGGGCCCCACTATTCGATCACGCAATCCCATGTCGTGTGCTCTATATACAGCGTTAATTCAGTGCTGACTATTTCATATTTTTCCTTAAGTCATTCAGCCAGGTTTCCTTTGCTGACACCCTCTTTGGTGACACCCCCTTTGCCTATCTTTGTGTCGGTGTCCAGCAGAACATCACAAGTGCCAGTGTTCAGCTGAACAGGGCACCCTCCTCAGCGCCAGTGTCCAACTGAACAGGACATCCTCCTCAGCGCCAGTGTTCAGCTGAACAGTACACCCTCCTCAGCGTCAGTGTTCAGCTGAACAGTTAATCTCACCTGTCCGGCGCGGTTCAGTGTGCCGTCTGTCGGCGCAGTCGGCAGCAGCGGCTGACCGTTGGGGCCCACCGCCGGAGGTAGAGGTCCGTTCAGAGTAGCACCGTCCTGCGCCGGCCCTCCGTACCCCTGGCAGCTCTCCGGGTGCGGGTAGCTCCGGGCCGCGCCAGGGTAGCCCGCCCCCTGGCCAGCGAACGGCTGCGGGGACGTCGGGTAGCCGTCTGAGTTGGGAGGGTAGCCCTGGTGGTTAGCGACCGTGTAACCTTCAGAGGTCGGAGGATAGCCTTCAGAGGTCGGAGGGTAGCCTTGCGAGGTAGCCGGGTACGCTGGAGAGCCGTGTGGGTAGCCCTGCGTGCCAGTGGCGTTGTTCAAGGCCGGTGAAGTGGCGGGGTAGCCCTGACCGCTGACTGGCGCCGGCTGACTGACGGTCGGGTAGTTCTGATTGGCCGGGTAGCTGGGCTGGCCGGGCGCTGGGGGCCGCACACCAGGCTGCCTCTGCGGGTCGGCTGAGAAGCCTCTCAGGCCCGGCAGGGGGCCCACCGGACCGTTATGACCGGCGGTGAGTGGCGGGCGTGGCGAGACACCTCCGGGCCGCACCATACCGACGCCCGAAACCTGCTGCGACGGCACCGACGCGAACGCCGACGGCTGCGGCCCCGAGAGTGTCAGCCGCGGCGCCCCCTGCTGCCCCTGCTGCTGTTGCTGCTGCTGTTGGTGCTGCTGTTGCTGAAGCTGCTGCTGCTGCTGCTGGAGCTGCTGCTGCTGCTGGAGCTGCTGCTGATGCTGCTGCTGCTGCTGTTGCTGTTGTTGCTGTTGCTGTTGCTGCTGTTGCTGCTGTTGCTGCTGTTGTTGCTGCTGCTGCTGCTGTTGCTGTTGTTGCTGCTGTTGCTGCTGTTGTTGATGCTGCTGCTGTTGCTGTTGCTGCTGCTGCTGCTGGGCAGGCGGCACCGGGCTGGCCAGCCGGGTGCTGAACGGACTCACGTGGGGACCACCGGCGGGGCCAAACTGACCCCCAGCAGGGCCGAACTGACCGCCGCCGCCGCCGCCGGTCATACCGAACTGAAAGGGACGAGAGACGGCGTCAGAAGGGCGGCCGGCGGTGGAGACGTCGGGTCCTGAAGGCGGATAGTGCCAGCCAGCGGGGCAGCAGCCTCGGCTGAGCAGCCGGCCAGACCAGACCAGTAACCAGACTCGCTAAACTGCTGCCGCTTCTTGACGTCCTCCAAGTTGAGCCATGAGCTTCCAAGGGTCAATACAGAGACCGGCCGCCATTGCGCCAGCACCAGCGTGTGTAAACAAGACATCGATGTAGATCATGTCATGCAACCATTTGCTACGACGAAGGACAGCTAGAGCACATATAGCGCTACAGACCTCTTGCGGTGCTTCTGAAGAGAGATGGAGAGATAGCGAGGATACAACGTCCATGCGACACCCTAAACTAGGCTATATCACAACAGCAGCAGCAGCACATATAGCATCGCAGGGAAGGCGGACATCAGCTACATCAACAAGCGGAGGCATCTACCCACTCCAGATAACATCTAGCGTCAACATCAAGCGAATGTTTCTACTCAGGCTGGAGAACACCTAGAGCCAACACCAAGCGGAGGCATCTACTCATTATCTTCCAATCTCAAGCACAGTGGCTTAGCAGCGTCAAGCCCAGCTGCGGCTGCCACTACACTGCAGCGTGCCTGAAGCGTGGCTTTGAAGGAGCGGTGCTCAGTGTCGACTGACTGGCTCATTCGGAGTGGTTCCGGGTGCCGGCATCCCCTCTGGACGCCCTATCCTGCCACGGCCTGCACGCCCTGTCCTGCCCCTGTCCTGCCCCTGTCCTGCCCCTGTCCTGCCCCTGTCCTGCCCCTGTACTGCCCCTGTACTGCCCCTGCACTGCCCCTGTCCTGCCCCTGTCCTGCCCCTGTTCTGCCCCTGTCCTGCCCCTGTCCTGCCCCTGTCCTGCCCCTGACCTGTCCCTGTCCTG
This sequence comes from Semibalanus balanoides, assembly GCA_014673585.1. Classification (NCBI taxonomy): domain Eukaryota; kingdom Metazoa; phylum Arthropoda; class Thecostraca; order Balanomorpha; family Balanidae; genus Semibalanus; species Semibalanus balanoides. The sequence continues at coordinate 9,332 of VOPJ01002561.1, forward strand.
CCCCTGCACTGCCCCGGTACGACAATACGACATCCTGCACTGCCCCTGATAGACGCCCTGTTCCGCTACGCAGTGTGCGGCCCTCCAAGGTCAGTCGTGTGTTCTCGGTAGTAGGTAGTAGTACCGCTTGACACACCAGCCAGGGACAGTCATCACGCCAGCCAGGGCCAGTCGTCACGCCAGCCAGGGCCAGTCGTCACGCCAGCCAGGACCGGTCATCACGCCGGCCAGGGCCGGTCGTCACGCCAGCCAGCGCCGGTCGTCAGGGGCAGCGGCGTGACAACACTAGTGACCGGCGGATGGGGCGATCACCACCCCCGGGCCGGACACGAGTGGGGCCTCGCGTCTCTCTCCGATCAATACCGGGCGGTGGGCGGCGGGTGGCGGGCGGCGGCCGGCGGTGGGTGGCGGGTGGTGGTGGGGGGCGGCGGGGGTAGTGGCTGGGGGAGGGTGGTGGCGGCGGGTTATGGCTCAGCTCGGCCGGTGCTGCTCCTCACTCGGCCTCCTCCGCTGGCGCGCCGCGGCCGCTGCCGACACGACTCGGAGCGGCGGGCGGCACGCTCAGCTCGGTCGCTCGGTCGATAGCCACTGGCAGCCGGGCGGTGCCCCGCCAGCTCCGCCGCCCGGGCTATCAGACAACTGAGTTGAGCTAGACAGCTCTGCCCAAGATGGCAAGCCCCTCCCCAGCTGCCCAGCCCCGCCTACACTGCCCAGCTGTCCAGCTCCACTCCAGCTGACCAGCTCCACACCAGCTGTCCAGCCCCTCCCCAGCTGCCCAGCCCCGCCTCAACTGCCCAGCTGTCCAGCTCCGCCCAGCTGACCAGCTCTGCCCCAGCTGCCCAACTCTGCCTCAGCTCTCCAGCTCCGCCCCAGCTGCCCATCTGTCCAGCTCCACCCCAGCTGTCCAGCCCCTCCCCAGCTGCCCAACCCCGCCTCAACTGCCCAGCTGTCCAGCTCCGCCCCAGCTGTCCAGCTCCACCCCAGCTGTCCAGCCCCTTCCCAGCTGCCCAGCCCCGCCTCAACTGCCCAGCTGTCCAGCCCCGTCCCAGCTGTCCAGCTCCACACCAGCTGTCCAGCTCCGCCCCAGCTGCCCGGCTTCGACAGAGTACTGCCCCAGCTGCCAATTAAAAGTAGAGTTGACGCAGCAACATTGTTCCAGCCCACAGGGTCACTGTTCCAGCTCGTTAACCCAGTCCCATTCTACAGGGTGACTGTCCTAGCCTGTTCTGTTAGGGAGGAACTATGGCCTGGAGGTCCCATGACATGAACTCGTCATTTTTCTGGGTTTTAGCGAGATTAAATTTGCTAAAACCCAGAAATATATGACACAAATGTTTGTGTCATATATGGTACACAAATATTGATTCTTCAATACTTTGCGCCTATTGTCTATGACAGTTTAATGTAGAACTGGTTAAAAAAAAATCCTTTGCATTCCAGGGCGATCATGAGTGGAATATTTCCTAAATGTGTACGTTTTTGTTTCACACAATTGTAAGCGAGATTAAACTACCGTTCGAAAGCTCGTCAAAAATCATTTTGAAACTATCTCAGTCCTTTTTAGCTGAGGCGCTCGCTCGTCTTTGCGTGGTATATGGCACAAATCTGATTATGAGCAGCTCAATCCAACCCAACCCGACCCAACCCGACTCGTGGCGACGCTTTTGAGAAGCTCATATATTTGCAACCGCACGTCCGATTGACAAACGGGTTTCTTTGCTGAGTAGTCCAGTCAATCATGTTTTTTATAAGTGCCGATTCATGTGAGTGACTATCACTGCTCGTGGCGCATGCCGCGCACTGCCGGATCCAGGGGGCAACCAGGCCATGGCCCCCCAACAGCCTCGAGGGCCAACATGTTATTTTGCCCCCCCCAAACGTCAACAATTTATCGTAGAAATTGTCTTGCAGCAGTCAAAATACAGCTATCTACAGTGCAAAACTGGAAAAATTATCGCCGCTTCGCGGCATGTCACGAGTTTTGCTATTGTTTATACAACTTTTGAAAATAAATAAACAAAATCTATTAAGTGTCTGGCAGAGCCTTTCCTTGGCAGCTATCCCTATTCCCTGCGGGCGGCCAAAATTACGTTAACCTGCGGGGGGCAGATTCCCGCCCCCCCCCCCCAAAGAATCTCGGAGAACCGCTCGGCCTGGGATTTCATAAATACAAACAACCATTTGTTCGTCGTTGAACTTAAATATTTTTTTTTTTAAACCCCGAAATTAATTTTTGCTCAAATGCGGGGGCAGGGGGCATACGTAAATTTTTGGGTGTTTTTTTGAAAAGGTCATTGTGGCCAATTGTGAATTCGAGAACCGATTTGCAATGCCAACGTTTTGAGCTTCCAAAATGTTCAACGTTCTTCAATGTGTGAAAGGGACAAATAACAAAAATGAAAAAATCATAGGAGCCTCAGGGATAAAAAATAGGAAGAATTTTGGAATGAAAAATAATGTGCTTTTCCTTAGTGTTTGGGACGTGGGAACGTCACATGTGGGCTTTGTTGCTGTAATTTGTTAGATGTAACAAATTTTGCATAGGCGGATTCAGGTAAACAACGTGGGGGACACCAATTGACGGAGAATATCGCCTCCCATTTTATGTAACTGAGTTCACCTCTGCCCAAAAATATGTATAATCCAATTATGTATGATGTATAAAGCATCGACTTAGTTTATGACGCTTTTAATTACCAACCGGCAAACTACGAAAAGGAAGTATGCCCGCACAACCCCGCATTCGTAACGACCTCCAAAAAATGACCCTGGATCATGACCACGTGCTAGGCCGATTTTTTTTCAAGTTTTCACAGACACGCGTCATTCATATTTAGGAAAAGTCCAAGTTTCAAGACGAAGACGTAACGGTTCAGAAAGGCGGCGGGCGAAAAACTACCGAATCTGCTCCCAGCAGGGAATAGGGTTTATTGAGGGGCCATCCGCTTCAAATAAAACTCCGACATGTTGCTGTCTTCCGAGCACCGAAAAAAGCTGCGCGAACGCAAAGATGCGAAAATCGGCAACCCGGAACCTGCTCGCAGTGGTGCCCAACTTGCTGGACCGAAGATCTATAGTGGAAAACAGGGCCAGCGACCATCTACCGAGCCATCTCCCCAAGCTCCTCCAGGTACAAAGGAAAATTAAGTAAATGCTTCTTTGCTGCTTTCCAAACTATTTACACTGTAACCAGCACCGGCGGATCCATAGGGAATTTAGGGTCATGCCCCCAGGCATAAAGTGGCCTGTTTGCCCCCCCCCCAAAAAAAATAAAGCCTTACAAGAAAAAGCGATCGGCGATTATGTATAATGGCTTTGCCCCTAGGATAAAACTGTGCAAGTTAACAATTTATCGGGGAAATATAGCAATGTATCGTCAAAATGCCTTTACAGCAGAGCTATCCACAGTAAAACAAACTGGACAATTTCGCGCCGCTTCGCGGCAAGCTTCGCAATTGCTTATACAAATGTGTTTAGCCACTTATCCTGTACAAGGTCGGAGGCCCACCGTCTATATTTCTGTGTTTTATCAGGCAAACCCGTAAAAAAAAAAAAATTAGCGTCGCTTCGCAGCGCTAAATAATTTAGGTATCTACTTTAACATGAAAACCCATATTAAAATGCTGCAAAGACACTTTATTTCTTCATTTCAGCCGACCCCCACATAAAACTTTGGCGACGCCTCCGCGAGTCGGTTTGAGATAGACGTTTTAGTTCTACTTATATGTATATATTCCGTAGCATATATGCTACAAAGTATTGCGCTTTTGCGTTAAAGAAGCTTCTACTACCAAAAAATAGATAATAGCGAAAAATGGTGACCGCCCCAAATCCGAGGATAAAAATGGTGTACCTTTTTGCCAAAAATAGTTGACCCCAAAAAAGACGTCTGGATCCGCCAGCGGTGCTGCGTGAGGGGTGTTGAAAGGTGTTTTGACGCAACAACTCCGCAACGGCTGGGATGATAATGTTCTAATTTTGTGTATGGTTAGGGACCCCTCAGCCGCCGCCATTCCACTAGTCAGGAGCGGAGTGCCTCTGCACGTGTGCACGTGCACACCCCTATGCTATATCTCAGGAACGGCTGAACCGATTGTGTTCCAATTTGGAGTGTGGTTAGAGACCCGTCAGCAACCACTTTTCCACAAGTCAAGGGTAGGGTGCCTCTGCACGTGCGCACGTGCGTACATTTTTTGTATCTCAAAAACTACGTGCCCGATTGAGTTGAAATTCACCATACATTTCCTTCGCGCTTGCTCGTAAATTGCTAACTACGGCATTGTACTGGTATGTTACACTCCAGAGCAGTGTTTTCAATGGATCGGCTGCACCCAAGGGCGCCCACTCAATTCTTCAGATTGTCTGGGCTGGGTATGCATTTTTCGACTTTTCATGGGTACTGGGTGGGCATGGGTATGACAATTTTTTAGTCATGTCACTAGCCGTTATTTTTTTACTTGACAACTAGATGTTTAACTAGGTAAAAATGTTAATAAATGATATAGGACACTTAGAAAATACATTTTGACAGTAATATGAGAACAATAAGTAATGGTAAGTACCTATCAGCGTTGAAAGATGTAAAATCCCAAATCATGTCCGATCCAAAGTCTGATCCAGTATGACAATGTTGACCGAAAAGTGTTCGGTGAGTCTCAAAAAAGCCACAGCAATACACCAGGTGCGTGATATTATTTCTCGTTAATAGCATGCAAGTTAAATATGCTTGGTTCAATGTTGGGAAATTTTGTGAGAAAATCATCTGCTTAAAGGGAATAGTCACCTTTAACATTGGGTTGCAGTTGAGATTAGCCAAGTTTGTGGCGCATGCTCGAAAATGATTTGTTACGCTTTCACATTTTTCAAAAGAAAACCTTCTGAATTATTTAATATTTCAGTCCTAAAAGTCGAGACCGGTATACCCGGTAACTCCAATCGCTGATTGGCTGATTTTTGCTGATGTGACGCATGATTATGACGTAGTGATGACGTAAGACTTTGGGAAAAGTTTTTGATAGAAACACTTAGTGCTGGACTGGACAAAAACATATTGTTTCAGTACCTTCATTTCCCTGTATTTGCAAGAATAAACTTTGTGCAGGATTTATTGTGATTTTTATGCTTAAACGTCTATAAAACGTTATTCTCGCAGTAAACATTTCTCAGAGAAATCATTCAGTACGTACCTAGTCTTACAGATGGGCCGAAATCCGTTTTCAACTTGCTTGCTTCCTTGCAGTGCATGGGTTTCAGGAATAATTCCCGTTTCACTGCACTTGATTATGCAAAAGAATTTACACTGATAATTTGTCGTAAAATTGATTAACATGTAATAGGATAAGTTGAAATATTTAAACACAACTTTTCAACGTCCATAGATGAACACGAAACTTCTTGGATAAGCACAAATAACGGCAGAGAACATTTGTAATCTTTGCGTTTGTTTTATCTGTGTGACTTAACCCATATTAAATAATTTATTTCCGTCGTCGATTATGCGAAATAAATAAATGAATAAGCACGTGATTTGACTTCGAATTAAATCTCCGTGTTCTAAAAGCGTTGCATTTCCCCTCATGTCAACAAGTTATTAGGCAAAAGTTACTGTCTTGTATGCGCCACGATCCCTCCAAATCATGACGTTTTTGATGAAACGTCTTCTAAGAAAGCTGATTTCGCGATTATTTTGAGGAAAAAAATATGAAATTATCACCAAATAATTGACATTTTAAACTTGCTTTTCGCGTAAATATAGGTTTCTTTGACTTACTAGTAATATTATACGTAATTCTTGCTTCTCTTTCATTATTTTCTTAGCTTTTTCTCATTTTTTTTTTCAACGGTGAACTATTCCCTTTAATCATGGATGGGCCGGACGGGCATTGGGCCACCAATACTTAATTCATTTGAATGGGTCTGGGTCTGGGCTTGGTGTTCATGGGCTTCGGCTGGGCTGGGCTTGGGGTTTAGGCACCCATTGAAAACTATTCTCCAGAGGTTATCGAAGTTCAAAAAGGCTACTTTTTGCAAAATTTTGCACAAATACCTTTTCACCTAATAAAGATAGGGAAATAATTTTGACGATACCGTATTCGTCTCCTCGTCTTCAAGGCGCTTTAAGTCATATTTAAGTTGACCAGGTAAGGTAAACGTAAAATGCTTACCTCAGGTCAAGGTTAAATGGTGACTTAAGAGTATGTAATATTGCATGTTGCAGGAGACGTGCCTTGACGAGACAAACATATAAGTACCAGTTTTACTGCTCTATATAAATTCTGTCGGGAGTTATTGACAAAAGGGTGTTGGTGGCCTCGAACGACCTCATTTGACCTTGCAATGGGCTAATGAACAAAATATTTGCCTGGAACATTAAGAAAGTCTGGAGCAGCATAGACTATATCAAAGTTGTCCCGAACTGATGCGTTACTACACCTTTTCTTACTGCGAGGCGGCATCTGTTCAGTTCAATTCGTCATTTATCATTTAAAACGACAGCATGAAATACTTTTTGACATATATGCATCTCACATCGGCGTAACACACTCCCGCGGCAAAGGGATTACAAATTGCCAGTGCACGGTGCACTGCCAATGTTAAATGCTCTTTGTCGTGGGAGTGTGTTACGCTGATGTGAGATACATATATGCCAAACAGTATGTCATGCTGCCGTTTTAAATGAAAAATGCCAAGTTGAGCTGAACAGATGACGCCTCGCATTAAAAAAGTTATACTTAATGGAAAGCAATTGCAAATTATTTGCCGTTTCTAGCAATAATTTGCAAATGCAATGCAATTTAACGGACAACCATGCAACGTTACAGGAAGTTAATTGTTAACATTGGATTTCCGGCATATCTTATAGATATATATTTATTTAGAACGGGGCGGCGTTTGTTTACAAATTGTGCGTTGTTCATTCAATAACCACAGATAATCAAGAGAGAAGGCGTTTTCCGATATTTGTAACGTTACATATGGCCAATAATTATAAATTTAATACAAAAAGGCGGACTAACCGCAGCATGTGTAAAATACCAGAATCGGTTAGCTTATGCCTGAACAATGGTATTATCTCGCATGGGGCGGCGTTTGTCACATTTCCTGAAGAATACGTTGCAAACTTGATTATATTACGAAAGTTGCCCGTTTCCCTATGGTGGTCTTACGCTTCCAGCCGTCCAGGGCCCGGCAAGATATGATCGGCTTGGTCCGTAACGTGCCGATTTTCAGCCAACAGAGTGACTGTCAATTGTCTCACCATTTTTGGTGACTGTTGGGTGATGGTAATGACGCCTAGTGACAGCTTAACGTGCTTTTACGGGACCTTTTTATCTAAAAAAGAAGGATTTTAGGTTCAACGAGTTAACCGCTCAGTAATCATCTGGTCCTCTTGTATTGGATAATGTACGTTGCATGTTTTAACGGATGTTATTTTAGTCTGCAGCGCAACAGTGATGCTGAAGATCATTGGGGTTTAAAATATGGCACTCCAATTATTTCGAGAGCTGCTTTAGTTAGTCTTCATACACAACGCGGGTGAACCTGAATACCTTTAAAGAGGCAGAAGATTCATTGTGAAACATTGTGTAGTAATATTGGTAAATGACAATCATCCCGCGCGAGTCTTCAACTTGCGCCAGGAGCTCGTTAAATACAATACAACTTCTCCGTCTAGTGGCCTCCACTGGCTGACAAGTGATATCTAGCTCAAGCTGGACATTGGACAGTGTTGGTGTCATCTGACGATTAAATGCACCTGTGCCGTTCGATTTTGCTGGCGAATTAATCAAACGGCTGTATCAAGAACTGATTGCATAAGCCGTTCCTCGTTTTATTCTCGTAGCCCTTTTTATAGTCAGTAAATTATAAGTTTATCTCGCAAATCTATCGCAAGTTCGTAGCGGCAAATGTTTGTCTTTTCTTTTCCGAAGTTCGTGCCATATCAAATGCATACAAAGTTGAGCTGTGTTTTAGCTTGTATTGTTATGCCCCTAATGCCCTGACAAAACTTTGTATAGGCAGGGAAAACATAATGCATACTGTATTATTCACCTAAATCACCGTATGCCTAACATGACAAATGTCCTTGCCCGCTCGCACTCGATCAACAAATACCTCTCGAATTATCAGCTTTATCTCAGGTTAAGACGCTAGCAACAAATATGTCGTTATCTTTCTAGTAGAGTTTGATTTTCCATTGGGTCTGCAGTGCAGGCATATTGTTATCTTTGCACTCCTCTGAAATGCAAAGATAAAAATGTTTAATGTTCGTTCAACGATGAAGTGAAATAATGTGTTATATTTGCATCCCTCGGGGATGCAAATAAGGTCACGCGAGTTTCGACGTAAAATCAAGTACTGAACTGAACTAGACTGAATCAAACTCTACCTAGAAAGATATATAATTATTCATGTTTTGATAGGAAATATTTTCCTGCGCGTGTTCCTGACAAACCTCGCTCCTTCGTCGCTCGGTTTTCAGTCACACGCTTGGAAAAGATATCCTTATCTTCCACTCGGAGCCATGAAGCCTCTTTATCTTTCTAGTAGAGGTTGATTTTCCATTGGGTCTGCAGTGCAGGAATATTTGTATCTTTGCACTCCGCTGAGAATCAAAGATATATAGTATTCTTCATGGCTCCTAGTGGAAGATATGGATATATTTTCCAGGCGTGTGACTGAAAAACCGAGCGACGAAGGAGCGAGGTTTTGTCAGGAACACGCGCGGAAAATATTTTCTATCTTCCACGAGGGAAACATGAAGAATTCTAGACCTTTCTAAGTAGAGTTTGATTCAGTCCAGTTCAATTTTGTATTTGATTTTTCGTCGAAACTCGCGTGACCTTATGTTGCATCTCAGAGGGATGCAAATATAACACATTATTTCACTTTATCGTTGAACGAGCATTAAACATTTTTATATTTGCATCTCAGAGGAGTGCAAAGATAACAATATTCCTGCACGCAGACCCAATTGAAAATCAAACACTACTAGAAAGATATAGAGTATTCTTCATGGCTCCGAGTGGAAGATAAGAATATCTTTTCCAAGCGAGTGACTGAAAAACCAAGCGACGAAGGAGCGAGGTTTTGTCTGTCTTTCACGAGGGAAACATTAAGAATTATATATCTTTCTAGATAGAGTTTGATTTAATCCAGTTGAGTTCAGTACTTGGTTTTTAGATGAAACTCGCGTGATCTTATCTCAGCGGGATGCAAATATAACACATAATTTCACTTTATCGTTGAACGAGCATTACAAATTTTAATCTTTGCATCTCAGAGGAGTGAAAAGACACAAATATTCCTACACTGTAGACCAAACGGAAAATCAAACTCTACTAGAAAGATAAAAATGTTTAAAGCTCGTTCAACGATTAAGGGAAATAATGTTTTATCTTCGCATCCCTCTGAGATGCAACATAAGGTCACGTGAGTAGCGACAAAAAATAAAGTACTGAACGGAACTAGACTGAATCAAACTCTACTTAGAAAGATATATAGTATTCTTCATGGCTCTGAGTGGAAGATAAGGATATCTTTTCCAAGCGTTTGACTGAAAAACCGAGCGACGAAGGAGCGAGGTTTGTCAGGAACACGCACGGAAAAGATTTCCTATCTTCCACGAGGGAAACATGATGAATTCTATATTTTTCTAAGTAGAGTTTTATTCAGTCAAGTTCAGTTAAATGTTTGATTTTTCGTCGAAACTCACGAGACCTTATCTCAGAGGGATGCAAATATAACACATTATTTCACTTTAGCGTTGAACGAGAATTCAACCTTTTTATCTTTGCATCTCAGCAGAGTGCAAAGAAAAAATATTCCTGCACTGCAGATTCAATGGAAAATCAACATCTACTAGAAAGATATTAAATTATTCGTGTCTCCTTCGTGGAAAAAAGGAAATATTTTCCGCGCGTATTCCTGACAAAACTTGCTCCTTAATCGCTCGGTTTTTCAGTTAAGGTGGCCGTCCACTGCGCACACACGCCTAATCGCCTAATCACCGAATTTCAGTACACGCCGACCTGCGCGCCAACTGCACGCTGACATACGCAGCTAAGCCAATATGTAACCGAATGTAAGACGCCATGACTGACCAAATGCATTAAATTGCGAAAGTTAAGTATTTATTGATTATTTATGCGTACTCAAACGTGTGCAATACTTTAACACTAAATCGACTGCAATAAAGCGAAGACAAAATAATAAACGTGCACACAAAAACTTTTAATTCTTAGCCATACCAAGGTCACGTAAATAATCAGAAATATAAACAAATTATTCAATGTTCTGTAAATTGGAGAATATGGAAAAAAGACGCTCTAAATCTATACAACAATGTTGCTGTTGCCACATATTTCAATAATTTCAGCTCAAATAAAGTTGCGTTCTACTACGAAGAAGACAGCTACCGAAGATTATCGCCATAAATAACCTCGTGATTCACTGCTCAATGTTATGATATTTACCTACTTCACAGCGAGAAATACTTTACTTGTCGTACAATTTACAATAAGATCTTTCAGGTGCAGAGCTTTTTCACGCCTAACGACCGAAAACCTCACACTTCCAACTCCTGTGCGCCTATACTCAGCGCTGACTCAGCGCCGACTCCGCGCCGAAAACGCGCTGAAAAAATCAGCTCAGCATGCCTAAATGCGCATTCGGTCGTTAGGCGACAATTCAGCGCGTTTCCCATGGACCCCCATGTTAATTTCGGCGATTAGGCGATTAGGCGAGTGCGGTGGACGACGACCTTTACACGCTTGGAAAAGATATCCCTATCTTCGACTCGGAGCCATGAAGAATCCTCTATGACTACACAGTTGGTGTCACTAAAAACCCAAACGCAGCCCTGCGTACGTTTTTGCCCCGATGAAGCCCCTACACTTTGGGGGATTGAAATCCTTCATTGATCCTGAGTAAACCAAATGACAGACCTCCAGGTACATTAACGATTGCCCCAGACAAGATAACTGCTATTGTTTCATACGCAGTGTTACCACCTTATTAGGCATGTAAAGCTCTAAATCAGTAAGACGCCTTAACCCTCCGCCCGGGTGGATAAGAATCATTGACCACCCGAACCACAATTTTGTAACATATTATATTCTTACCAACATATTAGCCGTTTTCACGATGGATTACTTTGCGCGAAATGTTTTAAAATGTTTTGGTAGTAGCCGTTTTCACGATGGACATATTTGCGAGAAATGTTTTAACCCTCGTCCTACGGTCCCGTAGGGCAAGCGTTAAAACATTTTTTTTTTCGCAAATTAGTCCATCGTAAAAACGGCTACTACTAAAACATTTTTTTTTTAAATAAAACATTTCGCGCAAAATAATCCATCGTGAAAACGGCTATTACAAAATTATGATGGACGCTTAGGACAAAAATCGCATGTAAGAGTTGTGTAGCTAAGAAATAGATCAATATACTAAAACTTACCTACCAAAACATTGAATAACATTTCAGAAAGATTCAGAATCTTTTCAGCGCAATAATCCATCGTGAAAGTGACTAATAGCCGTCTTCCGACAGATTATCGCACTGAAAAGATTCTGATCTTTCTGAAATCGTTGTTAAAATGTTTTTGGTATCAGCTATGATATATCCCAAGAAATAATACTGAATTAGGCAATATTAGCACTACTTAAAAGTTATGGAAAGCATAAAATTCAGTCATAACAACTAACATAGTAATGATACAAAAGATGGCCCTTGCTTAAGAGCATATGTTTAGAGTTCATTCGTTCAGTTTCACATAACGTCATACTAACTAGTTGCTAAATATTAGTTAGCACCGGTGTCGATTTGTATATTATGGGAGGCCTGGGCCCCTCCCCAATAATTCCAAATTTTGACATTAGGCCTATGGCGTTGCATGGTAAGAATGGAGTAAAAATATATAAAGCTAGCATTAGGGCCCCCAATCATTTTCATAAATGGACACCGCTATTAGTTAGTTACTAAATCTGGCAACGTCATGGATCACACGTCGGTCTGTACTTGCGTAATGATGTGTCAGAATCGATTCGCTAGTCCATTGCATTGAGCGAGTCCATTATGCGTCGGTTGTGGAGAATACATATGGTGACCACAGAAGTTCATATGGCGCCACAGAATGTTTCTAAATCATTCTGAATCATTTAAAAAGATTCAGTCGGTGGAGATTACATTACAACTAACCGATAAATAGTTATCTTGTTTATTACCACCGAACCGCTATTTTGTAACATATTATATTCTTACTGACATATTACAACATTCTGAGGGATATTCAATTATAACAAATCGCATGTAAAAGTTGTGTAGTTAAGGAATGGATCGTTTGAAACTTTGCAAAAAAACAAAGTTTCGCACAATAATCCGTCGTGAAAACGTCTATGATTGGCGTGTGCTAGTTTGAACTGAGCCGCTTGTGTAGCACTAAACTAAGGCTAAACACCGAAACAAACATGCATGCTACATATAGCCACAGACTGAACATACTATGTCTCTATTTTGTAACAGGGATGATTACGTCGTTACATGTCGTGAACAATCATAAGCTTCATTGAACTACCAGATGACAGAATTATGCCTTTAGCTAAGTACCCTTGACAATTTAAGCACCAAAAGTTAATGCTAACATGTTGTTGTTTTTCTTTCCACTTCTCAAAACGAATATTATACAAAGGAGTGCATTACCGCTTTGATGTTACATCTAACAGAAGAAATGTTCATGTTAATATGTGTATAAAGCAATCATATTTACGTGTTTGTATGCACACATTTACGTATTTGTACGATAAACTTTAAGATAAGATAATATAAACTTTGTGAACATAAGATAAACTTCATAAGAAGATAAACTTCCTCGTAAGATAAACTTTGTGAACAATGAAAAATCAGGTAGCACCACTTGCAAGAGGAATTCCTTTTAAGTATCTTCTACTGAGTCACTTAAAACAAATGATCTGAAGGGGCGGCAAGGCAAACGTTTCCTAAAATAGATGATGTTTGTATTATAACTAATGAAATATAACTGCATATGTATGTAATTTATTTATGAAGAGTTGATGCAAGTGAGTGGCACGGCAGTAAACATAGACTGAGACCAGACACAGGAAGGAAGCTGCAGCAGGTGGTGCCGGGTCGGCAGACTTACCCTTGGGTTGTTCCTTCTGCATCGCCGGTGAACTGTTCAGCGACGCGTGGCCCATGTTGTCGTTTGGACCGGTAGGGTTCGGCCTGAAATAAGGTGTCATGCTATGTCATCGGAATAAACAAAACTGCAAATGACGCCTATCGATCACATTTGCCAGCACTAAAAGTCAAACCAGTCATATGTGACAATGTATAATTTGATCATGTAAAATGTGCAGCAGCAAGATGCAAACGTATGTTTTGTTTCAGGTTCAGTTCTTCGCATTTTATGTAGCATTTTGGTGTGGATCTATGGACGTTACTAGCAGAGGCAATTTACGCTTAGGTGGTAGTGGATTGGGATCGGAGCGCCGTACATCTTGCTGTTATGGTGGCTCCCAGCGCTTGCTGTTTTGTGCGCACAAATTCCCAAAGACGATGTACTAAAGGTGTTAGTCATTATTCTTTCTTTATCAATAACAATACAAAAAACCAAGAGAAATGGAAAGCTGGAACATTAAATAACAACCACCTCATTAAGTTTCATTCAGCTAATTGCAGGTTGCATGGGCATTAGGGGCAATGGACTAGTTGCAGGTTACCTAATCAACTGTTTTTATGTATTTGATTGAGCGCAAATTAATTTAAACTATTTTATATTTTGACAATGTAATATAAATTCCTCTTAATTATCAACAATTTAACTAATTAAGTATTTTTACGTAATTTATAATTCTGTTCTCTGATTGGTCGTAACACAATTTAGCAATAGTTCAGGCGATCGAAGTTACCTGAGGTAGCTTGAGTAGTTCGGTTTACAAATTTATTTTTTATATAGAGGCTCATCGGAAAAATAAACATGAGATTTATTGCACGAAAATCGATGCACGTGATATGGCGGATTTAAGCAGATGCAATTTGACTTTTAATCACGCCACTTAACAGAAGCAAACAATAAAACCAAAATTGTGGAAATCTACCCTGTGTGACCAAATTCTAATAATCTTAACGCATATACTCATTAGGCATTTTAGACGGATTGATACATAGGAGCCCTCCTAAGATGATTTCTAGATCTCCTTCCATACAAGCTCTGGACCCGACAGAAGCATTTTCAAAACAAGCAATTGAGGCACTGTCGCATTTATAAGTAGTTCTGGGCAGTGTTTCAGTGAGAGCAGCATCTGAAATTTAGTCCACTTCAAACAGCTTTCCTGTGGGAGGTAACTAAACGAGTTATAGCGTGTTTAAGAAGAATCTCACTAGCCCAAGACAGCAAACTAAAGACAGCCGTGGAACTGCAGGTGCGGACCATCCCCGCCGGCAGGGTACCCGTAAAGCAGCTTGGTGAGATTATAGAGGTGGAGGGCCAGAGCTGTATGCTCTGAGTCCAAAACGGAGCCTAATCTCGAGATTGCTCTTAGAGAATTAAAAATGACGCTTTGGTTTTGCATACCCAGCATAAAACTCTCAGGACTGTTTCCGTCCACGAAATATAACTATAACATCGTTACAATACCGGACGTTTATCTCGGCAACCAGAAGTCGCAAAAACACGGGTTGAACACATATGTGCAGAAAAATGATCCGCCCGGCGTATGCACTATGTGTCAATCAGCGGCGCGTGGCACGAGCAAAGTTTCAATGGCTATGCAAACGCAAATTCATGGTTTATGACGTTACCACGATTTATATCAGTGCTCGGCACCTATGGTACGTGAAGCGATTAAATAAACACCAAAGTGTACAACAACGTAGTCTCTAAAATGCCTATAACAATTAAGGTATTCATGCAATATTTCGCTGCTAAAACCCGCCTGTAATATACATATTGTCGATTCAGCGTAACATCAGCGTCACAAACTGTCCTAGAAACGGCCAGAAGCCAAACAAAGTCATCTGAGGTCATCGTAGGTCAGTCACCTCAGTTGACCTCAGAAAAGGTCAGTCGAGGCGAAAATCTCAGTGAAAGCCACAACTGTCACCTGGAAACACCTTTGCATATGCTCCTGAACAGCAAACACTCGGAAACCGCACATGTAACAAGGATCGATACTACGGGACGCCAGTTGCGCCTGGCATGACCTTGAGAAACAGGTCGTAGGTCACGGTTCATGAAAGTTGGAAGTTTTAAATTTTTAGAGTGTGTGTCAAATGGTTCAAAAGTATGCTACTAAAAGTTTCATTGTGACCGGGTCATAACTACGCCAGTTATTTTGGAAAAACAGAGGGGGTTACATCCACCCCCTACCCGGACTAGGGTTAAAACAAAAAACTGAAGGTCAAAATGTCAAATTGCTAAATAGAGATAAAAAGGATTGTTCCTAGACCAGTTTTGTTTCAGAAATGTGGTACTG
This sequence comes from Semibalanus balanoides, assembly GCA_014673585.1. Lineage (NCBI taxonomy): Eukaryota > Metazoa > Arthropoda > Thecostraca > Balanomorpha > Balanidae > Semibalanus > Semibalanus balanoides. The sequence continues at coordinate 24,824 of VOPJ01002561.1, forward strand.
ACATTTGTTGTCTTTATGAAGTCATTAAAAGTCAAACCAAAACATAATTTGAAATAAGACGTAATCAGTTACACATACTTAGGGAGCCATAACTCAGTCAAAAATAAAGTCTTTACTTTGAAATTGGACTTGGGTATTGTCCATATGTGGTTCTTCGACATATACTCATATTTTATCTGAAAATATGTGATTTTTTATTCTGATGACATTTTCCCAACGAAAAAAAGTTTTTGACATATTTAGTGTAAAAAATGAACAACAAAATATGAGAATCGCTTTACGCCCTTGGCATTTGCCATCTGAAGCATGTTTTTTATTTAATTTTGTTTTAAAGTGGCCGTTGTAGGGCCTGCCAAAGCTTAGCATATTTTTCGTCGACTTCGTGTCACTATCTTTGTTATATCTCACACAATGTTCGACGAAACTGCTGTCTGCTTTATTCTTGCAACGGAGACGAACAACTGATGTAAAAGAAGGTTCCAGAAGTTTCGCGTTGCTAGCGCTGTTTTTTGTGTCTGTCCCACCAAATGTTCGCATTAGCATAGGGCACAAAGCGTAACGATATAAGAAACTAGCCGTTTTCACGATGGCTTATTTTGCGCGAAATGTATTAAAACATTGTAAAATGTTGTAAAATGTTTTAGTTGTAGCCCTCTTCACGATGGACTAATTTGCGAGAAATGTGTTAACCCTCGCCCTACGAGACCATTGGGCGAGGGTTAAAACATTTTTTTCGCAAGTTAGTCCATCGTGAAAGCGGCTACTACCAAAACATTTTACAACATTTTGAAATGTTTTAAGACATTTCGCACAAAATAATCCATCGTGAAAACGGCTACTATGAAACCTAACCTATTCCATGCGGTGCAGATTCTGCCCCCCCCCCCTGGTAGTGTTTTGCTCGCTGCTTCCAAACATTACACTTTAAGCGTCCTTTAACTGAGGACTTTCTGACCTTTGTATAATTAATTACGCGTCTTTTTGTCAAAATTTAGAAAAATGCGGACCGGCATTGCCAGCCCATGTTTTTGGAGGACATTACGAATGGCGTTTTGCGGCGCATACATCCTTCGTTGTTTGTAGTGCAATAAATGCGTCAGAAACGATGTCACTGCTATATGCATCATAAATACTTGAATTGTACATATTTGGGGGGCAGATGTGCACTCAGGTACATAAAATTGGAGACGATACCCTCCGTCAAATAAGGTCCAACTTCCAATTAGAAAGATGATAAAAGGCGTCACGCACATGGTGCCCCTCACGATGTTAACCTGGATCTGTCATTGCGCAATCTATTAAATTTCACAGATTACCACAAAAAATCACACGTGTGACGTATATAACGTCCAAAACAATCACAAAAGGCACATATTTGTTACCTAAAATCCCCCAGTTTACATCCCCTGAATCCGCCTATGAATTTTCGGTTTGGTACTTTTCCTTTTCATATATTGAAGACCAGTACATTGGAAGCTCAAAACGTTTTGGGCATGCAAATCGGTCTAACCACATTGCCGCAATGACCATGAAAAAGTAACATTTGTCCCCTGGCCTCCATTTTTGAACAAAAACAAATTTTGGGGTCTAGAAAAAAAGATCGTGTCATGACAAATCGAATGGTGTTCATCCCATTGAAATCGGTTGAGCAGTTCTCGAGTTATCTGGGGGCGAAATCTGCCCCCCCGAAGGTTAACGTAATTATGGCCTCCGCAGGGAACAGGGTTAAGAACATGTGTAGGGTCTTTGCTGCGATGTTTGCCTGCTGACCATATTCGGGTGACTCCAGGCGCAGAACTCGAATATGACACCAGAAATGCCGCATCACATTAGGTTTTGTCGGTTGTGGAAGTCTGATGCATTATTGGTCCAAGGAAGACGATGACTTTAACTTTTGTCTCAGACAGCTTGGGAAAACACTGTTGCATGCGCTTGAACTGAGAGAAATGAAGGAACTGAGGCTTGTACATACGAGCTGAAAGCTTGTAGCTAGGTAAAGTAATAGGTACCGATAAAAGCCATGTTATAGCAAGAAGGAACCTGATTTCGTGCGAAACTGCTTGCCATCCCAATCAGACAAAAATTGCAATCCTATATTTTTCTGAAGCCTAGTATAACGGCTTTATCGAATGAGGAATGCTATATTAACCCTCGCCCGTGCAGCGTCCACTCATTGCGTGACCGTGCAGGGGAAACGGTTGGTACGAATCCTCCTGGTGGACCGCCCCTAATTGAGCTAAAGCTTCGATTCAAAAACGAACGTGTTGCTTGTTACAAAATAAAACCATAAATGTCCGAATTGAATGTCCTTGGTCGTTAGATGAGCTCTGATATTATGCCAATGACCCGGATATCATCAAATCGTAAACGTTTAAAAATTGAACACTAATCGACTTAAATTCGTGACTGAACATCCTATTGCGCAAGTGGGTGCCAAATTTGAAATCAGCTGTCACAAAAAGTCTGAAACTGCCAAAAGTCCAAAAAGGTTCATGCCCAGGTCATCTGAGTCAGTATCTTTAGTTGACTGTGAGCGCATGACCCCAGTGGAACATAATAACTATGTTAAATGGATTCCAGATTTTAAATCAGCGTCACAAAATGCCATAGAAACTGCCAAAAGTCAAACAAGTCACCTGAGGTCATCAAAGGTCAGTGACCTCGATTGACCTCTGCAAAAGTCAGTCGAGGTCACAATAGCAGTGAAAACCACAGCTGTGACCTACCTGGTAACACCTTTGCATATGCGTCTGAACAACAAACACTCGGACACTGCAAGTGCACAAGTTACCAAGATTAATACTACGAGATGCCACTTGCGCCTGCAAATGACATGGCCTTGAGAAACAGCTCAACAGTCAATGGTCATAGCGGTATAAGTTCAAAATTGTATAGAGTATGTGTTCAATTGTTAAAAAGTAAGAGCTACAAATGCCATCACAATCAATTTATAACTACGCGAGTTATTCCCGAAAAACTTGGGTGGGACCGAGGATCCAAGCCCATGTTTGCCATGGGCCCTTGCTTACTGACTGGAATATGACGAGAAGCTTGCTTTCTGACACTCAAGCGTCATTATGTCTAAAAGTAAGGCTACATATACAAATATCAAAATAAATACATCGTTTATCAAGAGTTTGATTACATTTTGTGCAGCATTCCCAATCAAACTATGCATTTTTGCATTGATTTGTCAGACAGCAGCCATAATTGATAAGTTAGGTGAATTAGCCTTGAGCGCCGGATATCAGTTACTACAGCAGCCGGCAGTTCAAAGGCTGCCCAGTTGAGGTGCTTCTTCTCCTACAAAGTATGGTCTTGACATTCTATTGGTGCCCTGCTCGAAATGATGTCAGTAAATATGTATAACATCATTTTATTTTATTTTATTTTATGCTTAAAGAAGGTCTCGGCTTCTCGGTACTACAGCAAAGTAATAAGCTATGTGGGCCATATGAGCCACTAGAGCGCCAGACCTAAAACAGCTAAAGTTATTGGTGAAATAGGCATAGGAGCTGGAGTCACCAGTGGGATAGGAGTGGAAGCTGAAGTCACCGTTGGGATTAGTGTGGAAGCTGGAGCCACCAGTGGGATAGGTGTGGGAGCTGAAATCACCGATTGTCCGAGTGTGGAGCCACTGGTGGGATAAGTGTGGGAGCTGAAATCACCGGTGGGATAAGTGTGGGAGCTGGGGTCACCGGTGGGATAAGTGTGGAGCTGAAAACCACCGGTGGGATAAGTGTGGGGGCTGGGGTCACCGGTGCGATAAGTGTGGGCAGTGAAATCACGGTTGGGATAAGTGTGGGGCTAGGGGTCACGATGGGATAAGTGTAGGAGCTAAGGCGCGTCACCGGTGGTGATAAAGTGTGGGAGCTGGGCGTCAACGTGCGGAATAGTGTAGAGCTGGGGTCACCGGTAGGGATAAGTGTAGGAGCTGGGTCACCGTGGGATAAGTGTGGGAGCTGGGGCGTCCACCGGTGGGATAAGTGTGGGAGCTGAAACCACCGCGTTGGGGATAAGCTGTGGACTGGGGGTCACCGGGGGATAAGGTGTAGGAGCTGAAGCCCACGGTGGGATTAAGCTGTGGGAGCTGAAAATCACAGGTGGGATAAGTGTGGGAGCTGGGGCGTCACCAGTGGGATAAAGTGTGGGAGCTGGGTTCACGTGTGCGGATAAGTGTGGGTAGCTTGGGGGGGTTTCACCCGGTGGGATAAGTGTAGGAGCTGGTAACCCGTGGGATGCGAGTGGAAGCTGGGAAGTCACCGTTGGATAAGTGTGGAGCTGGAGTCACCAGTGGGATAGGTGTGGGAGCTGAAATCACCGATTGTCCGGGTGTGGAGCCCACTGGTGGATAAGTGTTGGGAGCTGAAATCACCGGTGGATAAGTGTGGGATCTGGGGTCCACGGTGGATAAGTGTGGGAGCTTGAAACCACCGGGTGGATAAGTGTGGAGCTGGGGTCACCGGTGGTGGGATAAGTGTGGAGCTGAAATCACCGGTGGGATAAGTGTGGCGAGCTGGTTCACGGCTGAGATAAGTGTAGGAGCTGGTGTCACCGGTAGGATAAATGTAGGAAGCTGCGGGTCACCGGTGGGATAAGTGTGGGAGCTGGGGTCACCGGTGGATAACTGTGGGAGCTGGGGTCACCGGTGCGTAAGTGTCGGGTGCTGGCGGTCGACCGGTGGGATAAGTTGGAGGCTGCGGGTCACCGGTGGGATAAGTGTGGGAGCTGGGCGTCACCGGTGCGGATAAGTGTATGAGCTGGTGGTCACCGGTGGATAAGTGTGGAGCTGGGGTCACCGGTGGGATAAGTGTGGAGCTGGGGTCCCGGTGGATAAATTTGGCGAGGCGAAAACCACCGGTGATAAGTGTGGGCGGCTGTGGGGTCACCGGGTGGGATAAGTGTGGGAGCTGAAATCACCGGTAGGATAAGTGTGGGAGCTGGGGTCACCGGTGGGATAAGTGTTTAGGAGCTGAGGGTCACCGGTGGGATAAGTGTGGAGCTGAGCGGTCACCGGATGGGATAAGTGTAGGAGCTGGGGTCACGGTGGGATAGTGTGGGAGCTGGGGTCACGGTGATAACGTGCGGGAGGCTGGAGTCCCAAGGATAGGTGTGGGAGGTGGATACACCAAGTAGGATAGTGTGGGAGCCTGAACATCCACTAGTGGGATAGGTGTGGGAGCTGAAATCACCGGTGGATAAGTTGTGGGAGCTGGGGTCACCGGTGGGATAAGTGTATGAGCTGGGGTCACCGGTGGGATAAGTGTGGGAGCTGAAACCACCGGTGGGATAGGTGTGGAAGCTGGGGTCACCGGTGGGATAAGTGTAGGAGCTGAAGCCACCGGTGGGATATGTGTGGGAGTTGAAGCCACCGGTGGACCGGGTGTGGGAGCTGGAGTGGTTGGCGCACCAGGAGAAGAAAAGGAGGAGAATCGTGAATCAGGAGGATGGTGGGATATGCACATAGATGTGGTAACAAAATTATTTAATTCCACACTAGCAGCGAACGAAATGTAGCCGCAGAAGGTAAATTCGTTAAAAGCCTCAATATTCCGCAGAGAAGGTTGTTTTAGGCAGAAGACTGGGTCAGTGGGTCGCCTGTATTAGCCGTTTTCACGAAGGATTTATTTTTACCCGGTAGTACCCGGTAGTAAACGGTAATATGTCGTGCGTTTTGGGTAATTAAGTCTAAGAACACGGTTTTCCCGGATATTGTTGGTATCAATTGAAACTTTATTGATTGTAAAGTTTCTATTGACACCCAAAAGATCCGGGAAAAGCCGTGTTCTTAGACTCAATTAACCAAAACGCACGAAATATTACCGGGTTCTACCGGGTACTACCGGGTACAAAATAAATTATTCGTGAAAACGGCTATTATGCCGTGACTTAACTTAAACTCTATTTAGCCTGTACCGAAACCTAGTCATACTGCAACGAGCCCTAGCTGTACTATATCGTCTGTACCGAGACCTAGGTGTACTGTGTCGCCTGTACCAGACCTAGTACCACAATGTCGCCAGTTGAGGGACCTAGCTGTACTGTGTCGTCTGTCGACCTCGATCGATGAGAAGCGGACGATACCCCACTCAGCTCCTGTAGCACCGGACCAACCCCTGTCACCGGACCATCGGGCTGTTACACGCCACAATCCACAGCTCACTGCATCTCGCTCTATCGCGCTCTTCTCTCTGCGCACCACTCGACACCGGCGCTCACTGCACTCACAGCAGCTTGGAGAAGAGGGCCTTCATGACGGCTAGCTGGTGGCATTCCCTCCACAGCCACCGCTCCGACGATCTGACCGGGCACCCGAGACTAGCTCGACTGGCTGCCGGCGCGGCGGCGCACCCCACTGCCGACCAGGTCTGCAATGCGCCCCCGCCCGGGCCGGCGCCGACTCGGCGCAGCCGCCCCGACCCTCTACAGCCCATCAGCAAGGCGCATGATCACCGATGGTGCCGACGCGGTGCCGGCGACTCCGAGGACCTGCGGCACCTCTTGACATTACAGCGGGCCGGTAATCCGACTCTCGGTCAGCGGCAGATGCAGATGGTCCGGCAGCGGTCCGGTGGGTGGTGACCGGAGGCGGTGTCGCCGGCCTCTCCCAGCCCGATCGATGGCGTGGTGCGGCAGCGATGGGCCTGTGGTGGCGGCACCGGCACCGGCCGCCCGCCACCGCCCCCCCACCGCCACCCACCGCCCGCCGCCGCCGCACCGTCTCGCCGACCAGCGACGGCGCCATGCGTCTTGACCCGGACCGGGGGCGGGAGGCCAGGCCGGCCAGGGAGAGGTGGAGCCGCCCCCGGCTGCGGCGGCCCGGCCAGCAGTCTGTCTCGGCCCGTGCCACCCAGCCGCTGCTGAATCGATAGCCGCCGCCGTCCAGCTCCGGCTCAGCCTACTCACGCATTCCACACGGCCGCAGAACCGCTCCCAATCCAGCACAGCTGCTCAGTCCCACTGACAGGATACTGCCACCAGCACAGCTAAATGTGGGCATTAACGCGTGACATTTCTATTTGCAGTCAATCAGAGTGCGTTTGAATCTGACTCCATTAAGAAAAAGGAATGTTGCGAATGTCGCCATTTCGAATATATGTTTCATATAATGTGTAACCCTATTCCGTGCGGGCGGCCAGAGTGCGGGGGGATGCCCCCCAGAGGTCTCGAAAACCGCTCGATCGATTTCGATGGGACAAATGCCATTTACATTCTTCATGACAAAATAATTCTTCAATGCAACGGATCCACAGGTGTCACACATAATTCAACAGACAACCCAAAATATAAAAATGACCTATTCAAAAATCAAACTTAAAATATACAACTGTTCTTTTCTCAGTTGATGTTCGTCGTTTCTGTGCCAAGCGTGAAAAAATTGCACGTAAACGCATCGGTGGCTCTTAATACACACGTGCATGTCTGTCTACTGCTGGTGCTGGGTCCCAGCGGCGGCGGTGCAGCTGTTGTTCTATAGCCTTGGTGCAGCTGGCTGTGTCCAGCTGGTGCTTGGTCCCAGCGGCTGCGGTGCAGATGGCTGTGGTGGTGGAATAAGCCGAGGAATAGCAGTTTCCTCTTGCATTTGTTCACTTTCTTCTTGCCTTTGTTCGCGGGATGGCGATCATAGTGATTTTGGTATTATTTGGCGTATTGACATAAATGAATAAAATACTTAAAAAACACGAGACGAGACTATGTAATTTAGGAGGTATATGGAGTAAACTCAACCAAACTTATAAATACCGCAAAAATGAAGGCCAAACAAAACCTCCATCTACCATACTACCGGTGTCGTATCTATTGCCTTGGCCGTGTCTGAGACATCAAATTGGAAAAAAAAGAGTGGTTATACTGCACGGCGCGCGCATTCCTGCATACGTCCCACTTTCTGAGAAAAGCTGGTTACATGCTAGCCAATGCAAAATTGCGAGAGTGGCGCCACTGGTCTTTAGTATTTACACTATGATATTACTATGAAATTTCGTTTGGGTATTTATTACACTTGGTTCTCTTATATATATTTCGTTTTTTTAATACCTTGAAAAGCATAATTTTGGGGGGAAATTTCTGAAGAAATCATTTTTTTATATTTTTTTTTGGGGGGGGTCAAAATCCAAACAATTTGGAAATTCGAAATTGCCATTTTGAAGAGAATTAAATTTTCTTTCTTAATAGGTTTTACGTTTGCAATTTGCATTAAAGCTATGTTTTCTACGATGCATCAAACATTTATCGTTATTCAACCCAAAATGGCATGNCCGCGTGTCATTCGTCTCCGGCGCGGGGCCGCGCGGTCGTACGTCGGTCATGTTTCTGGCTCGCGCAACAGCAGAGCTAGACAAACAGCGGCCGGCATAAACATGTTTAAACACTCATAAGCTTGCACCTCGGCTTTGACGGTGGCTTTCGATCGCTGTTTGCTTGTCTTGCTATTCTTAGCTGGCGGCGGGTTTGCGCGCGCGGCCGCTCCGGGCGTCGAGAGCTGCTCTGTTTCGGCGGCAGAGCGGTGACAGATGCCCTCCCTCCCCCACCCGTCCCCCTGCCGTCCCTTGTCGGGACGGGCCGTCCCTCATCCCGGCGACAGGTCAGGGGCTCGGCACGCGCTGACGGATGCCGCCGCGGCGACCGTTCCGGCGCAGTGGCGGCGGGCGGCAGCGCATTGTGCCGGCACGTGGCGCACCCTTCCGCCGCACCTGCGCCGTCAACGCCGCCTTGAGCAGCGAGTGACGTGACGTGATTGAAACGGCAGGTCTGAGGCGGGCCGCAGTGGGTGTGAGATTCCGACTGATGCCTGTTACGGCACTGTTTGGTCGCGACACCCGGTCGGCAGGATGTCACGCTGCCGGGCTGGGAAGCAGCAGAGAGCGCCGGAGGACCAGGACGCCAGCGAACGCTCCCAGGTGACATTTCCGACACGGTCCGACGGCTGGTCAGTGGTCACTGCTCTCCAAACATTGTCAGGGAACAGGCATCGTCTGTCGGGAACCGTCTGTCAGAAGGATCGTCTGTCGGGGACCGTCTGTCAGAAGGATCGTCTGTCGGGGACCGTCTGTCAGAAGCTGTCAGACCATCTGTCAGGGCCCGTCTGTCAAGAGACCATCTTGGAGGCCGGTGGACTGCACTCGGAGGGAGGCCGGTGTCGATATCAGGCGACACATCTCCGGGCTCTCTGCACGTCCTGTCACCTAGATCACAGCTCAGCTCACGCGCTCCCAGATCAGCTAACCGACCACCGCGCCACCGAGACGCGGTCCTGTCCCTCCTATAGGCTAGTCTACCGTGGGTCGCTGACCGATCCATTGCGCGGCGGTCGGCCCCGGCGGTCTGGGCGGCTGGGCGGCGGCGGGCGGCGGCGGGTGGCGGCGCGGGAGGCTATGACGACGCTGCCGTCGCGTCCGTCAGCCCGGCATTGATTAGTGACGGGCTGACGGCCGGGCGCCGGCGACCGGGCCGACCGGCCGCTGCTGCGCCGCCGATAAAATATGGACTCGTTTGCAGCGCGCTGCACTGCGGGCGGCCATCGCCAGCGCTGGCCGGCCGGCCGCCATTGGTGGAGCGGCGCGCCTGCATCCCTGATCAGGGACCGCAGGGGCCGAGCGCGCGCAATACTGACGAACAACTCCGCCCCCTCCCGCCGCCCGGCCGCAGCCCGGCGGTCGCGCGCTGCTGCTGCGCCGGCGTGCAGCTCGTGCAGTGCTCACAGGGTGCGCACCGTGCGCTACCCGCAGGCAGGAGAGCAGGAGAGCAGGAGAGCCGTGGACTGCGCCGGAGCTGCGCGGTGAGCGCTACTGACCGGCGCGGTAGTTATATTTTACTGCCGATCCGCCGCAGATCCGGTCAGAGGGTCATTAAGCGACGCTTGTGAGGCTGAGCTGCAACAAGCGCTGCTGATGGCACGGCAGCTCAGAGAGGTCCTCTCTCCCTCTATCGCTCTCTCTCTTTATCTCCCTCCCTGTAGCCAGCACTACCGTCCCTCTCGCCCCTACTCTACCGTCTGTCTCCCCTACTCTACCGTCCCTCTCTCCCCTACTCTACCGTCCCTACCCTAACCTCCACCTCTCCGCTTCCCTACCTTCCCTCCCTCCCTCTCCCCGTCACGGAGTGGTATCCCTCTCTCCTACGTCTCCCGTTGTATGTCCCGTCACAGTGCCATGGTCAGCCTCCTCCGCACGGACCCGTTACAGAGCAGTACTCCCTCGTAACCCCGTCACACAAACTGGCCACCCTCCCTCCCAGCGGCCGTCACAATGTGACGACGCTGACTCGTGCTTCCGTTATAAAGGCTGGCCAGTGGTCAGCTGGTATGTCCCGCCGGGCCTAGGTCAGAGGTCAGAGGTCAGAACTCAGAGGTCACGTCCAACCGTGAGGGGGACGACATCAGAGGTCAGAACTCAGAGGTCGGGCCTAGGTCAGAGGTCAGAGGTCAGAACTCAGAGGTCACGTCCAACCGTGAGGGGGACGACATCCCTGAAGCTGCCGAGCTAAGACAGCAGCTTCAGAGAGCTGCAGCTTTCCGTTGAGCTGCTGCCTTCCACGACTGTTCCACCCCGCACGGCCGCGCCCCGACAATTTTCCGCCCAATTGGAGCATCTCCATATGAAAGGGTGGTGGGCTCGGAACCGTCATATGCTTTTGCGCGGTACAAAGCGGGGCGCGACGGCCGACAACCCTTTGGATAATCCGGCGGGGCGGCTGGCGACACTGTATCGTCAGATCGTGTCTCGGTGAGGCCGACGGGGCCGCCCGGGGCCAGCCAGCACGCCCATTGGCTGAGGCAGAGACGCGTGGGGAGCGACAGGCAACGCGACACAGATGGAGCGGCTTAAAAACGACACACACGCGGACCGGACCGGCTGCAGCCGCCAGCCGGAAGAAAGGACGATGAAATCTAAACTAAATACTCAAATTAAATCACGCTACGCTGACAACGTATGACACAGACCAAGCTGTGGTAGAGGGAGAGGGGAGAGAGGGAGAGAGGGAGGTCGGAATGAGATCAAAAGAGAAGCGGTGACAGTATTAGGTGATCCGTCAATAAAAGCCTGTCTTTTCACATGTCCCCGCAATTCGCGGCCGAGCGAAGCGTGCTATTTACGTAGGTGGGATCAGTGGGTACCTCTGCCGCCCCAGGCCGCGTGCCTCGCGTGGGTTGATATCCTTTGCAGTGCAGAGGAGCGTCTCATAGTCGGCGATCGGTCGTGTAGTGCCACATGTCGAATTCCCGCCGCCGTATGATAAGGTAACTTGGCGATGTTCGACATGGGGCCTGGCCTCTGACCTTCGCGATCGGCCGGGCGACCCCGCCCCGCCGCCGGCGCCTCTTTGAACTCGACATCAAATAGCCGGCACTGAACCGCTGCCGGGTTAACATTGTTTGCGCACAAGCAGCAGGAGCTCAGTGCCAGCGTGGCATGCGTCATATGTCTCATAAGCAGGCCGGCGGCGGCGGCGGCGGCGGCGGCGGCGGCGGCGGTAGACCGACTGACAATACTACGGTGGTGGGGCGGCCGCGCCGGCTGACGCCACCAAAGATCTGAAGCTATGCCAAGCAAAAAATCGGCCAATTTAAACGGAAGAGCACATGTGCCGACGGCGATTCGAGAGAGGACGCCGAGGTGAAGACATCTCTAGTCAGCTGGCACGTCAGAGCTAATCTATTTTGATTCGGTCGCCGGTTTCGCGCGCGCGGTAAGGCCGGCGGGGTGCCTAACACAGGGCAGAGTCAGGAGTTACAGCACAGAACAGCGCCTATGCACACATACTGGAGACGACCGACCGGAAAACAAGCACTCCACCGAAATCCCCAGACACTCTGATAATATCAGAGTTATGCTTTGTTCTCCAGTTTTGACAAGCAGCAGCAGTAGGATTTAGCAAACAACAATGTTTACCGACAAGAAGTTTCATATTGCTCAAAGGGCTGGCTGTGAGCGTGTTTTGATGCACTGTAAGCAGACTGCTCCAGATGAGAGTTTATTGAAATGCTTTACAAATCCGCTTGGAAACCGTTTGAGTGGCGTCATAAGAAGTTATTAATAAATCGCGCAAGGTCGTGGCTCACTTCTGAGTCAAATATTGCTGAGCGGATTTCTAACTTCTGCTATAAAAGCTCGCCCATAGCAGTGCTAGTTCACACTTATTGTAGTACTAAGTACTAACTAGTTAGCGAAATTGAAGCGATAGAAACATTTGTGTTGCCAGGCAACTGTGATAAATGTAATCCTGAGATTATGAAAATAATATTGACGTGGCCGTCGCTGGCATAAGTTTGCAATTCTGCACAGCGCGCAGCTATTCCGACATAATATGAAGCGACCATCCTCCCTAGAAATTCACCACTTGTTGTATCGTATGATGAATATACAGCTCTGTGAGCTCCATGCAACATATCTGGCCAGCAAACCAGCCCGTCAGCCATTTCGAGCTAAGCCTTAGTCACGCAGGGACTAAATATGGCTACACCTGCTGGCGCTACAGTTACTGGAATTTGTCACTGTAGTAACTGTCAATGTCCACCGTCCAACCACCGCACTCGGCCGATGTCGCTCCGATGCACGTCCATTTCTTAGTCAAGTGTTTATTAAATCCAGCGCTGACTTTATATGACTGTCCACTGACGTTCAGGTCGTAAATCGCTCTCGACATTAATTCATAGATGCCCTGCACGATAAAGCAGTTAACTTTACGGCATGTTCTTAAATGTATCGGCATGATGATGTCACCGATAATTATGCATGCCGAGTTTGACATCGAATCACAGACTGGCAAACCCGAGTGCACACATTTTTGTATAGTTATCGGTCATGTCTGAATGTCCATTATCACGTTCCCGGTAAAAATGAGGTAGGGCTCGAGGTAGTCATGCCGACCGTCTGACGGCTCGTTGCGTGGCTTGTCGATATGCCATGGCCAGGGGAGGATATTTACCATATGTCCATGGCCACCGTCTGTCCATCAGTCTGCACACCGGAGCTGACATTTCTGAGCAGCTCACTGCCGCATATAATGACGGCGCCGACCTTAACTCCACGCTGACCTTCCATGAGGCTCGCAAATAGTCTGCTTGCTTTATGCGTGTGCTTTTATGGGAAATAAATCCTGAAATTATGCCCGATTAAAAATATTCACTAAGGAGCATCAACGAATCAATGCACGAATATCGTTGTACAACAAATAAATTAATAATAAGTGCTTTTGAAATCGTTAAAAAAGTGATCAAGTAAAATTCATCCTATTTTAAAATTCCTATTTTTAACTCGCTATATTTAGTTTGATGCTGCATTTGTCAGGCTTTCATTTTAGGATTGGCAATATGGTGTCCGTCTGTGTCCGTCTGTGTCCGTCTGTGTCCGTCTGTGTCCGTCTGTGTCCGTCTGTGTCCGTCTGTCCGTCTGTCCGTCTGTCCGTGTCTGTCGGGGCGGGGACACTGGTGGTCGTCCCGGAGCGGCGGCGGCGGAGCGGCGGCAGTTGTGGCGCAGATCGACCCAGCGGCGCGGCGGCGAGCCCGGCGTGCTCTGACGTAGCATGATAAATGACGGCTCTCCGGCGGCCGGCCCAGCTATAACATGGCTGCCGGACGGACGCCATGTCATCTGCTGAGACTCTCGGCCCCGGCCAGGTCGCCGACCGACCGACCGAATGGTCGCCAGTGCGCCACCACTGCCGCCGGCGCCGCGCCGCCGCCGTCTCTGTGTCATTCACATCGCGGCGCCGCGCTATTTACCGTGGGATTGATAGATACATAATACAATCCCCGGGCGGCGCGCATGCCCGTCGCCGGCTTTGTCCTAAAATCTCGGCCTAGTTGTAAACGCGCTCATAACTGTCGGCTCTGACGGTGAAAAATTATCGTATTGTGAAAAATAATTGGAGGCTCTGCGACTGCCGGTCGTTTTATGACAGCAGACATATAAAGAGAAATTCCGCCGGGCCGGCGGCCGTAAAATCCATTACGACTGGGAGGACGACGCCCGCTCTTCATGCTTTGAATCAAAACCTCTTGAGATATTTAAATGTGTCCGGTGGACGGAGGGGAGGTGGATATCTGGGCTCACATCAGCCCGGCGAAAGTCTGCCGCCGAGCTCTGGCTGAGCTCTGGCCGTGGGTCCTGGGTCTGATGTTACAAAATCTGAAGTACCACCAGCTCGCATCTAACCGATGAAAACTTCGAGAGTACGTGTATGAAGACGTTTATGTAGTGGAGCTATATTCAATCAGTGGCAGTATGATATGTATAGCATTATTGTATTTTTAATTGAGGTTTAAAATCAAAGCAAATATGTTATCTGTGGAAAATATATTAACCGATCATAGCAGAACACGATGATCACTTTAACCCCGTTTCTATAAATTATTAAAAGCATGACGAACATGGACAACGGACGCACCAGCACAAGAAAACACGTTCTCCATAAAGCACGAACGATACAAAAGCATGCTCGATGCACGCTAAGCGAAATATCCCATTAAAAAGGCATCACCAACTTTAATAAAAACTATGCACTCAGATACACAAGATACGATTATATAAACTGGTCCTAATATTGGACCCATCCTCCGACCTCCTAGCCTGAGTGTTGTAGATTTGATCGGAACAGATCCTCCTGGACCAAGATCCTGACTGTGAGGGTCGGAAGGTTGGGGTGAGACAGAACACCCAAAACAGGTCCAGAGCTGGGTAATTTACTGTGACGTTTTCACTGGTATACCGGTTCAAGGCAACCCAGGGAACTGCTGGAAGTTGGGTGCCGGTTACTGGGTTTAGCGGGTAAGAGGGTAAAGAGGGAGATCAATGGCGTATTTATAAATCAGCTCTGGGGGGGGGGGGGGCACATGCCTTTGAGGCACAATTCACAAATTAATTAATCCAAAAAAACCATATAGACAATAAACCGTAATAAAACTGCTTGAATTATCGTAAAGCAAATTGTTCCTGTTATTTTTGAAATGTACACACAAATGGTGTCGTCCCGATGGGATTACAACCATATTCAGGAGCACGCCTCGGCGCCAGGGGGCCCATAGCCCCATGGCTCCCCTTATACAACCACCGGGTAGAGGGTAGAGGGTAGCAGGGTAGAGGGTAGAGGTAAGAGGGTAGAGGGTAAAGAGGTAAGAGGGTAGAGGTAGAGGGTAAAGAAGAGGTAAGAGGTAGAGGGGTAGAGGGTACGAGGGTAGAGGGTAGAGGGTAGCGGTAGAGGGTAGAGGGTAGAGGGTAGAGGGTAAGAGGGTAGAGGGGTAGAGGCTAAGAAAGGGTAAGAGGGTGTTAACGTATCGTTTGTTATGCAGTACTGAGTGGAGTTGGTGGTGAAAACTAGGATACGCCCGGCAAGGGCGCATCCAGGGGGGGGCAAGGGGCCATGCCCCCCCAAACCACCAAAAATCGGCGCAAATTGACCCAACATTTCCTGAGTTTGGTCGTAAAACTAAGCAACTTTTAACTAGGAAAGTTTGTTTTAAAATCAGTTATTGAATACATAAGCAAGCGAAATCCGATGAGTTTTTTCAGAATTAGGCGATAATTTTTGGGATTTGCCCCCCAAAACTGTCAACAATCAACACTTTCTGGTATCCGCCAGTGATGCCGGGTGCCACTGCCACAGCCCTATTGGTGGTAGGATGCAGGATGGCTAGAGATCCTACAGCGGAGCACCGGATGCAGGGGACATCGGGACACCCTGACCAAGGACAGTGGTCGGACACCCTGACCAAGGACAGTGGTCGGACGGACCGTCGGATGAGGCGGCTGCCGGCTGCAGCAGCGTTTCGGCGAAACTGGAGCCCAGTATCCTCTAGGGACGGGAGCAGGGTCAGCTGAACTGCGTCAAGTGAGCCTCCAGGAAAATTGGAATTGCATGTTCTCTGGAAAACCATGAAATTAAATCATCGAGGCATATGGTTGTCGTTTCGAAGGATTCTGGGAAATATGGGTTTCTGGGCCGCGTTTCTGGGTTACGTTTCTGCTGCAAATATGACGGGCCACTCGTTAGGCAAGTATGATGCTGCCAATGGAAAAGTGGGACCAACTGGATTTTAAGATTATACATCATTGATATATATCATATGATATCATATGATATATACATCATTGATATATATATATATATATATATCCTCAATCCTGGGCTTGACCCGACCCAGAGTGAACCACCTGATAACAACCTGCTAACAACCTCCGCGACCCATTACCCGCGACCCATTACCCACGACACATACCCACGACACATAACCCGCGACACATTACCCCGCGACACATCACCCCAACCATCGTCCTTGCCTACATCCAGTATCACTCCACTGTACCCTCGAGTCCTTCATCTCTGTTTCCTTCCCCAATCGTGCCATCTGGCCGGCCGTTTCATTTCTCATGCGCGCCGCCGCCGGTCGCGAAGGAAGGGGTGCACTTAGCCGGGCGATATCGGGCCATCGCGCGGCCGCCGCCCTCTCCAGTGCGCGCTCCTCTCCTGCCTCTCCGGTCCCCACTTCTCCTGCCTCTCCGGTCCCCACTACGCCCGTGTGTGTGTGTGTACACACTCGGCACGGTACGCACACTGACACGGGGCCAGAGGAGAGGGAGAAGTGTCGCGCCCCGGCTGATGGTATCGGCCGCGTGCCGACAGCCTCGACGTGTCTCTATGCCTGTTTGTATTCATATCGGCCTGTGTCGGCCGCACTATCTGTTTGTCGCCGGGTTTGAGTAATGTGTAATGTCCCTGCTTTACCTGCCGTCAGCTGCCTGTCCGCTGGTATCGGCTGCTGTTTGACAGTCTCGCCGACCATCTGTCTGCGATGTGGGTCGGTATGTCTGTGCGTATATCTTGTATGTCTGTATTTCTGACAGAATTTCTCTACGACTGTATACTGTATGGGGATACATGATGACACGTCTATACTCATCATGTCGCCGTTCCTGGGGGTTACAGTCTTGGCTGCAAGCCGTACTGCATGACTTGATGACACCACATCTTCTGTGTCATATGTTTGAAGTCCGTCCGCCAAGCTACAGGTATTGCTTGATGCCTATACATTTCAACACACATAGCCTACATTTGAATGTGTAGTCAGTATACGTGATCCGTCTGCGTGTCAGTCTGCGGGCTGCGGGTGGCCGGCCGGTATGGACGCCACTAATGGAGGCCGTCCGTCGTCCTCTGACACACTCGGCCCGCTCAATCGGACCGGACCGGACCGGACCGGCGCCGGCCTGTCCTGTCCGTAACGAGCCAGCGCCACTGCAGCAGCAGCCAGCTAGCCGGCCGATATTTACGAGCGGCACGGTTTTGACCGATGCGCCACCTGCTGAACCATCGTCGGCCGCTACGCCAGCCGAAAATTTATATTATATGAAGAAGAAATTTACGACCAAGGAAAAATACAAATTATGCACTATCTTGATGACACAAAGGAGGGGAGTTAATTTTCGTTTGTCACGCTGTGCTGGACAGGTGCCGACAGCCAGTAACAATTAGGGCACGAACTGCGGCGACTGTTGACCTGCTGCGTGTTAACCGCACGGTGCGATATACTGTGCAGCGCTGGAACGCATCAGGTAAAGGGGCACTGTAATGTTATGGGGGAAACGTCGGGCATTACTTGGTCTTTTGCCTGTCACTTTCTGGACAGTGGACAATAATGGACGGACATGCTGAAACTGTTCCGCAATATTCATTCCTTCGGAGATGCTGTTCCGCAATACACATCTTTTCAGAAATACTGCTCCGCAATGTTCATAACTCAAATAATGCGCCTTTTTACATCTATCGTTGATGGTTATGTTAACCACATAAAGGGACCTTAAAAGTATCAAATTTTATACATTATAAAATTATATCGGTTTTTATCCAATAAGACGAGAGTTATTATATGGTCAAAGTTTAAAAGCTACACAAAGTTGTGACAAACACAACTTAGGTAACCGTTTGACATCGACAAAGTTCAGGCTTCAAACATTCATCACTTTCAAATAAAATATATTTAACCTGATGAAAACTTCATGTCAATTTGTGGCAAAACTGTACACTTGCAGTTCACGTGAAGTGCCCTCAGTTACAATGTTAGCTTTCAGAAGAAAGTTGAGCCAAATTAATTGTACAAAGAGCTCATATCTTGAGCCAAACAATATCGGCAGTAGTTCCTCTTTCTACATTATTCGGTTGCATCATATACCGTTTCGTAGTAGGGTTATTATAGGTGTATCACATCAGAACATACGGTACTCATCACTAAGCTCATCACTAAGAGAGCTGTCCCAATGCTACCAGTACCGGTACTGGTGCTCTAAGATCGCACCACCACCCGGCTCTGCAGCTCAGCTTCCCAGTCATTTCCCAGTCCCACTCTGACCCTGATCAGCCCTGTTTGACTGATGTGTCCTGATCCGAGCGACCGTGACGTTAATAAAACCGTGTGCAGGTGGTCACACGTCAGCGCGGGGCGCCACCAGCATCGTAAACGTCACCCAACCCGTCCTATCAGCGCCGACGAGTCATAGCAGCAGAATGTGGGCCGGAATTCGGGCCGGCCGAGAGCCTGGCACAACCCGACACACGGTCATCCGAACATAAACCGCACCAGTCAAAAGGATGCGGATAGAGCGGGTGACGCGAGACGGCTCGCACTTCTCTGGTCTCCTCAGTCCGTGTCAGGTGTTTCTCCCTGGTTAAGTCACCTGGTTGTATTCAGCCTCAGCAGGTGAACTGGACTGTCCTGCTTTACATTAGCGCATTTCCTGCTCTTCAAAACCATCCGAATCGAAATGCAGAGTTCGGTATGTGGGTGGCAGCCAGGACGAGACCACACTGGTCTGATGAGACGCCCGCTTCACTGGACCGGAAACAAGCTGAGGGCAGTCGGCTGGGCCAGGACCGGACCGGACCAGCCCACCTAGGCGGTCCCATCGCGCACACTCCCGTACGCCTCGTCCCATCACGTCGCCAAACAAAGCAGCGCCGATTGTTTCGCCGCTTTTTGCCGGCGTTTTTCCGCTGTCACCTTCTGGCTAGGTGGACCTCTATCATGTGTAAGTGTGAACAGGCGCAAAAAGCGACCGGGCGCGCTGCACGTGTGTCATCGGTCGTATTTCACGGGACCCGGCCCGGCCCGCCCGGCCCCGCCGCCTCGCCGGCAGAGCAGCGGGCTGCGAAACTGACGTGTTGGCCGGCACGCCGCTCCGCCGCGCCGCCGCCGCTTCGGAGACACGCTTTATTGAAAATGGCTGACGTTTGTGACATCCGCGCCGGGCAATATTTAACGGGGTCGAAGCCCGGGTCTGAGTTGGCCCGTCCGTCACCGTTACCGGCCGGCTGTGCCGCCGCCTCTGCCGCCGCCGCCGCCGACCGCCGCCGCCGCCGCCGCCCCTGCCGTGTGGGACCGGCCGGTACACAGCCCCCGCCGGTGACGCGCCTAAACAGGCTCTGCCGCCGCCACAATTAGGCACGACCTCGTATTAGCACTGCGGTCGCCACATAGCTCGACTGTGACGGCCATTGACGGATGGCGGAGTGACCGTGTTCGGTGTGACGTCATCACGGTCCGCCGTCAGATGGCGCCGTGGGCGGGCGGACATCACAGCGCGCTGAGCTGAGGTAGCCCGGCCGGCAATATGGCGGCGGCCGATGCCATCGACTGTCACAAGTACAATCAATGACGGTGGCTGCTGGCCAGCTAGCCGCCGCCGTGTCGCACTTGCATTCCCCGTCGCTGAGCGCGGCGCAAGATTATGCTAAGCACGCTGCAAGTGACAGTTATACCGATTCACATCCACGGCCGGAGTTCAGTGCGAAAAGTAATCCATTTGTTCGGCGAAAACCGGTTCACTGGAAACCATTGACGAGTGTCGGTCCCTTCTGATCGCCGGCGACATGCTGGAAGGTTCACTGAAGAAGTGCACTGGGCCGTGAAATACAAGCCATCGCGTCCACAATGTCAACTCAGACATATACAATTACCAAAGTGGAAAACGATTACGGCCGTCTGTGACAGCTGTCTCGGTATCGTAAAATGAATACTGGCGAGCTCATCCGTTCGCTGTCCGGGATCTAAAACCACTATTATGAAAATGAGAGGTCCGGGCCATTACAGTTATAATATGGGACGGAATGAGCCCTTCGTGGCTGGAGGACATTAATCAAAACGATGGACTCGAGTCGGACCCGTGATTGGTCCGATAGCCTGTCAAAGAGGACAAATGCGTTTCATCTGGGACCAGTAGCAGGCCATGGATCAGACTCACGCTGAGCCAGACGCGTTCGGTGCCGGGCTGGGTTGGCAGTTTTCGAGCGAGCGGAATTGAAGTGGCTACCAAGGTATGGAATGAAGTATAAACTGTGCTTTCCACGTGCCTGCGGCTTTGTGTTTTCACCAAGGCTGGTAGCTAACAGAGCGTGTCAGATTACAGGTGTTGAAGGCTGAAGCTCTCCATGCAGTGACCTATACCGTACACACTGTGACCGCCGGCGCTGCAGCAGGAGAATATCCAGCCCTGAGGCCGCGGGCTGCCGTTGTCAACCCGACCCGTCACCGCCGCCACCACCGCCACCACCACCGCCGTCAGCCGGCCACCGACAGCCCCTCCGACAGCCCCACCGGTCAGCCCACTGAGCTACCCTGTCCTGTCCATACATCTTAGGTGGCCGACAGAAGTGACGCGGTTCGCTGCCGGTCCTGCTCGGTACGTTAACTGGTGCGTCCGGCAGCCGATCACCGACGGCACACGTGCCTGGCACGCGCACTCGGACACTGCAAATAGACAGGAGCGGCGCGCGGCGGCAGTCTCCGGCGGCCACCGGCGGCGCCCTTAGCGCTCTCGACGTGCGACTGAGCTGTGTGAGGGACACGGCGATGACTGGCCGACACGTGACCCCCCGGGGAGGGGAGGGGAGGTCACAGTGACGGCGGCAGGGTGGCGCGCGACAGACAGCTGTGTTGACGGCTGACGACGAGAGCTAATGACTAGCGACAATCATATCGGTACGCTGAGCAAACGTTCTCTGTGTTTTGCTCGTTGATGCACAAGACTATGTGCTTGATTTAACAAGAATATGATATAAAATACAATATTTCACAGTATACAATTTAGTTAAACATACACATAACACACAAGCATGTTACTATGTTTGCCGTTATTAAATTTAATTCAAAGGTTATTAAAAAAAAAAAAAATCAAGGATAACATTGCCAAAATGATATTTCAGAGCATCCCAGAACACAAGAAAGAAGTAGGTAAATACTTGGCAATTCAATACATTACTTTCAATAATCATTCACCCAAGCTCTTGCAACAAACTCTGGCATGATCCAGGGACCAGGATATCCGACTCTTGGCACGAGTTCCATGGTCTTCAGCCCCACCCTCAACCTCAGCCTCAGCCTCAGCCTCAGCCTCAGCCGAACCAGCATCCAACCCTCCGCCTCCGCCTCCGCCTCCGCCTCCCGCCTCCGCCTCCGCCTCCGCCTCCGCCTCCGCCTCCGCCTCCGCCTCCGCCTCCGCCTCCGCCTCAGCCCGGAGCGACGACGCAGCCATTTCATGAGATCCGGCCGTCCATATTTTATCGGGCGACCACTTGTGTATAAATGTCAGAACGGCTGGCCGGCGGCTGCCGCCCGTCCTAGGGCCAATCAATAGCCGATCAAATCGGTCCGAGACAGTCGGCCTGGTCCGGTCTCTCCGGCGCGACAGAGCGCAGCGGACGGCTGGCTGCGCAGCCCACCGGCGCAGCGGCCGGCCCCGGCTGAGGCACAGGCCAGCCACCGAGGACCAGGCCAGCCACTGAGGAACAGGCCAGCCAATGAGGACCAGGCCAGACTGAGGACCAGGCCAGACTGAGGACCAGGCCAGACTGAGGACCAGGCCAGACTGAGGACCAGGCCAGACTGAGGACCAGGCCAAGACTGAGGAAATAGGCCAGACTGACGGAACAGGCCAGACTGAGGACCAGGCCAGACTTGAGGAACAGGCCAGACTGAGACCAGGGCCAGACTGAGGACAAAAGGGCCAGACTGAGGAACAGCCAGACTTGAGACCAGGACCAGACTGAGGACCCAGGCCAGACTGAGGACCAGGCCAGACTGAGGACCAGGCCAGACTGAGGAACAGGCCAGACTGAGGACCAGGCCAGACTGAGGACCAGGCCAGACTAAGGAACAGGCCAGACACGGGCTGACGACAGGACAGGTGGCGCTGGAGATCCGAGGACAGGTAAAGGCCGCTGGACAACCAAGTGTCAGAAGAGAAAGGTAGACTAGGCCAACATAGTCAGGTACTGTACTTAGCCATACGACTGAAATTTAGAATATCCATATTTAATAAAATATTATTAAAAACACTTTGAACCAGCGCGGCGAAGGCGCTTCACTCAAACTGCATTCATCTCATGTGTCCAATGTAGGTGACCAAA
Source organism: Semibalanus balanoides (assembly GCA_014673585.1). Lineage (NCBI taxonomy): Eukaryota > Metazoa > Arthropoda > Thecostraca > Balanomorpha > Balanidae > Semibalanus > Semibalanus balanoides. The sequence goes on from VOPJ01002561.1 coordinate 47,219, forward strand.
CACGTCAGTATCGAGCTGTGTGGAGGAGACCGAGTGCAGGGGGACACGAAGGAGACAGAGGAGGAGATATAAAGGAGGTCGAGCCGAGTGAGGGATGACCGCGGCTGGGGGGACAGCAGACAAAGGTTGACCGACCGGCTTACTGCGGCGCCGTTTGTTAATTGTTTCAGCAATCTGGCGGATGAGCTGGGAAAGCTCTCGCAGCTCTCTTCCCGCGGCGGCGGCAATTGCTGAAGCCGCCGTCCCAATCTGGGCAGCTCGGCCGCCGCCGGTAGTGGCCGCGATGGCTTTAAAGCTGCTGAGATGAGCGGTCGGCACGAGATAGAGCCGAAACATTTAAACCCACCCGGCACAGCAGAGTCAGATGGTGGCTAAAATACAACAAAATGGAACACTATTTTGGGAATCGCCCGAATTCATTCCGTAGAAAGCAAAGGAAGGTTCGTTGCACGCTTTCGAAGCAATAATTTTAACATTTTATGAACTCTATTACATTCAAGTCTGCTCATGGTTCCAAAACTTTCGACCAAGTTTGCAATGGCTTGAGTATCTTTAACAAGTTCAGCAAAGCCAAAGTCAGAATTGGTACGTGTTCTCAGGCGTCACCACTGTGACAAAGCGGACTCGGCCTATGACCGACTTTCAGAATTCCTCAATATAAGATATTGTATCGTGTCTGATAATGTCACATTGTCCCTTCAGACATCATAAGATCGGCCCATATCGGGCAGGATCAGAGACATCATAAGATCAGCCCATATCGGGCAGGATCAGAGACATTCATAAGATCGGCCCATATCGGGCAGGGATCAGAGACACATTAAAGAATCGGCCATATCGGGCAGGATCAGAGACATCATAAGATCAGGCCCATATGGGCAGGATCAGGAGACATCATAAGATCGTCCCACTATTCGGGCAGGATCAGAGACATCATAAGTCGGGCATATCGGGCAGGATCAGAGACATTATCAAGATCGGCCCATATCGGGGCAGGATCAGAAGACATCATAGATCGGCCCATATCGGGCAGGATCAGAGACATCATAAGATCAGCCCATATCGGGCAGGATCGCTGACATAAGAGCAGGAAGCTGACAGACTGGGCGGCGGCGTGGGTGATCCGGCCGCTCAGACAGTCACTGTCACTGCTGTCTGTCACATCATACCGCATCATGTGTCATCACTTCTGTCCCCCCCCCTTCCGTCACCCTGTCACCACCCTCCGTCACCTCGCGTATCGCCCGCTTGGCTGCGGCCGTCTCATAGCTGAGGTCACGCCGGGTCAACCGGACTGCCCAGATCGGTGACTCGGAACCTCTGATCGGTTCAGGGGGATTGACGTAGGTCGGATTCTGTGATAGGACATCGGAAACGAAACATACGAATGGTCCTGTCTCGTCGCGCACCGTTCAGGCTCGTCCCAGTCCTCGATCGAAAACTTAACGTTCGGGTAGTTCTGCCTCGCCCAACCTGGTCGAAGCCGATTTAGGTCCTTTCCGATCCTTCCCTGTCCCTTCTGGTCCGTTCATGCCCCTTCTTGTCCGTTCCTGCTCCTTCTGTTCCGTTTGTGCTCGTTCTGGTCCGTTTATGCCCCTTCTGGTCCGTTCCTGTCTTTTCTGATCCGTTTCTGTCCTTTCTGGTTCGTTCCTGTCCATCCGGAGCGTCAGATCCGTCCACTCCTCGCCTGGCTTCTCGGCTCCTCAGTCAAGTGCCCGTACTCGCATCCCCTTCTCTAGCTCGGGAGGACAACTGGACGTCACCCGTCCTGGCCTGGTCTGGCAGGGTCACCCCGCCTCAGTCGGCAGCCGGTGGGTGACAGAGCTCACCTGCCGAATACGGCACTCTTGTCTGTCTCGGGAGTGGGGCCTCTCAGACAGCGCCGCGCTGCCGGCTGGCCCACTGCAGCCAACTCGGCAGCTCCGCAGCCTGCCGAATGCGGCGGCCCCGCGGTCACGGTTCGTACGGCGGCGAGCGGCTGCAACACCGGCTGTTGGCAACAGCGTTTAGTGAGAGTGATAAGACCGAATGGTCAGTCGGAAACCGACAGTGACTGGTCAGACTGAGACTGAGCCAGCTGAGCTGAGACAGCTAAGATGAGACCGAGACCATGCTGACCCGTAACCTCCGCCACAGGGAGACAGAATCCCACTGCTGCGGGGACATGAGGACACAGTGGGGAGGACACAGTGGAGAGGACACAGCGGGAGGACACGGTGGGAGGACACAGTGGGGAGGACACAGTGGGGAGGATACAGCGGAGAGGACACAGTGGGGAGGACACAGTGGGGAGGACACCGTGGGGAGGACACAGTGGGGAGGACACAGCGGGGAGGACACAGTGGGAGGACACAGTGGGGAGGACACAGTGGGGAGGACACAGTGGAGAGGATACAGCGGGGAGGACACAGTGGGGAGGACACAGTGGAGAGGACACAGTGGGGAGATACAGTGGGAGGGACCACAGTGGGCGAGGAACACAGTGGGGAGGACACAGTGGGGAGGGACACAGTGGGAGGACAGAGCGGCGAGGGACACAGTGGGGGAGGACACAGTGGAGGACACATGGGGAGGATACAGTGGGAGGACACAGTGGGGAGGACACAGTGGGGAGGACACAGTGGCGGAGGACAGAGCGGCGAGGACACAGTGGGGAGGACACCCAGTGGGAGGAACACAGTGGGGAGGGACACAGTGGGGAGGACAGAGCGGCGAGGACCACGGGGGAGGGACACAGTGGGGAGGCACCGTGGGGAGGACACAGTGGGGAGGACACAGGCGGGGAGGACCACAGTGGGAGGACACAGTGGGGAGGACAACAGTGGGCGAGACACAGTGGAGAGGATACAGCGGGGAGGACACAGTGGGGAGGCACAGTGGAGAGGACACAGTGGGGAGGACACAGTGGGGAGGATACAGTGGGGAGGACACAGTGGGAGGACACAGTGGGGAGGGACACAGTGGGGAGGACAGGAGCGGCGGAGGACACAGTGGGGAGGACACAGTGGGAGGACACAGTGGGAGGACACAGTGGGGAGGACACAGTGGGTCTGGGAGGATCTAGAAGGAGGAGCTGGCGGTGGATGGCACAGTTGGCTAGCGTCGCATAGCGGCTCTGATGCCGTCTCTTTATTGTCGTTTGGGCTTTACGAGCGCCGTTTCCGCCTTGGTCGCCTCCTCCGCGGAAAGAGGCGCTGACGGCTGGGAGCGTCGGAAGGGTAGAGACTGGCTCTCAGAATCCGTTCAACACTCGTACACAGGCCCGAAGAGAAGCTCTGGCTAAGGAAGACGACGCCATCTGACCAAAGCATACCTACGTTAAAGGGAAATAATCACCTTTTCTCACAACAATGGAGTTTGGACTCGAAATGGATAGACGAGACAAAATATACTGTAAATTTATCACATTTTGCATGCAAATTTCGTATCGAAATATATTTTAAGTTTAAGTTGATAAGCGTTCCACACTGTCAATGACCGGTACTTGCAAGCTACTTGTAAGTTCTTTTGGTCTTTGGATCTCATCAAACTGCGGGCTTATCCCGTGTCGTTTTCTTATGCAATGGAGTGGAAAATATATTTTGAATGCTGAGTGTTTCGATAATATGATCGTCGATCCTATACATTTAATAGACCATGAATGAACAAGGAAACCAAATTAGCAGTTCAACTTAGCTCCATATGGTGGCCTAGTTCTACTGGTTTTGAAATTGATTAATAAATTGCGAGCATTACAAGCTTTGTATAGCTTTGTATCTGGCTGCATACAGCACTACGGTTTATATACTCATTACAAAAAATCATTTCCCCAAAAAATTGACAAACAATTAATCATGGGCAATTAAATCGGAATATCAACTTGGCAACCAACAATGGCCTTTTTAGTGTCGGCAATTTGTTTCAGGGACATTGTCCCGGGTCGCGCAAATTTGAAACACCGGCGCTAGATTTGGTGCGCTTCAAATAGTGATGGGAGAACATTGTCCATGAGTTTTGAAAGAAGTATATGGACTTGTTTTTAATTTGTAAAAACTTACAACTTTGAATATGTGAATAATTTTATGTATTTCTCAAATGTCAACTAAATCATTGTTATACCATAACGAAAGCCTAAGAAATTATTACATACAAAAATAAAGGGTGACCATTTCCCTTAAACACCGAGCCGTCACTGCACCACTTCTCATATTTCACCCTTCCTTGCAACATAACATAATGCAGCATAATGATAATCAACAACCCGGTGCAATGACCCCCAAACACCCCTTCCAGTTCCCCCAATCACCACCAGCTTGCACCCAATCACGCACCCCCACTGCACCCCTCCATACGATCGCTAACTGAGCTGTCGCTGCCGTCAACGCCGCGCAGCTAAACGCCTACAAACCGGTTCAGAGTGCGGCCGGCGCGGCGGCCGCGGCGAGCGTGGCGCAGCAGCGGCGAGATGAGCGGTGGGCGAGATGCGCGCGGCGATAGAGGCGCTCGTGTCGGCGGGACCAGCTCGCCGGCGACGTCGGCGCCGCGCCGAATACGCGATCAGCCAGCAACATGCAGAAGCTTTCTTTCAACAACAACAGCCAGCCGATCAGCCGGTTATTGTCCGCAGATGCTTGATAGATGCGCCGCTCGGCGCGATCCATTGTTTTCTAAAGGCGACGTTTGCGCTTCCATGCTAAGTGTGTGTGGCCGCCGGTGACAATAGCGACGCGTCCGTGTCGCGAGCGGCGCCGTCGTCCATCACCGTGACGCGACGCTCAAATCAGCTGCTAATGGTGGCCCTGCCAGCCAGGGATGTATCATAGAGGCAGCTCAGCAACCCGATCCCCCCGCTCAGCCGGGCCGGAGCCAGGCTACATGGACGGGTCAGGGGGGATAGAGGCCGGTGGAGGCCACGGTTCCGCTATGGAACAACATCAGATAACGAGTCAACTCGCTTTGAGAGGGGCCACTGAGTCCGGCGGGTGGTGAGCAGATTCGACCAGCGCCGGCCAGCGCGGAGACAGCGGCGCCGTAGAAGCCACGGTTTGTTCCGCTATGCAACAGCATCAGATAATGGGTTAACCTGCTTTGAGTAGGACCACTGAGTCCAGCAGGTGAACGACGCATTCAATAACCAGCACCGGTGACCCGTGCTGCCTCCACTGCATCCGTGTACAATAGTTTCATGCCGTTTGTCGTGTACCATACAGTCTCGTGTCGTTTGCCGGATCTGCTCCACTGCAGGGAACCGGTGGGTCCGGCTCAGGGTGAAAAGGTGCAACCGGCTGGCCAAGTGGGAGAACCATTCATTGGCAGAGCGGTGTGGTGGTTAACTCACAAGCCACGGAGTGGAGTGAGAAGTGCAGTGGAGAGACCAGCAGTGCAAAGACATCGCGGACCAGTGGTGCTACATTTGTTCCACGGGTTTTAGTTCGTCAAGCGCCGTACGTCAGGTACAGTAGTACACCGGTGCGGTACGGTGGTACAGAGCGGTACAGCGGGCGGCAGTGCCGCAGAGCTCGTCCTGTACCGAGTGACGGAGTGTCACCACAGCTCTCTGGGAAGGGTACAGTGGTACTGTGGTACAGTGGCACAGTGGTACATCAGTACAGCGGTACATCAGTACGGTACCGCCCGTCCCATACCGTGTCAGACGGCCTGACATCTGAGCTCAGTGAGCGGTACAGCGGTACAGAGTGGTACAGAGCGGTACGGAGCGGCACGGAGCGGTACGGAGCGGCACAGAGCGGTACAGAGCGGTACAGAGCGGCACAGAGCGGTACATTACACCCCGTCTCGTGCCGCGTGACTGTCTGACACCTGAGCGCGGCGGCCGCCACCGTCCGCGGCCAGCGCCGTCAAAGCCGTCACATTACGATGCCAATACTCTATCATAGCCGTCACATTATACGGGGCGCCACCTGCGTCCTGCAGAGGCGACGCAGCCGTGGCCCGTGGGAACGAGAGAATCGCTGCAGAGGACCGGCCGAGAGTCCCCTGCACTCGGCACTCCGTCCACTATCGGCAGGCGGGACCGGCCGAGAGTCCCCTGCACTCGGCACTCCGTCCACTACAGCAGGCGGGACTGGCCGAGAGTCCCCTGCACTCGGCACTCGGCAGTCCGTCCACTACGGCAGGGGCAGAATGACTCATAACATGTGATGCAGTATCTCCCCGTGGATAGTTGGTCACCGGCCTGAGTGCAGACTCGTACGACGCAGCTGTGCAGACTGCTGGCTGGGTGCGAGGCAGGCGGTTTTTGCCGACGGACCAGGTAGCGGCGGAGGCAGCAGGACTAACAGCTGACGTCAGCGCCGCACTTATGAACAATGGCTGGGGTGACGACAGGGTGTCAGCGGCGCCTGGTCGACGGAGCGGACCTCACGGCAGAGGTGGCACGCCCAGTGTGCGGTCGGCCTACGTGGGAACGTCTCCCGGTTCCCCGGTCTCTTCTTCAGGTCCCATCCGCCTCTCCGATCTCCTCCGATCAAGGAGCAGGAGCTGGGCTCCGCCCCTCCACCTCTCCGCCCCTCCTCTCCGCCCCCTCCACGCCATCCCCCCTCCGAGGCTCCGACCTCCTCCTACCAGAAAGCTAGAGGGCTATCATCTATGAGTTCTTTCAGTCCCAGAGACGGAGCCGGCCTGGAGCATGGAGCAGGGACAGCACAGGATGGACGGCCGGACACAGCGTCTGACGGCCGCTGGGACGTCTGATGGTGGGATGAGCGATATGTGAGCAGCCGTGACGGCAGCCGCTGAGAATGCCAAGTGGACGAGTGAGACGGAGGCTGAGCCGTGGGACGGTGTGTACAGCAGGCTGAGCCGTGGGACGGTGTGTACAGCAGGCTGGTCATCGGCTGTAGGTCCCTTCTCATCGTCACGGCCACGGTGACGTCATTGCCAGTAGTGTCCAAGGGGAAATGTGCCGGGGGTCTCCCGGCATCTCTGCTCCTTTACAGACTTATACCACCGACCAACCGGTAGTGAAGAAACGGACAAGAGATGGCGCTGTCCAGTCACCGACAAACGGATGTGTCCGTCTACCACTGCTGGTTTGAGACGAAGGGGTCACTGGGGTTATCTTGGCCAATGTTCAGTGACGCCAGCAAACTGACCTGTGTGTTACCATGGGACATCACCGCGCTTCCCACAGAGCTTCCCGACAAGGCTGCCACAGCTCTCCGAAGGCCGGGTCAGGCTTGGCTGAAGGCCGCGGTGCCAAAGTCCGCGCGGATAGCGAAGCCTGCACTCCGCTGCCAGCTCGGCCCGGCCCGGCGCGGCGTGAGACTGCTGCAGACGACAGTGGTTTTATAGCGTGGTGCCAGCTCGTAACCAGCTCTGCTCATGGGCAGAACTGGTGCCGCGCAGACGGCGTGGAAGGAGGCGTGGTGGACGTGGTGGCAGAGCAGATAGTGAGATGGGACACAAAGTACGGCCGATCACTAATTTATTGTCATCGCTTCATCGAAGCCGTCACCTGCCTCTCAGAAGCGATATATTATGAAGTCCAACGACCATTTTGCGAATCCTTTAATTGCACTATGACTCAGCCTGTATGTGAAAGTAATGTCTAATGTCGCGGTTGTTTTAGACCGTGCGTCACTCGAGCTGCTGCTCGCTCAGTCTTTGTGTTCGTCCTTTGTACGGTCACGATCGACCACAACTGTCATCCCTTCCTTTATCGCAATCTGTAACGGCAGTATCCAGACCAGCGCAAATTGATAATCGAGCCACTCGCTTTTCTTCTCTCCTGCCGTCCCTCTGCCCTGTCTCTATTCTCTGCCGCCTATTTCTGTCCCGTCTCTTCTCTCTGTTTATTCCTGGTGTTCCTGTCCTGTCTCTACTCTCTGCTGACCGCATCTACCCCATCTCTACTCTCTGCTGACCGCATCTACCCCATCTCTACTCTCTGCCATACCTTTCTACCTGTCTCTATACCATTTCACATCCGTTCCTGCCTGGTCTCTCCTCTCTTCCGTCCGTTTCTGTCCCGTTTCTGGCTCTGTCTACCCTCTGCCGACCGATTCTGCCCGTTTCTACCCTCTACGTTTCTACCCTCTACGTTTCTACCCTCTACCGTCCGTTTGCGTCATGTCCACGGTCTGTCGCGTCCCTCGGTCCCGGGCAGAGCGGCTGGCTGGTGCGGCGCCGTCGGACGACATTAACCGTCCTTAGTATTCCGGGAGACGGTTTTGACGATTTATCGCTGGTGCCGGCGTTAAGCTCGCAGCCGGCGCGCTGTGGACAGCCGGCCGGCCGAAGAGAGGTGATTGGAGGTCCGCGCGGACACCGCCTCCGCCCAGCGCACCGCTCAAAACGGAGACCGCCACGCGGCACCACAAATAAATATGTCCCAGTCAAGGCTGTGCGTTCAGCCGCGCGGCCAGGGCCGGTCGGGAGGGCGGGACGGGACGGGACGGGACGGGATGGTCCTCCACCAGTCCACCAGCCAGCTGTCCCCTCAGTGTCAAACTCAGGAAGACCAGGCCTCGTCTCACACTCACCGGAACAGCAAAGTGAGCCGGTGTGGCTGGAATGCGTCCGAAAACCGTCCTAACTGCCGGGCCACCGCAGTGGAGCGCAGGGTAGCGGATGGGATGCCGATGAAGGTGGTATTTCCGCTGTGATGGCGGTGTCGGGCCGAGTCTGACTGAATTGGACTTTGTAGAGACACCATACGCAGTGTCAACGGACGCCGCTCAAACTAGCGAGTGGACCGGAAGGGTCACCATTATTCGTGGTCGGCTAAATGGTCAGTGGTAGCAGTCCCTCTACTAGTTGGCAGCGTCTTTCTGATTACCTACGCAGCCAATAGCATCAGCTAACCATTTCGCTGCCACGAGCACCACAAACACCGCCTCGCCAAACACCTTTTCCTTCGCCTTAGCCGCGCCGCAGTTGTCTAATTTCGCCACAAATCTCGGCGGGCAAGCTTAGTGTTATCTTCTTCTCTCTGCCGCAGGCGAGCATTAATCGACTTTACTGCGGCGGGCCGCGCTCGGCCGGATTGATCATTTATCGGGCCAAGAAGGCGGCTATTTTCCGACCGGTTACATGTGCGGCCTCCCCCCTCGGTCATTTCGCGGCGGCGTCTGAATGCCGGCAATCAGGACGGTGGGCCAGTAATGAACTAATCGTCACCGAGGGAGCCGACTATATTGCTGCCGACCGGGCCGGACCAGGCCGCAGCCGCAGGGCAGGGTAGGTCCAGCCACCGGACCCGGTAGGATGAGCGCCGAGCCGACAGCCGCTACCGCCGCGCCGCGGACCTATTCTGCTTTACGAGCAGGGCCGACAGACGGACGGACGGATGGACGGACAGACGGATAGCTCTGTCGTTATTGGCTTCCTGCTGCTGCTGCTGCTATGGTGTGTGTCTACTGATCTACTGGTGTGTATGTGACGGGTAGATACACATACGTGAATCGGTGATGTTAACGCGACAGCGTGCAATAAATCCGTGACAGTACCAGGTCAAGTCATTATTTAAACACACAAATTTGGTACATAACCATACGAGCGAATAGCGAGTCATCCGAGACTGTAGGCTGCTGCTTATAGACATCGGTGTTCCTCGTTCCCTGGTGGAAGAGGAATGTATTATAGTTGCCGGGTTAGTTGCCGACTGTGTCGAGCTGGCGGAATTTCAGTCGGTCTCTCAGTGAGACCGTCCCAGTCAGACCGCGCCGTACCGTCGCCGTCGTTCATACCCGTCCAGATGGGATTCACCATTGATGGCTCCTAAAAACGGTACGTGCCTGGGTCGCGGCTGGCGAGCTGCCGTCCGGAGCTGGGCCGTCCCGAGCTGCAGCAGCTCCCTGACCAGCTGTCTGTCGCAGTAGCTGCAGCTGTCATCTCACTGCCGTCCCACAGCGCGCTAAGTTAGCACCGGATTACCATAGTGTTGTCGCTAGCGCGTCGCGTTCGTCGGCCGCGCGCGGGGCCGATAAAACATTACCGGCGGCTGGTGTACGTCGGTGGGTCGCTGGTACCGCCAGGGAGTCTCAGCGGCTCCTGCCTACCGTCCCTGCCTACCCGAGCTGTTCCCTCTGCCGTCCCGGCGGCCCCGCAGCCTCGGGCCCGCACACCGAGAGAGATGGCTCGTTCATTTGGCGCCGCATTGTCCGCAGTCTTGTCAGCGTCGACCGTTATTTCCCTAATCATTTATTTATTCATAAAGCGTGTTTTACGATCGGGATGGCGCACGGCCAATCTGGCAAATGGAACACCGATGAAAGAATCCATATTCTCGTCAATCCCTGCAGCGAGCTGGGGCCGGCGGCGGAACGCGAAGATAAAACTGGAGAGGCGGAGAGGGAGAGAGACAGGAGGGATGATGGTAAAGTACCTACCCTCTGAGAGGAGAGAGAGAGAGAGATGTTGATACGCTTCGTTTGGTGGGAAAACATGCTCAATCAAGTATGAAATATAATTTACTAATGTATGGCTGAGAAGCTCGGTGACTGGCAATGTATCGAATTTAGTGGAGGAAATTCCCGTGAATATAGGGTGAATACGCGCTGACAAGTCATTTCGGGGCGAGCAGTAGCAATGGTCAAAAGGTTGCCGCGGAAGTAAGCACAGCTACCGCCCCACCAGAGAGCCGATACAAATTTACCTGCATAGTTGGAGCGAGTTGGTTCTCTATCGAGCTGTCTGGAAGCCATTGAACTTTAAACTTGAGACCTCGGAGACCACCATGCCACAGCACCGCTCTCTCGTTAGCCCCAGCGCGGAAAAATGAGCCCATTCCCCATGACAAATTGGCGCCATCCCTCAATAACTTCATTCAGGACGGGATATTATTTTTTACCGTACCGTGTCTCAGGCCGTCATGACTTTCATGAGTGCCGGGCCGAGGCGCCACCCACCACAGCGAGAAAAAAACTCGGCTACATGACCACAGGGCCAGGACAATGACCCCCGCAGGACTATGACAATGTTGTCATCCGTCACATAGGGGCTGGCCGCGCAGATTACCATCATAACCCTTTATACGGGGTGAGCGGGGCGCGACCGTTCGGTTTCCGGCCGGCCGGTGCCGGACAGTCAGCGAGGTCCGATATATACTGCCTGCCCGCTCCGAGCGCCAGCGGTCTCGAGGTGCCGCCGCGATCTGTATCTTATCTGTCTGCCTATCGTCGGCGAGCGCCTCTCTGGCGCCCACACCGGCCTCAAATCAGATAGAGTGACCCATCCAGCGACTACAAGAATAATGGCCTCATTTAAAGGCACGGCATTATAAATTTCCGCCCGAATGCGCTTTTTGGTCAGAAATGTGTATCGGGCATCTGGTATCCCACAGTTGGGAAGAAATGTGTATCGGGCATCTGGTAACCCACAGTTGGGTATACACGCTGATAAGCTGGGCCGGAGACCCTCCAGGGACACAGATGCCCTGTATATGTGAGGACATCTGGGTGACTCATGGACACTTCTGCATGACTGGGTGAGAGGAGTTAATTATTTGTAATAAAGAAATAATTCATGTGATACGCAGAACGCCGTACATCGCAATACAAAAAGAAGGTTTGTTATCTTCTATGTAATACCAAGCCTGACTTGGACGAAGAAAGGCGAATACGACGACATAAGGCAAGACACACGCGGTCATGTCTTCATCCCTTTTAAAATAACTGCAGCAATTTATAGCCCCAAAAAATCAGCGATTAAAAATGGTGACATGTCGAACTCCAAATATACCTTCTCCGAAAATAGTCAAAAGAAGGTATGCCACTCAGCAAATTGTCAGTTTGACGATGAGGGTCTGGTTCTTCAGCTCTTTGAGCTGGCCACAAATCATCTGTCGTACCTGACAATACATCCTCGTCTCCACCTGGGCTGTCGCATAGCGCTGCGGCCCAGACTTGTAATGACTCACATTTTTTTGAGTCAACTCAAGTCTGACTCAACAGCCATATGACTGACTCGACTCTTGACTCAAGTTCTGTTTCAAACAGATTTAGTCGACTCGACTCTGACTCAAGTCCCCCGCCTGAAAAAATGATCAACTCAAACTCATACTCAAGAGCAGTTTTAAAACAAATTGATTCGACTCAACTCAAAAATACATTTGAGTCGACTCAATTTTGACCATCATACAAGTTGTATATTACTTGATGTGACCGTTGGGGGCGGGGGGCGGGTAGGGTCGAGTGTTCATAAAAATCGCATTTATATCTAGTGTAAATGGATTTGCCTCAGGGTACAAACGGGCGTGTGGCCCATTGCCCTCCTTATGGTCCCTGATTGATTGACTCACATTTGTTTGAGTCGACTCAAGTCTGACTCTACCAACCGAAGAACTGACTTCAACTCTTGACTCAATTCTGTTCAAAAAAAATATTTGAATCGACTCAACTCTTGACTCAAGTCCCGCTTTTAAAAACTGAGTGCGACTCAAACTCATGACTCATGCCAAAAATGTCTGACTCATGAGTCAATTCATGACTCAACTCTGAGTCATTTACAAGTCTGCTGCGGCCATACCTGCCTTCATAACGGACAGCAGGCTCAACTCTCGGCTAATGAACAATATGCACGCCGCCAGCTGGCTGTAAAAATCACAAAAAAACTCACTCCGAAAGTTATGGCCTTTTTCGTGACCTGTATAAAATGATAAGTCGTAAATTTTATTGGACCATAAAGGAAAAATTAACAACGATCCTCTTACGCCGTCCGAGCGGAAAGTTTATGGCGGTGTCCAGAGGCGTCGTCACACACACACACACACACAGACAGACAGACAGACAGGCAGGCGCGGCACCAAGGCCAGGCATCTGCCGGTGTCTGTCCGGCACCGCTCTGCTCCGGCCCGCTTTATGACATGCGCCGTGAAATTCTAAAGAAGCCATTCATTACACAGATGGCCGCCATCCGTTCTGGAATCGGCGTTCGACATCCGGGCATCTCTGAGCTGCGTTGGAGGGGGGGGGGGGGCAGCAGCTGATTGGGTGTTCAGCTGGAGTGGCAGGAGGCTGACCTGGGCGAGGGTCGGGGTTGAGCTGGGGTCGTGTCACATCACATCGCCCCAGGGCACTTGGATTCGAAGTGCTGCTCTCTTTCGATGGGGACTTGGTCTGCGGTGTGTTGACCGCCGACCACCATGCCTCGATGGTGTCACGACTAGCAGCGTCCCTGTTCAGCGAACGGCATGTCGCCAGCGCGCAGGGCAAATGCACAGCTTCTGTAGCTGCAGCAGCTCTGACTCTGTAGCTGCAGCAGCTCGTAACGAAGCAGCCACGGCAGTAGCGGCCGCAGTCAGCTTGAAGCCCAGCTGCAGATCCCGTGACCTGGCCAGCCCCAGCCGCCGACACCACTGAGCCGGACCTAAGACCAACGGATGCCCGTGGCGCCAGCTTCGGACAAAGGGCCGCCCTTCGCGGCCATGAAAACATATTCCCCTCATAATAAAGCCATAAATTTCCCGTCGCCATCCGTTATTAAGGTCGCCTGGCCTTGTGGCGCGGCCGGGCAGCGCGGTATGATTACTGCCCATCTGACATCTCCCCACCGTTGACTCTGGCGCCGCGGATCGGCTCGGTATCCTCTCTGTGTATGGATATCGAGTAGGGATACATACTGGCCATAGCGCGCTCCTGCCGCAGCGGCCACCAACCTCCTGCAGCCGGACCGAGTGCCGCGCGTGCCGTGGCCACCGAATCACGGCGCTCATACCTGTCCACCCCTGATTACACGTGGCCGCCACACCGATGTTCATAAACGCAAATTGTCGTCGGCACGCGATACCGTTTACCAATTATTGGTCACGCGAGTCGCGTGCGCCGCCGACCCCCCGTCGAGCAGGCAGCGGGCGGCCGTTTTTCCGCCCGAGTGTGCCCGGCGCCGCCCCCTTATTTTCATATCATTTTTGCACATTTTTGTTGTGGTTGGCTGACGTGCGGTGTAACGAGGTGGAACGGAGCGGCAGCGGCAGCGGCGGCGGTAGACGGTCGGTCGGTCGGTCGGTCGGTCGGGGGCGGCACCGTGCCGCTGTGCTCTACCAGTTCCTTGAAATAATAACCGCATGCACCGATGGCTAATTGCTCGCGTGGTTAGAAGGTAATTACCGTTTCTATTCAGTGAACTTTTAGGCTGAATAAAGAAGCGTAATTACACGGGGCCACAGTTATTGGAGGATTGACTGATAATTAGCGTGTTCACAATGACAGCACATAGCAGAACTAGAATAGGCGATGGAGCTGCATTGTGTGCTGCGGTCTAACATCAGGCTGTCTTATTGCCGCGGCCCAACACAGCCTAATCAGCTATCGGATCGCTCTCTATCCAGCAGAGGGCAAAATTACCCAGCCGAGCTACGTCGATAACGTACTAATGCGTTTTAGATGAGTATTGACGTCTGCTTTCTTGAGGAATGTCCGATAGAGGATGAAATAATAATGCCCCGTCGTCAAACAAGGAAAAGCAAAAAAAAAAACACATTGTTTAGAACATGCAGAGCTTGTGTAATGTGTACATGTGATTGCATTTATATTGTTGCTCGGTTCCTGACAGAGAATGTTTCAATGGCTCATACGATAAATCACATAGCCCTAGCACTGTTGACGGATGGGAGAGGAAATTAGCGGCGATCAGTCATACGTTGCTGTCATAGCAGTCATCTGACTGAACCGAGGCGTCGACGCACTGTGTTCTGCACAGCAGCTGCACAAACCCGTCATAGCTCGGATGATCCCGCCGACATCCCTGCTGGCGGGGTGTCTCTGCGTGATTAATGCTGCGTGTGCTCTGTGAAACGGCACCGCCCCGCGCCCCCGCCGCCGCCGCCGCCACCGCCGCCACCGCCGCTGCTACCGCCCCCGCCACCCGGCACACACGCCGTGATCGCGATGACAAAAATCGGCGATGAGCGGCGGAACACGCAAAAATAGCCCGCCAGGACACGCATCTTTTTCCAGACGCGCCGACAGCGCCTGGGGAGACAATTTGCATTAAAAATAGCACGGCAACAATGTCGTCTTGATGTTGTTCTCTTTCTCGTTAGCTCGCGGCGATGATAAAAACAGCGCCATTTGGCACGGCACGAGAACAGCAGGGCGCACAACAGATGACAGCATCATTTTTGCATATCACCCTTCGCTTAAAAATCGCATCTGCTGCCGTTTTTGCCGGTCCATTTTTATCTCGACGGCAAACATTTTCCGGGATTGGCGCGTTTTTCCCGTGTTTCCGCGCCATGCGCGAAATCGGAGCCTCTTGTTCATCCCGAGCTCAGCTGTTCGGCACGGGGCGGTTTTTATGAGCGGCGCACCGGCAATCAGGTCTGATGAAGACCCGGCCGACTGAAGGAAACACTGGTGTCGTTGGCAGTTTTTACCGGGGCGGCGGGGGAGAGCCGAGGGAGCCGTCGCCCCCCGCCGCCTCGGCACGCGCCTGGCGCTCCCACTTCCGGCGACGTCCCGGCGCTCAGCTCCCGCCCGGATTATTACACGCATAAACGGAGACACAAATGTGGGAAACGGCGCTAAGGTGGCCCTCTCTGACCCCCGAAACGTTCAAATATCTCGTTAGTGGGCTTACGGGGACGGAATCCGGTCCTTAGGAGTATCCTGTGCTTTATTACCGTGTCTGTTCTGCCTCTCTCCAGAAAGGACAGTCATTCGCTCGGCGTCGCTCCGGAACGAGATGATGGATGCGAATGAAGGAAGGACACTCGGGGAATTCCGAATTCGTCACTAATTTCTGTCTATCACAGTAGCGCAGTGTGACGCCGGAATCAGGAATACCAGGTGACATGTTCGTTTGGACATCGGGAGCTAGTAGGCATCAGATGGCGAATGTGTTAGCCTTATACTAACCACAATCAATTCTCACAGATCAACCAATGTCGGAAAAGGTCCTCTCGACTGATCCATAAATACCAGTAAAGTTTTTCAACCATGTTATTCCAGCAAACCAATCTCGGCGTTTTTCGCCAGCGGACGGATCTCGTTTCGGCTCTGGCGCTGGTGTGTCAGGTGTAGAGGACTGTTCACTGTTCAGGCCGCCGGCACCAGACCAGAGACTGCATACAGACGCCGCGCCTTCAAAGACCACAGCTATCGCCCCAGGCGGAATAGGCTACCGAGCCGGCGCACCACACGGCGCCGATTTGACGCGGTGTCGGCTTCGGCGATTACGCCGCCAGGTGGCGCACGCCCCGCTGACTGAACTGCTGAGCTCTGAGGGCTCGGAGACTCGATCGCTGAGGGCTCGGAGACGCGATCGCTGACTGCTGAGCTCTGGCGACTCGATCGCCGCTTGATCGAGTCACATCGCTGGCAGAAATTTGCCGTGACGGGGCGAGAGGACTTGACGACGTGACAGGGACGACGGCAGCCTATCACAGAGACTCTCCCTGCATTGACGTGCCCTGGCGTCCGTCCCCTATGTGGGGGGTTTACGAAGGCTGGCTGGCTGACATGGCTCTTTGGCTGAGATAGCCGCTTAGCGCCGGCTGGTGTGCCACCGTCGGCATGAGAATCCAGCAATTATGAGTGGCCTGGCACGGAAGAACATTGCTCAGCATCCCTTCACAATCTTCATGCGTCAAGTTCTGATTCCAATTCAAGCCCCAGTCCTGATTGTAGATGTTGCGATTGGGATGAATATCACGGATATCGATGAAACTGAACAGCCTCTTGATCGCCTCTTTCTTAAGCCGTCTCTGGTCAAGCGCTCATGCCATCTTCACATCCTCACAAGCCCCACCTCCCCCATTTGAGCGTGCCTGGCTGCGCCCCTGGCCACCTCCGTCAATTCCCGTATATATCGGAATCGGCAGCGGACGGAACAGGCAGCACGCGCCCACCCGTTCGGCTATTTGTTATTTCAGTCGAGAAATATGGCTAATGCAGCTGAAACAAAGGAAACGTCTGACGATTTACTGCCGCCTCGTCCGTGTTGTTCTTTCGAAATGGGCCGGCTCTCCGCCGCGCGGGGCGGCGGCGGCGGCGGCGGCGGCGGCGGCGGCGGTGCTTGTTCGCCCCGACACAGGCGCCGATATGTTCTGAGGATAAACAGCTGCCGCCGCCGCCCCCGCCCCCGCCCGAGTCGCCGCCGACGGTAGCGGACCACCACCGCCGCCCCCGCCCAGCCGCGACCGGCAGCAGCGGGCCACCACCGCCGCCCCCGCCACCCCCACCCCCCAGCCGCTGCCGCTCTGCCGCTGGTGTCGACCAGGAACAGGAACAGGAGTTAGTCAGCCGACACAGGAACGATGAACCATGGAGTTACTACGTCTCATCGGAAAATGGTCCAGCATCCGCAAGGTCAGTGAAGTGTGAGGATGGACAGAATTACTTCAATATCCCGTCAGTGCGTCTCAGCAGTAAACGCATTAAGTCCAGAAGAGTCGCATCTGTTTATATTTAGAATGCATGTTCGGGTAGAACGACCGAGCCGGAATAATTGCCCATTAAGCCCTAGCTTATTTAATTGTGTCTCATAAAGTGAGACTGCTTTGAAGTTTAAAGCGTTCAGTTCGAATGCTTTAATGAGGACAGCCGAGACATAAATGGCTTTATTTCTTGAGAAACGAAGCGCATGGAAGGTGATCGTTTTATAACTATTGGTTTTATTTGTGGAATAGTTTCTCCAAGAATGTTCAAAGGATAGAACCATTTATATAACTTGATTATAATATTTTGATTGGCACTTTGTAACAATTTTGACTGGATATTCAATGCTATTATGTATGTATCACAGTGCATCAATATGTATCAATTGTACAGCTCTGCTCTATCGGAGTCCCAACAATGCGTGATATATACCTCTGTAGTACCTCTGCTACGTCATCGCCGCTAAATTCCACCCTTCCGTTACCTCATTACTCTTAAGCTTTAGCTATGTTAGAATAACGGCATTGCTCTTAAGTACACTGTACTATTTGAGTTCAACTGCTGTCGTCATATATGACAAATCGTCTCCCAAGCCAGCTGATCCAGCAGATCTGTGAGTTGTGAGCAGTGAGTTGTGAGCAGTGAGCTGTGAGCAGTAACCTGGGGCCAGCTGATCCGGCAAAGCTGTAAGCTGTGAGCTGGAGGAGCCGTGCCTTTCCGCAGGTACAGCGAGAATGAGTGCCGGGCTTCTCAGCAGGTACAGTGAGAATGAGTGCCGGACTTCTCAGCAGGTACAGGGATAGGTGCCGGTCTTTTGACAATGGCCGCCGCCTCGGAACCTCTTCCCAGCGCTGCTGTCTCTATAAATACGCCTATCACAACAATGAATTCATCTTGGCGCAAAAACTGAGAGCGGCCCGGGCCTCTCGTGGCCATCTGTCTGTGGTGTATAACAGGCCGCGGGGAGGGCAGTACCGACTGCCGACACACGGACACACAGTCACTTAGTCAGTCAGTCACACAGGCACACAGGCACACAGACACACAGGCACACAGGCACACAGACACACAGGCACACAGTCACACAGGCACACAGACACACAGACACACAGTCGCACAGACACACAGGAACACAGGCATACAGACACACAGGAACACAGGCACACAGTCACACAGACACACAGGCACACAGGCACACAGGCACACAGGAACACAGGCACACAGGAACACAGGCACACAGGCACACAGGCACACAGGCACACAGGCAGGGGCGTAGGAACTCATTAGAAGTTGGGGGGGCAAACGGCATTTTGAAGTCGATTCTTTCCATGCCAACGTCCAAGGCGTAATGTTAAAATCCGAAAATGTTGGGGGGCAGGTGCCCCCCCCTGCCCCCCCGGCTCCTACGCCCATGCACACAGACACACATCACAGACTCACAGTCGGATTGTCTGTTGCATTGAGATGCAGCAATTCAGCGTAAGCATACTGCATAATACAATATTAATTACCTCGCTCCGATAGTGGTGGCATGCTTTATACAAATTTGTCCACTAAATTTGTATGACGAATGGAAGCCAGCTGCTTTAAACAAAATACAAATAAAAAAGAGCAGATACGGCCACTTCAATGTTGGTGACCAGTTTGTGGACTCGCTGGCCGTGTTAACTGGCGTGACCAGTTTGTGGACTCGCTGGCCGTGTTAACTGGCGTGTCTAGTGGCACGGCCGACACTTCTGCAGCTCGGTGTAGCCGTGACGTCGGCCATGACGTCAGCAGCAGCAGAGGAGGGCCGGCCTGCATCATCTTCCATTAGCTGGATGAGCCGGCCCATACAGGACACGGCTGGTGTCGTGTCGTCTGGCGGTCAGCAGTACCACTGGCCTGCAGACGGTACTGC
The DNA here is from genome assembly GCA_014673585.1 of Semibalanus balanoides. Taxonomy (NCBI): domain Eukaryota; kingdom Metazoa; phylum Arthropoda; class Thecostraca; order Balanomorpha; family Balanidae; genus Semibalanus; species Semibalanus balanoides. The sequence continues at coordinate 66,437 of VOPJ01002561.1, forward strand.
TGTGCAGTGTTCAGCAGCACCGCCGACCACCACCGAACCCAGCCAGCCGGAATCAATCCCAATGGCACGGCAACAGAGAACGCGGCTCCTAACTCGCCGCCCCCTTCCCAACTGCCCGACCATTCAAACGCTGCGGCGCACCCCTTTCCCCGGGCACGGAGGATTTAGAACAGAGCTTCTCTAGTTTATACTTCAGGCTTGATGTGTGCTCGGATCTGCGAAACAGGCCTTCCGATGTCGTTTTTGATGGCTGCGCGGTTGGTCAAGCTGACCATTTCTTCCGACAATACGGTCCCGCGTGTATTACATGACGTTTTCCCGCGCAGGAAATAGCAGTCAGAGAGCCCCCGGTTTAATCATTTTAGCGACGGGATCCATTAGCTGAGTTTCGATTTGTCGGCGTCATATCGGATGTGGCCGCGGACGGTGGCGAACGGGGGGACATTGTTTGGTGAGCGGCTAATCGAACATGTGGCCTGTCAAAAGTAACCCTTCCCCACCCCTGTCCCCACCTGCCCGGTCAAGCGTGTACAAAGGGCACGGGACGAATGCGCGGGACCGGGCAGGATCAGCAGGCAATTCGCCGTCACAAATGTTATAGCCAAGCACGTGCCTTTCGTCGCTTCCCTTTGAAGTACCGCCATCAGCAAATTAAGGAATGCAAAAACGTCAACGCTTCCCGCTTCCCTTCCCTGATCCTCGTTGATTAATGATCGGAACGATTGTGAACTATGCCTTTCCGATGACATTTCTAGCTTCCAAATGGCTACCGAGACTAAAAGGAAGAATAAATGGCTTAGACCCAGGCCCCAGCCCAGTTCAGCATATAACGCGCTGAAACCTCAGAACAATTCAGCCGACTCTCAAAACACACATTACACGTAAAATGTTATACCGGAACTTGACTAGTGTTTTGCTCGGTGCTGGCACAGCCTGGAGCGTGGGCTCCGCCGATTCCCGGGACTCGCCCATTTACTGGACACCGGTGTTAAGCCAAATGGCCCGGCGCCATCAGTAAATGTTATTAAATGGCATGCCAGATAATAATGTCCCATAAACCGCGTGCAACAAGTGCTCACCGTGAATGATGGGGTAATTTCGGAAGTTGCCCGGAAAAGTGGAGATGTTCTATTTGTAACCATAGAGGGCGTTGGGAGATTTTACGAGGACCCGGCTAAGTGTTGAACTTCCCATAGAAATTTGTATTCGGTCTCCTGGTCTGGAGGCATGCTGGTCGGGCTTCATGATCCATTACTGATCTCAGTTACAGGAACAATTCGTGGATTCGAGTTGATGCCTCAAGTGGCGATGCACGCAAAAATGCAGCACTGGACAAGCAAAACTACACCGACATATTGAAACACCACCGCTGAACATCAATGCCAAAACCTAATGATCAGAAGTGGTCTGTCACGGGGGGATTGTGCCTGCGTCGCTGCGGGTCGCTGCGCAGCCGCAGAGATTAGCTCCGCCCACTACCCATACGTCACCACAAGTGCGCGCTGAACACAAGCTGCGCTCCGAACTTGCCTCGTGCAGCCGCGGCCTCGGCCGGTCGCTGCGGCTGACTTTTCCCGGCCGCAGGAATCGCTGGCGGGCCGCAGCCGTGTGATCTCATAACTTCCCACCCATCCCCACCGTTCCCTCTACCCCCACGCCTGCTGCCGCAGCGACCGCAGCGACCGCAGCCGATTGCCACCCGTAACAGCACCCAGACCAGCATAATTGGGTTGTCGACATGTCGTTCTTGTGCCACTATAGGAGGGGGCCAGGCTGGGTGTGAAACATTGCGGCGAGCGGCAGACCAGCACTCCCCGGAGACCAGTAAGGCCTATCCTGCTCCCATCCTGCTCCCATCCTGCTCCCATCCTGCTCCCATCCTGCTCCCATCCTGCTCCCATCCTGCTCCCATGCTGCTTCTGTCAGTGAGAGGAGTAGCCCGGTCCCGTCTGGCCCAGTGGGGAAGACACACGCATACACTCGCACACACACATACACATAGACCAGGGCACACGTACACACTCGCATACATGGACATGGACTCACACCCCAGGGCCAGCCTCTTCACATCCCCGCGCCCCAGTCGGCACGACGCTCCCTGGGGAGTATGTATCATCGCTGGGAGCCGCTCCCTGTCCGACCACTCAGGGGATCACGGGGTAGGGGCTGGGACAGGGGCTGGGACAGGGGCTGGGACAGGGGCTGGGACAGGGGCTGGGACAGGGGCTGGACAGGGCTGGGACAGGGCCGTCTGCTGACAGCCGAGGTAAAAATAGGATCGATATACCTGAAATTGCGGACTTTTGTTCATTTTTGCTTCGAATAAGAGCGCAAAGCACAACATTTACCTGTATCTGTCAAAAAATCCGTTGAGACTTTGCATCCTTTGAACCTTTCAACGAGGTGAGCGGAATTGCTCGTAAGCATACTACTAACTTCGGAAGCCTCCTCTGAATAAGTCTCGTTAAAATGTGCTCGCAAGTTCTTAGGCGATCCTTTTCCCGTGCTTCGTATTGGCAGCGTGTCGCGGCGGACACGGGCAGGCGTGTCGCCCTGACACGTGGCAGGCGTGTCGCCCTGACACGTGGCAGGCGTGTCGCCCTGACACGTGGCAGGGCGTGTCGCCCTGGACACGTGCAGCGTGCGGCCCGGACACGTGCAGGCGTGTCGCCGCTGAACGTGGGCAGGCGTGTCGCCCTGACACGTGGCAGGCGTGTGCGCGGCGACACGTGGCAGCGTGCGCCTGACACGTGGTAGGCGACTGTCGCCGTGACACGTTAGGCCGTTCCATGGCACCGTTGGCGCGCGCCGGAGCACTTGTCAGAGCACTGCTGTCGAATTCATGACGGCGGCGGCCGCCGAGACAGTCAAGGTAAGGCCGCGCCGCGTTCCGCGGTCTTTACATGCAAGCCGCGGCGCATAAGTGGCATCTGACGCTGTAAATATGGCGATATTACCCACTGATTGTAAATAATGTGCCGCTTAGCTCATCTGGTCTGTCGAAATAGCCGCCACGGCCCGACAGCTCCTCGGCACTGATGACATGCACATAAATGCCAATGCTAATATCGTTGCCATGACAGTTACATGCATACAGCTTTCAATAGCACGCATTATGAATGAAAAATTTAATGCATAATTCACTGTTTTAAATTCTGAGACAGAAATCACCTAACTTAGAAGTGAAACAATGCCTGGACACTTAGATTGACACTTAGGTTGACCTGGCTGACAAAAACAGTCAGGTATATCTTCCCTGTATATTTATTCGGTTACAAATAATTTGAATAAACTGAATCAACTAGGTCATTGACACATCATAAACGCCAGCTGGCATTCCTTCGAAGTGAGAGCCAGAGTAAGCTGAACTGAGGATGGGATCACCGTTGGACCCACTCCTCTCTCTCTCTCTCTCTCCAGCTGGCCGTTAGTCTGTGCCACGCGCCGGACCGCGCCGACCGGACCGGACCGCTGCGTCCTCTCGGACCATGGCACCGTTTTTGTTCCGCCCCGCTCGGCCACATGCTGACAAACACACGCATTTAAATCTAATTCAGCGTGAGCAGTGTGGCGTCAGCAGCGGCGGCGGCGGCGGCGGGGGCGGCCGTGGTCACACCAGGTGCGGCTGACCACTGGACGCTGCTCATTGTGCCGCCCCTCTACCGCGGCGCCGCGCCGGGCGGGGGCGGCGGCGGGGGCGGCGGCGGCAGTCACACCAGCACGCCCGCGCTGAATACCCCGTGGAGAGCGGGCCGGCCGCCTCCGCCGCTCTGCTGGCACCCGGCTGCGATTGAGCTGTATTGTACGGAGGGCATTTTAGCTGGTGACCCGCCGGCCCCAGTCATTGACGGCGCTGAAAGGAGGGCCGGTGGGGGCGGGACGCCGGCCGGCCCTCTTCATAACCGGCCACTCCTGGGGGCGGCACGTGCAGCCCAGATACAGCCAATAGAGCCGTCCATGGCTTCACACACGGCCGGCACGCTCTCCCCCTGACCGGCTGACACACAGCCAATACCGGCTCATTACAGACCGTCCCGTGGTTAACCGGGGGGGGGGCGGCCAGCCGAACGGCACTGCTAGGGACCGCCTACATTGGCACGGGGCGACATTCCATCGTGGGAACAGCAGACAAACAAATCACGCCTAGTGACGCAAAACATGAATAGGTCATACTTACTTTACTGCTATTTTCCATTTTGCAAACATGCTGATATTAAAGTATGATTGATTAGCAACGTCTCGATAATTAATTCTCCAATCGGAAAACTTCGAACTTTAATTCGACAAGCTATCAATATTGTATTTTCACATTTGCTCTTGCACGCCATTACATTTGGATCTGATTACCTTCTCCAACTTTACAGCTCATCGTCTGTAATTCATTTGACGGCACTCCGTTCGGCACAGTTCTGTCTCTGAGAGCTGCAACAGACCCCTGTTTCAGCGCTGGCCACCACCGCATGGCCAGGTACACCCCGGGGAAATGGAGTGTGTCACCACATATGCTTTAGGGTCGGACCACCACTTGTGAATGCATTGGCTCTGCGGCGCGCTGGAGACCGCGCGGTACCGGCGCGGCGGAGAGGCAATTCTCTCTGTCTGGTCCGGTGCGCCGCTGGTCCGCCTCTCTGACCTATCCAGATGCCAGCGGTGTCGCCTCCGGCACTAAACTGGCGACACTGGCGGCGACTGACTAGCAACAGATCGTCACACACCTGGTGCATAAATTCACAGTTGACCGTCGCGGACAGTGAGGACACGTCGAGGCTCGGTCGGGTCCGGTTTGGGTCATTAGGAAGCCCATCACATGGACTAGTGGGCAAATCTGCAGCTCCCACAACAAACCGGTAGGCGACTGGACCTCACCATCAAGCGGGCATGAGAGCGGCTATTGCCAGTCAACTTTCCTCCTGGAGTTGGACCAGGATAGCTGTCGGATGTCCGGAAGCACCCGCAATAGTATCCGGGTCGGTTTGGAACAGTTCAGGGCTGCTCCGGAAGGCCGGATATTGCCAGACGACCTCCCAGGTCATCTGGCATGGCCAAGCGACCGACTTTTATCGACGACAACGCAATCTAAGCAACAACTGTGTTGTCTCGGCCGCTTACTCTGCGTTACTGGGGGATGCTCGGCCAGTCGGGGACGGGACAGAGGAGGGGGCAGCAGGGGGCATAATGGACCGATGCCAGCCGCTAGCCACGCTGCCCTGCCAAGTTATGGTGCTCGAGTGGACGCCACACGCCGACAACGCAATCGGCAAATCGGCCAGAACAATCGCATCGCGGTGTAATGCGCGGCTAATTTGCCGCAGATGGCACGCGTCATTTGACGCCCGATAAACTCATACGAGCTCATAGACTCCCCGGCGGGGCTCCGTATCTGACCAGCCAGTACGGCCTGGATCGGTGACCAGCCAGTACGGCCTGGATCGGTGACAAGCTGGTTTGTCCTCTCTCCCGTGACTGCCGGTACACATCTGTGAGATGGCGGATCATGCTGCTGAGCGGCGTGGGGTGGCGCAGGGCAGACAGACGTGCCGCGCCGCGCCGCAGACCGCCGCCGCCGCGCACTGTTTGCCTCCAGACCGCTCCATTTGCTGTTGACCGGACGTCAACATCGCCTTTTCCTCCAATATTGAATTTTCCGCCGTATTTGCCGCCGGTCATTTTCATAACATTTCGGCGAGCCTTTGTGAAATTTCGCTGGGTCATGCTGGTTCTGGTCGGTCGCCGGGGAGGGAGGGAGGGGGTGGGGGAGGTGCAGAGAAGATGTCGGGTTGTCGTTATGTGAATAGAGGAAAGGCGGTAGACAGGTCGATATACTGGCTCATGTTCAATCTCCCTTCAAACATACATAAATATCAGTACAAAGCTGATTCCTGGAAGAGCTCAACGGTGCCTATTTTAACATAACCTATGTATACTGCATAGTGTATGCATATTGTTCGTAAGTGACTGGTCGCGGCGAAAAGGGACATAGATTTGAACGCCTACTATCCAAATCATCGGAATATTTCGAGTTGAGCACACCGACTCCAGGGCCTGACTACCTGACAGTCTGGACAGCCCGGACAGCCCGGTTCTCCAGGTAGACGTTCTGCGCTGTACGTGGCATTAGTTTGGTTTTGGTTTGTGGACCAAGCACCTCTTGGGACCAAGGCGCTAACTGGAACTCTCTCCCTGTTCCGAGGGATATGGAGACCGGGACGACTTTATCAGAGGCCCACTGGGGGATTTGAACCCCGGTCCCTGGCACAGAAGGCAAGTAACCTACCACGGTGCCGGATTGCTCGCCTGTGCGGCATTAGTGGACTGCCTGCGCCACTGTTTTGCAGCCGCTTAGCGCACGCAGATGATGACTTGGGATGCGGTGCCTATGTCCGGGCGCAAAGCGCCGGCGATTTCAGGTGGCGATGTTATTCTGGAGGCCCGAGCGCGAAGCTGGCGTGCGACGCGACAACACTTGGTAAGCCGACACAGGGTGCCCGGCGACCTGGGTGAGTAGGCGGCGTGCCAGCGGCGGCAGAAGGAGTTTGGGCGGGCTGGCAGCGGCAGGTGAAGGAGGTGTGATAGAGGAGGGGGGATAGAAGGAGGTGCGTGGTGGAGGATGGAGGGGGAGATTAGATGGCAGGTCGGTGGAGGCGGAGAGAGAGAAGAGAGAGAGAGAGGCAGAAGAGAGAGAGAGAAGAGAGAGAGAGAGAGAGAGAGAGAGAGAGAGAGAGAGCTGAGAGATGAGGAGAGAGAGAGAGAGAGAAGCAGAGGAGAGAGATGAGAGAGAGCTGCGAGGTATGAGAGAGCGAGAGAGAGAGGAGAGAGGAGAGAGTAGTGAGGAAGAAGTAAGAGAGAGAGAAGGAGAGAGGAGAGAGAGAGAGAGAGATGAGAGAGATGAGTAAGAAGAGGAGGAGAGAGAGAGAGAAAGAGAGAGGGTAAGAAGCAGAGAGAGAAGAGAGATGAGATAGAGAGATGAGAGAGAGAGAGAGAGAGAGAGAGAAGAGAGAGGAGAGAGAAAGAAGAGAGAAGAGAGAGAGAGAGAGAGATGTAAGAGGAGAGAGATAGAGAGATGAGATGATATGAGAGAGAGAGAGAGTGAGAGAGTAGAGGAGAGATGAGAGAGAGTAAGAGTTAGGAGAGAGTAGAGGATGAGAGAGAGAGAGAGAGAGAGAGATGAGAGAGAGAAGAAGAAGAGATGAGATGAAGAAGCATAGAGAGAAGAGAAGTGAGAGAGAGAGAGCCGCTCTGGAGCGAGACCGGGAATCGCGGAAAGTCCTGCCGGGGGTAGTGTGAACAACATCGGACTGAGCCGCTTGACAGACCGGTTATGAACAGCCGAACGCGAAGGCACGCCGCCCGGCCAGGATTTCACACCGAGGTTCACGTGTGTGTGTTGGTGTGTGGTGTGTGTGTGTGTGTGTGTGTGTGTGTGTGTCCCGCCGCTGTCTGGACTTAGGACGGTTCGCCGGGCGGCAGAGATCGGGGAGCACGGACTGGAGATGGTGAGACAGAGGCGGCAGAGATGTTGTCAGCCACGGGACACCACCTGGTGGTCCTGCCTGCTGATGATGGTCCGGCCCTGGCTAACAGAGCAGGACCACCACCAGCCAGGAGATGATACGAGACTTCTGCTCAGCCGAGAATTGAGACTTGTCTGCACTCTAAGGTCGGCTGACAGCCTGCCGCCAGCTGCTCTGGCCTCTGTGCCTCTGCACGACAGCTGATATACTTTAGAGCTGCGAGGAATGCAAACAGCGACGAGCTTTTTACCACCCCTCGCAGGCCATCAAGATGCAAACACTGGTTATGTTGCTAGCTTAAGGGCACTTTATTATAATAGCAAATACACATTTCAGATGTATATGAGCAGACCAGCTGAAAGATACATCATTCATGACTGTTTACTGTCAAAAGGTAAAGGCTGTTACATCGCGCCAGCCATGTAATATGTGCTATGTTAAGCACCAAGGACATTTGTCATGCCACTGCTTAGATAAGACCTCTTAATACACCATCTATACGTCATAACTTTCGTAACTAGTTAATACTTGTACATACGATTTGTGTACGTGGCGCCTTACAGACTGGCCGGTCGGATCCGGCTGATCATTGTCGTCTTTGTGTCGCTGGAATCTGTCCTCCCACCCCATCGGTGATATTGTCTCTCTGAGAGACACGGAGGTGTTTCTGAACCAGCACGTGCCTGGATCGTGTGTTTCCGTGCACGACGCTCATATCTGACCTTAGCTCGCCTCATATCTGACCTTAGCTCTCCTCATATCTGACCTTAGCTCGCCTCATATCTGACCTTAGCTCGCCTCATATTTGACCTTAGTTCGCCTCATATCTGACCTTAGCTCAGCTCATATCTGACCTTAGCTCACCTCATATCTGACCTTAGCTCGCCTCATATCTGACCTTAGCTCGCAACCCGGGTGCTTAGCATACACCGGAGCGCGTAACCTTTCAGATAGCTGCCATGACAGCGGTCAAAATGTGCACATTGCCGGTCAAAGTTTCATGCAAATTGTCAAAGTTGGGGCAGTTAGATCGCTGGTTCGGAGGGACGGCCCGTTCTCAGCTGCTGGAGGGACGGAGCTGGAGCGAAGGTCAACCAATACTGATCCTGGTACCCGGCAACCGGCACCGGCGTAGACACTGATAGGGGGAAACAGGTGAACGTTTGCCCCCTTCCCCTCACAGACACCCAGTCACCCCAGTCAGAGACACCCCGCCGACACCCTCCTGCTCCTAACATGGACAGGATGCGACGCGTGGAGCACACCTCCAGCACCTCCGGTCTCATCCCATCGGAGTGGAGCGTCCGTCACTCGAATGTAGAGCGGAAGCCAACAGAAGCAGCTCGACAGCAATGCAGCCGATTAGGCTTACTTAATGCTATCAACACAGAGAGCAAAGACAAAAAGATATCCACTGAAAAGCTTCCAAGAGTATGAAACTTAAGTTTATTTTATTTTATTTTCATCCTTTCCATGACATCAAAATACCATCGAGGACATCCTCCATCGTTTTCATCATTGGATGTGACGGGCAAAACGTGGCTCGTGGCACGTGGCACGTGCGTCCGGAAACGTGCTTAAATCGCCTGCCTCCTCCGAGCTGCTGACCTCAGTGACGTCACAGACGCCCGTGTGACGTCACAGCGGCTCGGCGCCGCAGAGTGGACCACCCGGCATCTGCCGGCCATCGCGACAGATATCGATGGCCACCAGATGTATGTTTTATGTCACGGTTTATGACTGTCCGATAATATCTGCTGGGGCGGTTCACACCTCGCTCTCGCCGCCCCCATTAGGGGGTCACTAGCGGCGGGGGGGGGGAGGTGGAGAGAGGTGTCGCGCCCACAGACGGCCGCGGTCTGTCGCTGCTCATACATAGTCGATATAGGACGGGCGCGGCCGGCGACAGACGGCTGCTGACCCGGGCAGAGTGGGGCCGATGCCAGCCAGCGACCGGCCGGCCGGCGCTGACCGGACTCATCTCATCACCGTCCAAACATCGGCCCCGGCCGAAGGGCAGCGTCGCTTCGTCTAGCGTTGTACGCGCGACACACACACATACACACAGACAGACACACTTCCGGCACAGCGTGTCTTCAGCTGTCGTCGGCGGCGCAGGTGGGCCCGGAACGGGACCCGAGGAGAACAGCGCCGACCTGTGGCGCCTCTGGTGGCCGGCGCGCGAAACACGTCTGACTCAGAATCCCCCGGGCCTCCCGCAAACCAGCTTCGCCTCTTCTCAGAAGGGAAACACGGGGGCGCGGGGGCAAATCGCCTTCCCGCTAGCAGCGGACTACCCATTGCGATCGGTAAAATTAATTTGCCGCGCAGCTGAGGGGCGTCGTAAAGAGGGGCCGTCGTCCGCGGTCGGCGACGCTCGTATAGTTGGCTGCAACGTCGCACAACTTGCACGCCGCGTTGAGTCGACTGTAAATCAAACATTTGACGGTGCCGCATCCCGCTGCAGCTGCGTATTAAGCGACAATCAGCCAGCGAGTAAGCGCACGTTAAAGCGTCATTAATCTGGCAGCAGAGCGGCCTCCCGGGGGAGGTCGCTACCGGCGGCACTGCGAGCCGCTCGCTCTAATAATTGCCAAATCTGGCGCTGTCCGCCCGCTCGCGCCAGCTCCGGGCCAGCAGTGAAAACAGAGCATCATTAATAAAACATGTCGGACGCTATCCGCCCGGCCATCTTGACGGCGTCGGCGGCACAGTGCTGGCGAGCTGATATTAATAAGCGGCGAGAGAGCGTCGCCGTCGACGGAGCGGCGGCGTCGGCGGCGACACCTGGCTGACGATGACAGATGACGGCGGCCCGACACCCGTCAGCGGAACGACAATGGAACGGCAGCGGGCGGCGCCTCCAGCTCAGCCAGACGGACGGTGTGCCGGCCGTGCTCCGGCCAGCGACATGACGCGCGACCTGCTCTGTCCCGTCTGCCCCCGCTAAATAGCCGGACAGGAAAATGTCGCCGGTGATTAAGGCGTCCATCCCGAAACATGGTCAGCTCGTAACGATCGAGCCTATGGCCGACTGGCTGAGGCTGACTTAGAGACGGGTTTCTGGGTTTGAGGTAGAGCTTGTGGAGTCTGGGGGACTCTGTAGGCCGACTGAGGTAAAAGGCCGAGAGACAGAGTCCGAGACCCCGGCAGACGCGGAGTCTGAGGAACCCCGGCAGACGGCGTCTGAGAACCCCGGGCAGACGGAGTCTGAGACGCCGGCAGACCGGATTCTGAGACCCCGGCAGACGGAGTCCGAGACCCCGGCAGACGGAGTCCGAGACCCCGACAGACGGATCTGAGACCCGCCAGACGGAGTCCGAGACCCCGGCAGACGGAGTCCGAGACCCCGGCAGACGGAGTCTTGGAGACCCGGCAGACGGAGTCCGAGACCCCGCCAGACTGCTTAGCAGGTGGGACTGGATAAAAGAGTATTCTTCATGGCTCCGAGTGGAAGATAAGGATATCTTTTCCAAGCGGGCTTGAAAAAACGAGCGACGAAGGAGCGAGGTTTGTCAGGAACAACGCCGCGGAAAATTATTGGCCTATCTTCCACGAGGAAAACAGAAGAATTCCGTATATCTGTCTAGGTATAGTTGATTCAGTTCAGTACTTTGATTTTTTTTGTCGAAAATTTCGCGGACCTTATCTGTGCATCTCAGAGAAGATGCCACATATAACAACATTAATTTCACTTTATTCGTTGAACGAGCATTAAACATTTTTATCTATTTGCATCATCTCAGAGGGAGTGTAATATAAAAATATTCCTGCACTGCAGACCCAATGGAAAATCAAACTCTACTAGAAAAATACAGACGGTACCTCAACTTTCGCAACCCGTCCCCAGCGTCCCCAGTTTCCACACATCTCATCCACCCCACCAGACCACCCTTAAACTGTCCTCTTCACACCTATCAGTGTCGTTACCCAGCCAACTCCCCAGCTGTCTGAGCGGTACAGGTAACCTGCCTCGCCGGAGGTCACGGAGGTCACGGTGTGTCGCTGTGTCGGTGTGTCGCTGTGACGGTGTATCGGTCGGTGTGTCGCTGTGTCGGTGTGTCGGTGTGTCGGTGTGTCGGTGTGTCGGTGTGTCGGTGTGTCGGTGTGTCGGTGTGCTGTCGGCTGTCAATGGCTGCCAGTCTGACGCATACTAATGGGACGCGTTGCAGGGCTGCTCTCTCAGTCATCGGATCACAGCTGGGTGACAGTTGCCAGCGCCGCCAGCCGCATACTGATGACGTGCGCAGCCCATTTGTGTCCACACCCGGCGAGTCACGTCATTTGGCCGGGCGGCCTGCCGAGCCACGGCGGGCCGCAGCAGCAGCAGCGTCCGGTGACGGCAACGTGACGCTGGTCACTGCACTGTCACTGCAACTGCAGCGCTGGTGACGGTGCCGGATTGGACAATCAACCAGAGAAATGCGTAGATATCCCCCATTCCTGTCCCGTCCCCTCTCATTCCTTTCCATCCCATTCCGTCCCGTGCCACCACATGCCACCCTTTCCATTGCCTGCCGTACCCCTCAGAGCCGACAACTCCTGCCCGGTTGACACATGACACTACTTCAGCGTCATCACATCGTCACCTGCGCCTCCGCCGCACAGCAGGCCCTGTAAGCACTATGTAGCCGTCCATGGGCACTGTAAGCACTATGTAGCCGTCCATGGGCCGGGATTATCTCCGTGCTAACGTTCACGGTCTGCCGGGGCAGGCCGGCAGGTGGATGGTGGCGTCCTGGGGCGGCGCGCTGCCACCCCCGCTGCCACCCCGCTGCCACCCCCGCTGCCACCCCCGCTGCCACCCCCGCCACCCCCGCTGCACCCCCGCTGCCACCCCCGCTGCCGCCCCGCCTGCCACCCCCGCTGCCACCCCCGCTGCCACCCCCGCTGCCACCACCGCTGCCACCCCGCGCCACCCCCGCGGTTGCCACCCCCGCTGCCACCCCCCGGCTGCCACCACCGGCTGCCACCCCGCTGCCAACCCCGCTGGCCGCGCCGGGTTGACCGCGGACTGCCTCAGCTGGACTGGCAGTGTCAGGGCATGTTTTGGTGACGCAATGGTGGTCCGGTGAATCATTCACGGTTTTTGTCAGTCAGTTCAGTGCTGGCACGCTCCGCTGCGTGTAGAAGGCCAATCAACCGTGCTTCCCGGTAACCCGGACAGCCCGCGTCGCTCGGTCATGTGAGGGGGGGGGGGACATATGACGGCCGTCTGCCAGCTCGCCACCCGCTGTTACTGACCCCATCTGCCCGTCTACCCCTCCTGCTCCGCCGCGGCTCCCCGCCGCTGAGCGCGATACGGACGCAGCATTGTCGGGCGGCAGGCGATGGCTCGGCGCGGCGCGGTATTTCGGGCCCGGAGCGCAGGATCGCCTCTGTCGTCACTCGGCACGTGGACGGCACCGGGCGGCGGCGGCGGGCGGCACCCCTCCAGGCTACCGCTCAACACGGCCAAACGCCAAACAATGGACAGAAAATCGGCTCTAACAAACACTCAGAATGTATTAATTTATCGAAAATTGTCGAAGTTTGCAATCTCGCAGATCTGAGGATCTTCAATAAACATATTGCGAAGACGGAAGTCAGAAGTTTCTTTCTAAATCAATGCATTATGTGTATTATTTTCTATGGTGTGACAAATTCGTCAGCATGCAGCGAATTTACACCGTATTTGATCAGCGCTCCCAGCCGACTCCATAACTCCCCCCAGACCACCATCAGCCCGCTGATCCGCGGCCAGCAGCCGCTCCACCCAGTCATCACCTGATCATCACCTCTGCCAGCCTCCTCTGGTGGGAGTGTAGGGAGGATGAGGAGAGCAGGGGCAGCTGACTGACCCCCGTCGTGTCGGCCGGGTGTGCCCGGGGGCGGCGGTGACTCGTCCCGCAGTATGCCTCTGTGGTCGTCCCGCAGTATGCCTCTGTTGTAAGCTGAGCTGACCCGTCCCCCACCTGGCACGCCGTGTGACAGATCTCTGTGTGCCTCTGAGGCGGCGGTGGCCAGGGTTCGGAGACGCCTCGACTGGCCGCACGGCTGCCCTGCCGGCTCCGGATCGCCGACAGGATGGGACAGAGCGTCCTGGCAGGACAGGACAGTGTGTCCTGGCAGGAGAGGAACAGTGTGTCCTGGCAGGAGAGGACAGTGTGTCCTGGCAGGACAGGACAGTGTGTCCTGGCAGGAGAGGACAGTGTGTCCTGGCAGGAGAGGACAGTGTGTCCTGGCAGGAGAGGACAGTGTGTCCTGGCAGGAGAGACTTGGCTTTCCAGGCAATCGCATGTTCAAGAAGTGTCATTCAGCTAGATGAGTTTGAAGAAAACTGCAGATTCGATTGAAAAAGATTCGCTCCGCCTTTTTACTTCTATACGACATTAGGTAACGCTGTTGGTAACAAAATGTCCATGCTAACGCCAAAGGGAAATTATAAACTCCATGCTTCATCTACTTCTACTAGTATGTCACTGGATTCTCCGCAATGACGATTATTTTTTAATATCAATCACCAGGATACGTACCGAAAAATATTGGCTTCAACCATATAAAGTCAAATAGTGAATCGAGCAACCCTCCAAGTAATGGTTGAGTTACGCCCAGGTGGCGCATGTGTTAACGTTCTCATAACAGAGATAATCACTGAGATACCGGTTCTGTGTCACACACACACACAAACGCCCAGCGCCACCCATTCTGGGTCTCTTTCTCCACGTGTCAGCAAACAGATGTGCCGCCACTACGGCTGGATGCGATTTAGATACTGCAGACAAACAAAACAAACACAAAGACAGACCTGGCTGGCGATCAGAGATAAAATGAGGGGAGAATAATGGGTAACACGTGGGTACGAGTTTGTACATGGTTAGGACCATACTGCAGCTGTGTAATTAATTATGTATCATAAAATAAATACGCTATCATCATTATATCAGCTGTGTATCATACAGGTGTAGTATGGGCCTAACTAATGCCCAGGAACATGATACAAGCCGTTTTCACGATGGCTTATTTTGCGCGAAATGTTTTAAAACATTTTAAAATGTTTTAAAATGTTTCAGTTTGTAGCCGTCTTTGCGATGGACAAATTTGCCGGATAAATGTTTTTAACCCTCGCTATTACGAGCCGAGGGCGAGGGTAATTTTTTTTTCGCAAATTAGTCCCATCGTGATAAGCGGCTACAACTAAAACATTTTAAAACTAGTAAGGCATTTGCATGGCATGAAGCAGACGGAGGAGTATTTTCATTTGTGTCCGGCAACTGATAACGCATTTTGTTGTCTTGATGCAATAGGGTAGAGAAGCAGGAATACTTACCTGCCACCTTTGGCTTCTGTTGGTACTTAGTTATTTTTATTTCTGCATTCTCACCTGCGGAGGTGAATTCGAAGTCAAATCACGTGCTCTATCCTGCCAACTGATATTCAGTTTTTTATCTTATGGATGGTTGAGAGTTTCTTCATTTTTGTCACTGTAAAAATTCAGTAGCCGATATACCATGTGTTATTTTACGGCCAAGTTAAATCAGTGTATACTTTTGCATTAATCAGTGCAGTGAAACGGTAGTGTATCCCTGAAACCCACGCAAGCAAGCAAGCAAGCAAGCGGAGCAAGCAAGCAAGCAGCACGACGAAGTTCGGATTTTGGCCCATCTGTAAGACTACGTTAGTGAGGCCGCTTCGCGGCCTCACTCACTCCGTCTGAAACATTTTAAAATGTTTTAAAACATTTCGCGCAAAATAAGCCATCGTGAAAACGGCTACAGTGTTCATTTCATCAGGAGGCAATATCTTAATACCGCCATATTGGCTGAATAAGAGAAAATGCCTGTTGAATGTTTTGCCACCAATGCGGCTTTGACAAGGACAACAAAGGCTTCCGACACAGGTGATGGCTGCCGATGGCTGACGACTTGTCTGCCAAAAGCGACGATCGCTGCAAAAAACGTTATCGACATATTTCGCAATTCTGAGGACGAAGACAAGTGAACATCTGTCGTTTGGCATATCATACTGGCTGCTCTCGGGCCGCGCAGTTAGTTTTTCTTCAGGAAGCGGGACTTAGCGCCGACGTCCTATGTCAAAATACACGTCACTCTGCCTGCCAAATTGAAAATTATCGCTCCCTAGGTATACGATATGAAGCTTAACAGCTGCACGTGACAGGAGACATTTAATGGCGTGCTTAGGCGGTGAAATTAATAATGAAAGCAAATATGCAAGGGGTAAGTTTATAGGACAGCAACCACAAATAAAATTCCGCTTTACAATGGTGAACACTTTGTTGTGGTTATCCAATGCCTCCAATATGTTTGACTGCTAACAGCATCAAAGCAAACTTAAATTAATTAAATCTGCCATAATATAAATATAAGTTGGTTTAATGCCTATCTCAATTAGTTCAACACAAAATAAATCACTCGAGGTTATTTCGACTGTTTAATAATCATAGTTATCGTGTTTGTGTATGCCTCCTTCGTCTTACGGTCTTACTACTGTGAATGGCAGACCACTTGGGACCCTATATTTTGTCGATAACTTTTATAGGAACCAACTGACATGAACACATTTTTGCAATGGATGTTTCAGACCCAGACCCAATTAAAAAATAAAATAAAGGTCGGTTAAAGCCAAATATAAATTTAGGGCACTTGCCATTCACTCGTAAAACGCAAAACTCAAAACTCGCGCAGGGAATTTAATCGGTGGGTAGAGGCTATCGTGAAAGAGTTGAGCTATGCTCTGACGTCAGAGATTAGCTCCGGCCTGGCTGACCTTGAACCGGCGGTGTCCGACCCGTGACCGGTCGGTTATGAGTGGTGGGTGGAGTCAAGGGCGGACTACAGGAGCGACCAGCCTCTATCCGAGCTAGAATTCTCTTCAACATGACGAGTGAATAGAAAGTGCCCTAAGTTTTCGCTTGACACTAACCATCCTTAATAATACAAAAAAAGCAGGGCCTAAAACATCCATTGAGAGAAATTCGCTCATCCCAGTTGATGCATTCAAAATTTATCACCAAAAATTAGGTCACCAGGCAGTCTGCCTTTCACGGTAGATATACATAATTAAATATTAGTCATCAAATGCATTATTCAGCCTTTGATGATTATGTTTAGGCTGATGGGTGCGCTAGCTGCATTCGATCTCTTATAATCTTTGATGTGATGTTTTATATGAAATAGGTACGTCTTATTCAATATTCATAATCCTTTATAAAATTTCACTTTGGATAAACGTTCAGTATGGATGAACAATCAAAGCATGATTTATGTCAGTTTCGTTACCATGCGATATGCTGCTCCCGTAACATTAGCCGTTTTCACGATGGCTTATCTAACGCGAAATGTTTTAAAACATTTTAAAATGTTTTAAAATATTTTAGTAGCAGCCATCTCCACAATGGACTAATTTGCGAGAAATGTTTTAGCCCTCACCCTACGGTCCCGTAGGGCGAGGGTTAAAATATTTTTTTCGTCAATTAGTCCATCGTGAAAGCGGCTTCTACTAAAACATTTTTAAAACATTTTAAAATGTTTTAAAACATTTCGCGAAAAATAATGCATCGTGAAAACGGCTATTATTACTGCATTCTGTGCAGATATAGGATAAGCACACAAAACTCTCTGTCAAATTCTCAATTGACATATTTATGCATTGATATTGATTATTTTGTAACTGAGATTGATTAATTGATTTATTAGATTGATTATTTGTGTAACCTGAGATTGAATAATTCATTATTTTTATATTTTTTATTTGTGTAACATGTGGGATAAGGTATTATGATCATACATTGGTGCAGTTA
The DNA here is from genome assembly GCA_014673585.1 of Semibalanus balanoides. Taxonomy (NCBI): domain Eukaryota; kingdom Metazoa; phylum Arthropoda; class Thecostraca; order Balanomorpha; family Balanidae; genus Semibalanus; species Semibalanus balanoides. The sequence goes on from VOPJ01002561.1 coordinate 83,747, forward strand.
TTGAGGTGTATTGCTTATATCAACATGCGGTAGTGAAGTAAATCATATTTTTAGGAGATATCTCCATATTTTTAGTTAATATGCTGGCACAATCAGCAAAAATATTAAGTAATAATTTAATTCAAATAATAAATGGAAGGAACTCTACCTAGGGAAGTAACAATCACGAAAACACCTTATACCTAAAACTGGCGGCATATTGTACGCATTTTGCCTATTTTGTCACGAAGTTAATCAAGAATATACCGGTTTCCATAAAGCAAGAGGGATTCAAAGGTGTCGTTGAATCTGTTTGAGCTGATGTTTCCTAATTATTAGAACCCTGACACTCCAACAACTTGAGAAGGCAACTACGCATAAGCGCTAACTTCAACAATATTTCCTCACACAGTGAAACGACTACTTCAAACTTTCCGAGAAGTGGTCGTTGGCTGTGGTTTTCCACAGAGAGAAGAACAAGTAGCTGACCCGCTGGGACTTCTTCGACGAGTCACGACTCAGCCAATGAAGAAGTGCAAACAACGGAGCCCAACCAGTCATCGAGCAAATATGACTTTCATCATTTCATTTGAGTTCCATAGTCTCATCTCGCTCGTCTTGCTACGACACGCTGACGGTTCTGCCCGACACATTGGCTGACTGTACAGTCACCGGAACTATGGCGGATCGACTGCAGAGCTGGCAGTGCAGCTCAAAGCCGTCCCCATGTGGATCCACCTCACACGCGCACACACACACACGGGTCGGCAACCAGGCCACTGGTGGGGCCTGGATTATGCGCGGTCTTTTGGTAGCCGCTGACCGGAGCTGGCTTTTGGTAGCCGCTGACCGGAGCTGGCTTTTGGTAGCCGCTGACCGGAGCTGGCGTGAATTCAGACCAGGACCAGGACTCTGGACAGGATATGAGTAACACTGAGGTAGGCTAAACCCATGACATCCCCGAGCCATCTAGCCTTTGACTGGGCTTCTGACCTCTGGTGGCAACATATGACAGCTGCATGTAGCCTCTGACCGGGTGCCGTCTGAGCTCCGGTGACACTATATAACAGCCGTGTCTGACCTCTGGTGACAATATATAACAGCCGTGTCTGACCTCTGGTGACAATATATGACACATCCGTGGTTGACCGGACGGCGTGCATCCGTGGCCATATGTAAATGCGAGTGGCCGCGGTGTACCGGGTCATACTGCGCCGTATAATCCAATGAATATGGTGCCGGGCCGGCCGGGCGCTATCTCACGTGTCGACGACTTTAGAAAATGGACAAGCCGTGTATGATCAGCGCGGCGACATTAAGTGACGCGGCGCGCGGTTCACGGCGCGTGATACAGAGCCGCGATGCAGATACAGTATGATCAGCGCGGCGACATTAAGTGGCGCGGCGCTTCGGTTTCACGGGGCGCGCGGGATCAGAGCCGCGATGCAGATACAGTATGGGGATCAAGCGCGCGACATTAAGTAGGCGCGGCGCGCGGTTCACGGCGCGCGAACAGAGCCGCGATGCAGATACAAGTTATTGATCAGCGCGGCGACCCATTAAATGGCGCGTGAGACGCGCGGTTCACGGCGCGCGGATACAGCGGCGCGATTGCAGATACAAGTATGATCAGCCCCGCGGGCGACATTAAGTGGCGCGGGCGCGCGTTTCACGGCGCGGATACAGAGCCGCGATGCAGATTACGAGTATGATCAGCCGGCGGCACATTAAGGTGGCCGCGTCGGCGCGGGGTTCACGGGGCGCGCCGCGATACAGGAGCCGCGATGGCGATGGACAGATGGGATCAGCTCCGAGGCGAATATAAGTGCGCCGCGGCGCGCGGTTACGGCGCGCGATTACAGGAGCCGCGATGCAGATACAGTATGATCAGCGCGGCGACATTAAGTGGCGCGGCGCGCGGTTACGGCGCGCGGGATACGAAGAGCCGCGGATGCAGATACTAGTATGATCAGCTCGGCGACATTTAAGTGGCGCGGTCGCGGTTCACGCGCCGCGATGACAGAGCCGGCGATTGCAGATACAGTATGATCAGCGTCGGCGACATTTTGAGTGGGCGGCGCGGCGCGCTGGTTCACGGGCGCGCGATACGGAAGAGCCGCGGGAGATGCAGATACAGTTATGATCAGCGCGGCGACATTAAGATGGCGGCGGCGCGCCGGGTTCACGGCGCGTGATACAGAGCCGCCAGTTGGGTATCGCGATTGCAGCGGTGCACACACAATGCTGACTGGAGGAGCCAGCGCGGTGTCCTGCCCAGCGCAGGCTGAGTTGTGCAGGACTGGCGGCAGTAAACAGTCATTGGGATCCCATCAGCTTATGCCATTAAGCACTGGCCTGGAGCGGCCTGAGTTAGTTCTCAGTTCCCACACTGCCGGGAAGCGCTGCTGGTCCGGTGCCGGCCAGCACAACCGGCCAGTTGGCTGCCTTGCTATCCGTGCACAGTGTTCTGCAGCTATACCAGCTGAGTAAGAAGGCCTGTGTACCGCGATAGACAGGAGCTCGTGGGTCTACTGCGCGCCGCAGGCTCAGCCACTGTCTGTATCATCGAGCTGTTATACAGCAGGATAGTGGAGAGCTGACAAAGCACGATACTGCAGCTGCAGGAAGGAAGCTGACTCAGAGGTATGTCTCGGTTTTTCTCGATTGACATCGATGATGATCATTCTGGCCAAGGACGTCTATACAAGATAGAACCGTCCTGTGATGCTTGCGACATTTGTCATTAACGTTGGCATGGTGTCGCTGCGTGCGAACATTCGACAGGAAGAAACACCGTGTTCTGTTCAGATGGATAACATTGCAATGGTTTGAAAGATGGCTTTTTGAAGCCACGAGCCTTTTTGGCATAATAGTAAATTATACATATACAATTTGCTAGGACTTGAATGAGCCGCTTGTAAATAGTCCCCTTTTTTAATTGATAAAAGTAGCCCAATGTCGGGCCGACCCGGAACATTCTGCGCAGATTAGTCCCGGGGTAGGACACGCAACTGTGTTTGGTACATAAGAGTTTGGTACGCCACAAACTGTGCTAGCGGGGGGACCAAGCTGGCCGATACAAACCGAAGGGACATGAGCCCCTGATTCGGACCACATCAGTTGACTGGTGTGGTATGAGCTCATCAAAGTATGAGCTTGCCAATTTGTGTCCATACTCTCGTTCGGACTATAACGCGAGGAGGAATGTGTACGAGCTCTTCTCACGTCCTGGACTATGAAGCTACAAGTCGTCCGCTAAGTAGGTACGCCTGCACTGGAAATATCGATACCCAACGTAAAATGCAAAGGAAGTGAGTATCATCAGCTAACGATGAATAATGCACAGAGGAGCACACTCCTCATAGCTGATACAACGACTACATCACACATATTAGCTGTGCCAATGCATCTGTAAATGTTTCGAGTTCTCCCCTCTCCAAACAGTGCTGCCATTTGTGCTATTATTCTGATCAGCGTAAAGCTGCGTTGGCAGGTCACAACTTCTCGATGTATCTGGCCAGGTATATACAATGCATATTCGTTTTGCTTTATAAGCAAATCAAGTGTTATAGTTTAGTTAATGGCAATATAAACGTTCTAAAATTTCCTCTGCACCATATCGAGTTTTGCACATTATTTTGTGTGTGAGGAAAATTATTTAATCAATAACTTTATTGAAAACAATGACTTATGCAGGATAAAATGGCAATGTTGAAAATCAATTTTTAAATATATGGTTATTTTTTACATTTAGTTTCAAAGTAAGTAAAGTAATACAATTTGAGGTTGATTAACTTTCAACGAATATATTGATTTCGTCGTTTATTTTCGCTTTGATAGACAAACATTGTAAAATGTGCTGAATTTATCATAGTTGCCCTTCAATGTAGTTTTATGCAAGCTACAAATTACGTATATTACTGAAAATACAATCGGATTATAAATTAATTTAAAATTGGGGAGCGTACAGACACGTAACGTAAGCATAATGCAAGCTAGGGTAAAATCAGCCACTGATACAAGCTAAGTCACAAAATGTGTGTTTTTTATTTGCAACAATTGAGATGAGCTATAAGTTTATTCCCAGCGTCGTAAGGCTACATTTTGCACTAGGCATTGGTTTGAGGTTTCCTTCGTCTAGTATCATTGCTCAAACACTAATGCTTCAATATTTGTGGGTGGTTTATTGTTTATTTGTTTATTGCAAAATAATAAATGTGACAGTTTTTAACATCTCTGCATATAAATGATGTAATTGCAGTGCAACGCAAAATGATTATTTATATTTATATATTGAAAATGAAATTATAAATAAAGTTGATGGTTAATGTTATATAAGCCTGTTTGTTACCTTGCACCTCTCGATCCATCATCAATACAACAAAATAATGACTTAGCTTTAACTATGTGTTTTAACTTTTCCATGCTATTTCTATCACTCATTTCATCGGCAAGATATACTAATATTTTCGTGTATTTGACATCACGAATTCCTTTTTCGATAATATATTATCAAAGATGATAGCCAGAATCCTAAACTAAAAATACAAAGAATCAGTCGTGGCACGATTCTTTGTATTTTTAGTTTCAGTATAAGCATCTTGATGGTCAGTGATTAATATCACTGAAAATAAATATAACAACAAAGCAACTTCACTGATAATAATATGTCGTTGACTTTCTAAAACGTCAAAGAAAGTTGCAATCATGCTATCAGAAGCTTACGTTTTTGGATCATGTATAGTATGATGCACACAATTTATGCATAACATTGTAGGTATATATCTAACTAGGAGCAGAAATACAAATATAATTATTGTGCAATGTCAGAATTGTACAAATCCGCAACCCCTATGGAACTATATTTCACAAAGAGTGACAATATTGTCAAGGAATCGTATGCGACGTAAAGCACTAAAATGAATAATTTCTAATAGCCTGAAATGCCAATATATCTAAAATGTCGGTATAGACCATTTGAAGCGTAGATTGTCTTGGCAAGGTTTAACACGACGAAACACGACATGCCAAATCAATTTAAATATACTTGACAATTGTCTATCAATATGAACACAGGGCTAGGATATGGCAATATGACAATATGTCACTGGATAGTTTCCTACTTTGTGTGTGACGTTGCCGATATCCTGCTCAGTTCACTGCTGCTCGTGTCGAGCTCGCTCCTGTCGAAGTTTCCAGCATTCCTACATGCCATCCAGCGATTACAGAACTGCTCAACTGAACGCTGCAGCGGCATGCGGTCATTGGTTCAAACTTATAGACTATAAAATAATCCGTCTTTATGCATAAATGTTCTGGTGCGTTGGTTCTTCTCACTGGTTTCAGGAAACAACTTTCGAATGTTCCCACGGACAGCGCTTCTGCGCTGCATAGTTCAGGGTCGTGTGCTCACAATGGCCAGCACTTGGGCCTCTCTCCAGCGATATAATACAGTGAATGGGAACACCATGTCTCCAGACAAGTTTCTGGCTCTGGATCCTCATTCAAACAACATTTATTCAAGACACCAACCCAAATGTTAATCTAATCGCATTGTGTGTTTCAAAGGAGGTAGAGTTTCAAACAACGGAGGGATGAAATTTACATGCTTCATGTGAGCTGGATCAACTCAGTTTAAACAGTGTGTTCATCATTGAAGTCTGGGTTTCAAGAGAAGTATTGAGAACGTTGATGACATAGACTTCAAAATATCACATCAAATATTATAGGGAGCAGCATAGCACACATTGGCTATTTGGCTTTAAATGCAAACCCTATCCAATCCCACAATTACTATGAGTCAGACACTTCAGATGAATGAGACAGCCTTTGACATCGATGTCAATCTGACGGACCCAGGTCAGGCTGGTTCAGATTCAACCCAGATGAGTGTCGAGGGCTATCCTCTAACCCTAAAATCAATCTGCCTCCGGAGTATTCCCAAAAGTCCTTTGTCACTTGTGCCATTTTCCCTTCTTCTTGATGCCTTGTTTAAATTATACAAAACTCTTACAAGTATTCTTATAACAAAATTTGCATGATAGGAAATTTTTGATCGAGGAAATTTCTAGCATCTGGCTATGTTTTTGCTTCAACATAGGTTCTCTTCTGCATGTTCCAAGCATGAACAATAGCAGCCAATAAGCTCGCATCAATATTAAAATGTGTGGTATGTCGCATTCAGTGTCATTATATGAGTGCGACAGCAAAGCTAGCATGACAAAACATAAACTTGACAAGTCCAGTAAAATCTCCACTCAATAAATTGACACGAGCATAACATCTGTCTGCTTACGGTCGTACTCACAAGAACAACATATGCTATTCCCTGAAATCGGTCGCTCAAGAACACCTAAGCTATTCGCGATGAACGGTCGCTAAAAGAATTTCAGCAGCTCGCCACGAAACGGATAGCTAAAGACAGCAGCACTGCAGAAGCGGTCGGGCATCAAACCGACACAGCACACTCGCCAGAACGGTCGTATAAGACACGCATTTCCTGTCGGTCGCTAAAGACACAGCACTGCCAGAACGGTCGCTAAAGACACTGAAGTCTGAACCAACCAGCAGTAGGTCAGTCCTGTGTCGGTTCACCTGCCTTCACATCACCTCACCTCAAGACACCATCACCTCTCACACCCCTGTTAACACCCCCGCGGCTTTCTCCTGGACGCGGTGCCAGCTCAGAGCAGCAGTGACAGACCTGCGAGCGGTGCGCTGCGGCCGGGTGGCCCGCTCAGCGCCGCTCAGCGCCGCTCAGCGCCACTCAGCGCCGCTCGGCTGGCTCGCAGTCGGCGCCACTCGTCTCCGGTACTCACCGTTCCCGAGGGACAGCTCCGCCGGCTCCTCCGAGTCCAGATGTCGGATCGGACGCGCCTGCTTCCGCCGCGACATGGCCCGACCTCGGCTGACCCTGCTGAGCTCCGCTGCCCTCTGTCCGTGCTGCAGCTCGGTCGGCTGGGCAGCGCGGCCGCTGGACCCGACTGGCTCGGCTCGGCTCGGCTCGGCTCGGCTGCCGCTCTGCCGGCGGCCACGACTACGCTCTCTCTCCCAGACACTGACGCTGCGCCGTCCAACCGACTACTGAGCCGGGCGGCGGCGGCGGCGGCGCGCGCCCGCCGACCGCCCGCCGGCCGCCGCCGAATCGCAGCGCAGGTAATATCATATCATATCGCGGGAGGCGGAGCCTGGCTCCATAAGCTGTCATAACGCGGATGATAAGCGGCCCGCCAGGTAAGTGGGAGGCGCCTGGCGGTCGGCCGGCCGGCCGATAGGTCGCTCGGCGGACAGCCCGACTGCCCACTGATATGAACTGCTGGCTGCCGGCCTGCTATCGGGTGGGTGGCGGGCGGGGGCGGGGGCGGCGCTGACATCTCACAGCCAGGTCCGCCGGCGGGGGTCCGGCAGGCGCCGCGAAGCGATGGCTCTGACCGGGAGGCGATGTGAGGGTGTTGAGCGGGCGATGTTAGACTCGGCAGCTCGGCCCGGCGAGGTGATCGCTGACGAACCGAGCCGCGGCAGCTCGGTCGGGCGACTCTGCGGCTCGCCAGCTCGTCCTCGTCCTGGCAAGGCGAGCGAGGCGAGGCGAGGCGAGGATTGAGCGACCGGCTTAGTGCAGGTTAGGAGCGGCGGCCGCAGCGACTCGCAGGGCCTGCCTGCCCCGGGCCGCCGAGCGATGGTATAAATAGATGCACAGCGAGCCGCCCTGCCCATGGAAACGATTGTCTTGTCTCTGCAGCTGGATAGCACAGTGCCTCCCGCACGTGGAGGGCGAGGTGCTTCACCGCGCGGCCAATGAACGCAGAGAATAACGGATATTTTGTCCAAATACCACTCTAACGGATTTATCAAGCTGCTCTTCCTTACACCACAAGGAATATTACCTCATCATACAGCAGCCATTTGTATTCCATGAGTGTCTATGTTTCAATGACCTTGTCCATTTTAATTATGTGTCATAAAAGCACGACATGTTACGACTGAGGTATCAAAATAGTTTTCCGTCCATGCAGCTCTGCTCTTTGCACTACAGACCAGCCAGATTCTGCGTACTCAGAAGCATGCTTCGTCGAGAGACGAGCGGCGGCGGCAGCCTCAAAGCCTCTCAGCCTCGCCTCAAGTCAGCGCCTTGTTTGACGAGAATGACTCTTTCCTCATAGCTTAATGCGTTCCAGCCACGGCAAATAATTGCCAAACTGAGAGCAAACGCGGCTGAGCGGCCGAGCGGCGGGCTGAGAACCGTTATAGTGCTGCGCGGCGGATGTGCTGGATGTGACGGGTCAGTTCAGAGATGAAAAATCCATGGCGTCACTGCTGCGGAAATTTTTGAATTCATGCTTCTAAAAAAGATACATAAATCATTCAAAGCTGCTGCAAGGAACATGCTAAGCGTTAACAATATCATCGGA
>VOPJ01002562.1:0-59052 GCA_014673585.1 Semibalanus balanoides
GGCGCCTTCGGTCCATGAGGGCGCCTTCGGCGCCCAAGGGGGGGGCCATGGTGCGGTGACCCCCCCGTAAATACGCCCCTGGTTGTTTTCAGTGGTGTCTGACTGGGTTGGCCGGCCAGTCGACGGAGGACGTGGGGTGTGCGCCTCTCTCGAGTGATGCTGGTGTGTGTGGGTGGTGGATGACAGCGCGGCACCGGCTCTCGTTGTATCGACATTTGGTAATGTCAAGCAAGTTAATGACAGGATTTTACTGGCATATGTGTCATAGCGTATATGTATGTAACTTGTAAGGCTACTCACACGTTTAGAACAAGATCAAGTAGAGCCCTTCCTGAAATGCTGAGTACTACACTAAGCCAGGATTTAATGTTTAATTAACTTGGAATCCACCACTTTTATTCGGTAATTATGCACTTTTGACCAGCGAGTTCCTAAGCTGTCAGCGCCTATCATCTCACAATGGCAGTCCTATGGCAGCTCTGCTACCCTGCAACTGGAGCCTGCAGCGGCCAGCGGCCGATGCTGGAGGTCGATTTCTTCCCGCCGCCGGCCGTGTGGACTGTGGAGGTGTCCGACCTATTCAGGCATCAAATCGGCCGGCCCGCGGCGCTTCAAATGGCCCGGACGTCCGACCGGCTAATGGAATGTTTCCGAGCGGTGCACATTCGTTCTCGCCGAGCATTCGGCATGACACTGATGAAGACCTGTGGTGACTGGTGGGGTCGGTCAGAGGAGATATATAAGGCGAACTCGCCAGCGCGCGCGCCGAATACGCAGAATCGCTCAGCTGCTGGAGCTAACTGCGAGTGATGATTTGGTGTTTGCTTCTGTCCGATGGCAGGGATTTATGGATATGGCTGTTCGATTAATTTTCCCAACCAGAATCTGTTGGATGTCCAGCATACGAATCACCGATATAGGATCGCTCATTGGGTCCTGAAAACCAGCCTTGTGTCCTGTCCGCCAGAGTCCAATGTGTCCAGTGACTACCTGGTGTGTCCAGTGACTGTCAAATGTGTCCAGTGACTTCCCGGCGTGTCCAGTGACTGCCTGGTGTGTCCAGTGAGTGACCGGTGTGTCCAGTGACTGTCCGGTGTGTCCAGTGAGTGTCCAGTGTGTCCAGTGACTGTCCGGTGTGTCCAGTGAGTATCCGGTGTGTCCAGTGATTGTCCGGTGTGTCCAGTGACTGACCGGTGTGTCCAGTGACTGTCCGGTGTGTCCAGTGACTGTCCGGTGTGTCCAGTGACTGTCCGGTGTGTCCAATGACTGTCCGATATGTCCAGTGACTGTCCGGTGTGTCCAGTGACTGTCCGGTGTGTCCAGTGACTGTCCGGTGTGTCCAGTGGACTGTCCGGTGTGTCCAGTGACTGTCGGTGTGTCCAGTGACTGTCCGGTGGTGTCCAGTGACTGTCCGGATGTGTCCAGCGACATGTCCGGTGTGTCCAGTGACTGTCCGGTGGTGTCAGTGACTGTCCGTGTGTCCAAGTGACTGCCCTGGTGTGTCCTAGTGACAGATGGTGTGGTCCAGTAACTGTCTGGTGTGTCCAGTACTGTCTGGTGTGTTCAGTGAATGTCTGGTGTGTCCATGACTGGTCCGGTGTGTCCAAGTGACTGCCGGGTGTGTCAGTGACTCCCAGTGTGTCCAGTGACTGTCTGGTGTGTCCCAGTGACTGGTCCGGTGTGTCCAGTGACTGTCCGGTGTGTCCAACAACTGTCCGGTGTGTCCAGTGACTGCCTGGTGTGTCCAGTGACTATCCGGTGTGTCCAGTGACTGTCCTGTCCGCCAGTGTCTGCCACTGTCCAGCCTGCTGGTGTCCGGCACACAGGGACAGCTATGGGTGTGGCTGCCCTGGTGTCCGGCACACGGGGTCCTATGGGTGTGGCTGCCCTGGTGTCCGGCACACGGGGTCCTATGGATGTGGCTGCCCTGGTGTCCGGCACACGGGGTCCTATGGGTGTGGCTGCTCTGGTGTCCGGCACACGGGGTCCTATGGGTGTGGCTGCTCTGGTGTCCGGCACACGGGGTCCTATGGGTGTAGCTGCCCTGGTGTCCGGCACACGGGGTCCTATGGGTGTGGCTGCTCTGGTGTCCAGCACACGGGGAGGGTCCTATGGGTGTGGCTGCCCGCCGGCCGTCTGCAGCTGCCCGGTGGTATGCAGCGGTCATTGCGGAAGGGTCTCAAGGGACGGTCGACCTAATGTTGGCCTGAGCTGGGCCACCATATCGACGGCCGGACCGCGGCGCACGGTGGGCCGGCAGCGATACATTGGGATCAAAACCAAGACCGTGGCGCGCAGTTGGCGAGCCGCGAGGGACGTTTACCAAAACCGAGACCGCAGGACGCAAGGGGTGAGCCACGAAATATGCCAGCCAGAAATCGACACCATGGCACGGTGCGAGCTTCAACTCACCGACCGCGGCCGCATTGGAGCCTGCGACGCACGGTGAGCCAGCGCCGGCAAACACCGGCCAAAACACGGCTCACTGAACTGAGATTGAGAAGCGATGACGACGGCGATATCTCGCAAACTTGCCAAACCTTCCATTTCCCGCTACCTCCCGTTCCCTGTGCGGGTGCCGGGGTGCGGGTGCCGGGGTGCATGATGGGAGGGATGACCCTGTGGTGACCTCGTGACGGGAGGGATGACGTGAGCGTTGGCGCGCTCTGACTCGCGACCTCCCCGTCCATCTTCATTACCGTCACGACGTGAGGGCCGAATGAGAGTCATTGGCTATAGCTGACACCATGCACAAGAGATCGCATTGTACCGTCGGCTCGTCGGTCAGGGGCTGACACTTACGATGACTGCACACTCATGAAATATTTAGAACGCTGGCGGTGTGTCGCGACGCGAAGTGTCACATTTGACCGGCGTGTTGACCTGAATATTATATTTCCGGAATGTATTAGCACCTACGTCTTTCACATATGTCTTTGGTTTGAAGTTTCGTTTTCATTTATCTCCCTATGAACGATTGTGTCAATCACAGGGGTGCAGCCAGGCCGTCGACAAGGGGGGCACGACATCCCCAGGGGCTCCCTCAGGAAAGGGCCCCCGAAAAATAGTGCGAAAATAAAAATCTCCCGGATTTAGGCCACTACATATTGCAGGGCCCCAAAAGTCGCAAAAAGGGACGTCACCGATATTTTTTAGTTAAAAAGTCAGCCCCATGTGAGGCACGTGCCCCTTTTGCCCCCTGCCTGCGCCCCTGGTCAATCACCGTCCTTTCACTCAGTTATGCTATCACTTCGCTTCCTGGCGCTGTGGGTGATCAGCTGGTGCTGAGACCGACTGCGGAACCTTATTTCCTTCATTTTGGTTTATGTATTTTGTGTCGTGTGACATCCTTTCTTCTGTGTCCTGCCATGGGGAATGAATTGTTTTTCTTCGTCAGTCTGTGTCGTACACCAGACAGAGGAAGTGTGGTCTTTTTCCTCTGCATGAACGTCATCAAGCAAGACAAATTGCCATTCCTTTCTGCATAGCATCATGGACATGCTAAATTGCTACTCATCCCAAGCAGAAGGAATCGGCTTCCTTTCTCTCTTCGCTACAGAGCATCCAAGGAGAAGCTGCCCCTCGCCAGCCAGTCACTATAGAAGTTGCCACCCTCCATCTCAGCCCAGTGGTGGATCTACGGTTGGGCAAAATGGGCAATTGCCCTCCCCCAAACCGTCCGAAATCGGCAAAAAATGACACATTTATTGATAAAGAAAGAAATCTAAGCAACTTTTACTAAGGAAAGTTTGCTTTAAATCAGCTACCAATGCAACCAATGCAAGCAAAATCTGATGAGTTCAGAATTGTGTGAGACTTTTTTAATTTTGCCCCCCTAAACTCCCGTTCTGGATCCGCCGCTGTCTCAGCCCGTGGGTGGAGAAGTCGCCACACTCCACACTGTAGGGTGGCGCAAAATATACTTTTTTGGAAAATTATAGCGGATACAGGTTTTTCTCATGCTATTGGACATGTTGAGTTCAATGGTGCACATTCAAATTAATTTTGACGACGTTTAGGGGTCGCGAAAAATCTTTGAAAATGGTGATTTGCAACATTTTCGACTAAAAATCGGGACATAATTGCGCAAAAACCACATACACTGTACAAATGTGGGATGCAGGGACGCATGTAACGAATATAACTGGTATTCAGCTTTCGTTTGACGCCATGCCCAAGTCTGTAGCACTTACGAATCACTTTGTATACCCATCCTTCCACATCAATATTTGTCCCCGCCGGCCCCGCCGCCAGCGTGGGTTCAAGCCCGTCGGGCGGTCCTTTAAGCCAAAAGGGAAACTTTCCGTGCGGGGATTCGGTCTCCCTAAGGACGAAAATTTTGCTTGGCTACTCCTTGTTGATGCGAATGAGGCCTTTTGCATTTCAATCAGGATCATATGGCAAACAATGAATGAAAACGTCTAATAATCAGTCCAGTATACATGCGTAAATATGGGTGTTCTTGTAAATACGCGTATACTGACAATAAAACGACACACTGGTGTGGTGGTGCACACAAAAGGTTTCAAAAATATGTCAACACACTGGATTTGCCTGCATTCTTCTCTCAATCCTATCTAAGACACATGCAAACTAAGACAAATGGCAAACACCCTAGAAAGATTATAAACCCTTCACCCTACCCTGTAGGGCGTAATCCAGCTTATTTGTTTTACACCAGCTGGTCATCTCAATGACTATTTTACAAACTTTGGGTATCAAATATCTTACGAATGGTTAAATACGCAATTGACTAAGAGCATAACTTATGCTGTGCCAAGCCTATATATGCTGCCGGCCTTAAGTACCACTTACGTCTGGGTTACCCTACATTTTCTTCCAGCGTTTGGAATTTCTGCATCGGAAACTGTCGCCTGTGGATCTCGACCACCTGCATAAGTGTCGCAGTTGAGCCTCATCTTTGTGGACGTGTTTATGAAGTTTTGTCGATCATCTTAATTGCCACGCTCCGACAACTTGATTTAATTCTGAGGCTGTGACGAAAACTCACTGAACTTATGGAACTCGTCGTTCCTGCCCCCCAGCCTCAGCCACCGGCAGGTGGAGCCAGGTTGGGCTAGAAACGCCCACATCAGCGAAAAATGAGCCGACCGCTCATCGACGATCCTCATGAGCCCAGCTGACTCTACGATGACTGAATTGTCGTCGGTGAAGTCCTCAGGCTTGCCGGAGCTCAGCAAAGTAAGCCGCCATGACCACCTTAATCCTCCCAGAGACATTCAGTCTTTACAGCGCCAGGGAACTAAGGGCTGCGGCCGGCAGAAATCAGACGTGCGCGCCTCCACTCGAAGCGCCACCATCAGTGGACGTTGATATCTACCGTCTTGTTGTGGTTGAGGTCCTGGTGGAGCGCCAGGTCCAGAAGCCGAGCGTCGGCGGCCCACGGTGGCAGGCCAGCCAGGCCGGCAGGTAGATGAAGCGCCAAGAAGCGCACCATTTTAACATAGCAAAGTGCGCGCAGCTTTCCTCCTCCAGGCCGAGCTGGTCACTGGTCAGGGTACTCTAGAGACGGATCTGTGCGCACTGCTGCGTCGCATGGTACGCTTCAATGGCGCCCATTATACACGCCAGTCCTGGATGGCCTGCCCTGTAGGCCGCCGACGCACCGGCACTAGGACCTGGCGCTCCAACCAGGACGTCATCCATAACAAGACGGTGGATATCGACGTCGCCGAGGCGGCGCTCCGAGTGGCGAATCGCCCCGTCTGGTATCTGCGGCCGCAGCTGGTGCCCCTGGCGCTGTGTAGCTGAAGGGTCTCTGGGAAGGAGGACAAACATGTGCCGCGCATGCTGAGCTCCTGGTAAGCCTGAGACCTTCCCCGACGACAATTTAGTCATCGTAGAGTCAGCTGAGCTCATGGAGCTCGTCGAGGGCGGTCCGTGGCTCATTTTCGCTGATATGGGCGTCTTCCAAGCCAACCTGGCTCCACTACCGGAGGCTGATGGGGGGGGGCAAGAAACAACGATTTCCATAAGCTCAGTGAGTTCTCACCAGCCTAAAGTGACAAATCATGTAGCGAAGGTGGCATTGAGAATGATCGGATGAGACTAACTGCAGGCACTTATATGCGGGTGGTCGAGATCCACAGGCGACAAATCCGATTGCGAAATCCAACTATGGAGAAAAATTGTAGGTAATCCAGAGGTAAGGGCACGCAAGCCGCAGCATATATAAGGCTTGGCACAGGCAAATTATGCTCTTTAGTCAATGCTATTTAACCTTTCGTAGGATAGTTTGCATAACAATTGTAACATAGTCATTCAGATATCAGCTGGTGTAAACAAAATCACTTGATACGCCTTATCAGGGTAGGGGTCGAGGTTTACACAATGTTTCCCTAGAGTGTTGCGCATTGTTCCTTACTTTTGATGTGCAGGTAGGATTGAGAGAAGAATGCAGGTAAATGCCAGTGGCTTGACATATTTTTATCCCCTCCTTTTGTGTGCGCACCACACCAATGCGTCGTTTAATTGGTGGTATACGAGTATGACATTGAACACCCATATTTACGCATGTATACTGGACTGGTTAACAGACGTTTTCATTCATTTTTTGCCATATGATCCTGATTGAAATGTAAAAGGCATCATTTACTTCAACAAGGAGTAACCAAGTAACATTTTGAGTCCTTAGGAGACCGCACCCCCGCGCAAAGTTTCGCTTTTCGGCTTCAAGACCGCGCGGCGGGATTTGAACCCACGCTGGCGGCGGGGCCGCGGGGACAAATATTGATGTGGAAAGATGTGTATAAAAAGTCAACCGTAAGTGCTACAGACTCGGGCAAAGCGTCAAACGAAAGCTGAATACCAGTTATATTCGTTACATGCGTCCCTGTATTCCACAAATGTACAGTTTATATGTTTTGCGAAATTATGTCCCGATTTAAGTCGAAAACGAGCAAAGGCACTATTTTCACAGATTTTTCGCGACCCCTAAACGTTGTCAAAATTAGTTTTAAATTGCACCAATTGAACTCAGGCATGTCCAAAAAACCATGGGAAAAACCTGTATCCGCTATAATTTTCCGAAAAAGTAATCTTCTTGCGGCCAACCCTACTCCACAGTGACTCTCCTCGCCGTCATTCAGTGAGTGACCATGCCACTCAGTGACGTCCTGTGCGACTCTTTCCCCTGTTTTGCCGAGTGGACCGGGTGACCGCTGTGGACCTCTCGTGACCTCTGTGACTCTCCGCGTCTGTGCGACCTCTTTCCCTGTTTGCCGAGTGACCGGGTGACCGCTTGTGACCTCTCGTGACCTCTCGTGACCTCTCCGCGTCTGTGCGACTCTTTCCCTGTTTGCCGAGTGACCGGGTGACCTCTCGCTTGTGACCTCTCGTGACCTCTCCCCGTCTGTGTGTCCCACAGGAAAGAAGGAATGGACCGGTATGATCGGGGAGCTGGTGAGAGAGCACGCCGACATGATAGCGGCACCTCTCACCATCAACCCGGAGCGAGCCGCCTTCATCGAGTTCAGCAAACCGTTCAAGTACCAGGGCATTACGATACTGGAGAAACGGGTAAGGACGGCGACTGTTTGATATTTGTATTAGGCGGGTCCATTCCTTTTACCAACCATTTTAGCAATGAACTGTGCTTGCAATACCTCTCCGTAAAGGAATATGCTGGTGAAGCTGCTTCTTAGATGATTCGATGTAATGTTTGGCTGTCAGGAATTCAGCTGAACCAATTTGCATCCAGTCGCCGGGATCATACCTGTTGAATATCAGCTTGTCATAACCGTCATAACCAAGCAACTCAAATTACCCAGGCCTTAGACCGTCTCACATGATGCGCGGTCCTAGATTCATTGGAGATTTGCGGAGGTTACCTGACCGAAATCCCAATGATTTTCCCTTACATGTTATCATGCACGTAACTAATTATTATTTGCCTTTATTCCGTCGCATGTCATATTTTTTTAGGGAACTGGTTCGTCTAAAATGTAAATTATTAGACTTAATTTATGAAATAAGGAAAACGGCTTGCTGAATGCAGACAGCCTGACTTACATTCGCTATTTATGTGCTCAGACTCAGTTTAACTTCTGGGCTCGACCAAACTCTGCTCTTTCTCTCTCTCCACGATATGAGTTACGGTTTGTCAATTATGTTAAATGTTAAAGTTTATTTCAACGTTGACGTCTGTTCTCAGTGTGTCAGACAGCGTACGTTGCAGCTAGGTTGATGGTTAAGTTAACTAACTTTGTATTGCGGCAATGTCGCAAGACCGCAAACTTTTATAGAGCCTGGTACTTATTCATGGATGGATGGTGACACAGATAACATGATACCTGGATTAGACACTACATTTTCGGCCTCTTATTGCTAAGCACAGCAGTGAATGACGGTGCTGGACTCGCATTTGCACGAGCCCAAGACATAAAGTGCATCAGCTTAACAGCTCCATTTCAAATTTCGGCTCTGCAATAAGAGGCCGAAAACTGAGTGTCCAATCTAGTTGTCATGTTATCTGTGATGGTGATAATCATAAACCCCATAAACCTTAATTAGGCATGTGCTGATGTAGCGGCTTAAAGGGAGTGTGCCTACTCTTTTGAAATGTCAAATATATTTTTATTACGGTAAGAAGCTACTGCCTTGATTATTGTACGATAAATTCCACGTCTGAGCCCCTTAGTTGAATTTTACTTACTTTCTGTTTTGCTTTGTTTTGTTTCAAAACTCAAAAAACGATCGTCACTATAAACAGAGAAGCGAAAAATGTTACCTATAATGGCGGCAACTGGGCCAGAGTAACAATATTATGCTAGCGTTGTAATTTAAGAGGCAATGCTTATTCTATGCGAAAGCTCTCTGGCGACTATTTGATATTAATCTTCTGCAGAATGTGATTTGCGATTTGGAATATCTCAGCAACTAATTATGTGATTCTGGGGAAATGAAGTACATGGCCTAAATTCAAGAAAAATAGTTCCTACAGACTAGTGTCAACAACTCCACATGACCAATGTGAGTAGGCACACTCCCTTTAATTGTTTTCGTTTACATTCATTTTCCTTTTAGTTAAAACTATATCGTTTATCGTTGGCTATTGGAGGCATTGTGTCGCAATAAATATGTCAACTGTCGATAATCATTGTACTCTGCTTTCCAAACGTGTGAGCACCGTTCCTTTGTAGGTTTTCCTTTGAGTGTTTGTCGGTTCTTACGACCACCAAATGACAGTTACAAATCTAACACTAAACCCAAACAGCCATTGACCGCCGTTTGTACAAGATAGCACCGAATTGGAACCTCCTGCTGAACGTCTGTCGACAAGGAGCACAAAGTTAGATGGTTCAAAGATTGTGTGATAGCACGGAAAACCAAAAGAAGCAGGAAAACTAGAAATAACTTGTCGATTTCGGAGGTTGGTCGCCACTTGCCCTGAACAAATTGCTGTAATGTTAAGGTTTTTCTCAAACTTCCTGTAAACATCGATGTCTTTCACATACATTACCTCTTCAGGGGTGTTCGTGCTTCCCAAGCCTGCAAATTATGGCGTGCTTAGATATTTGACACCCTACTCAGACATTTCTGGTGCTTACGCCAACATCACAAAACAAAGCGTTTATTTCAAGCTGTAATCAGTGTATTCATGGCATGTTTCAAAGGGTTTTCTATTGCACGCTTTTGGTCTATTCATATTTGATTTGAAAGCTGTCTAAATGTTCGAACGGCCTTTACGATCAAACGAATAACATCCATCCCATTTTAGCTCACAACTCGACGACAACCCTCTTATGCTACAAATGCTAAAAGCGTTAGTCAGATGTTCTAATTCCCTAGAAAACACTTGGAGCATGCCCGTCCTAGTCATTTCAATTGGAATCACACGTTTCCGGCTGCCTCCAGTCATTGCGTTGCCAGACTTTGAAGGCGGAATCGGAGCGGCATTGGTATGCAGCTTGTTGGCGCGGGGGGCCGCGGGGGGGGGGGGGCCGCGGGGATTAGGTGGCAGTGGGAGGCACTGAACCGGTTGGCAGTGGAGGTGGCGGTGGTACTGGTGGTGGGCTCAGGGCTGGTGGCGCTGGTGGTTGTTTTATGCATGATTACCTACCCAGGTAGCAGCTATAGTTATGTCCACGCATTTATCCGAAATTAAACTGGTTGCTGATCACTGATCAGTCTTCTTTTGATAGGTCGTGTTCATTATGGTACGGTAATATGCTGTGATTTCTTGCCGAGACTCTATATTGTTTTCATTCAACGTAGGTAATATCAACTCACATCACGTATTTGCTTTGTGTAAATAGCAGCCTAAAAACCAATTGGTGCATTTGCCTTACATTGCTTAAAATTTTAGATGATTAAAATGTAAATGCATTATGAGCATTACATTTTGCGTTCGGTTACATTATGTACTTTTTTGTAGTAGCACGTCAAAAGATTGTTATCTTTGTTGGATGCGCAATTGAAGTTGAATTAACTACTTCGGCTTATTCCCAAGTTTTCAGAAGCTCTTCTTTGTGCCATTAGGCAGAAATTTGTGTAATTCCACACGTTATTGCAGCTAAGTCAGTCTTGCTCCATGCATAAACGCGAATCATGAGATCGCTGCTGGTATATTTACGAAAAGCAGCTCTGCACTACCAATTAACTAACAAAAAACAATGTCCCGTTATACGTTAAAAATTATGTATAACATAACATACGTTATCGGTTATGTTATGTTATACACTGACATACCCTCACGAACAGTCAGAGAGCCTCCAAAGAACTACATAAACCCTAGGATCCAATTTGCCAATGCGGTAGCATCGCTCCGCGACTGCCGAATCTTTGGCTGATCGCACCGTGATCAGATGCGGCACCGCACTTCAGTGGCGCGTCCCTCGGCCCCAACACAGATATTGTATTCCTGTTCAGATTCCGCTATCGGCTGACGAACTGCATATCGTCGCTGTGTGGTGGCATAAGGCGGCAGTTTATGGCAGGTTATGTCTGGAGGCTGAGCTCGTTATCGGACTGCAGACAGTATGGTATCCCCAGTCTGCGATCCCGACCCCGAGACAGACACTCGTTAAAATGACGCCCATATATCCTATAGTAACACACTGTGTGAGCTGTAAATAGTACACTCACAAGTCACAATGTTCTCGCAGAGTCGTGTTACGAGCTTCAAATTGGTTGATACTGACGTCAGATCACACCTCGATGATTGCAGTCTGCTCTGTTTACATATCCCCTCAGCTGCAGTAAAGTGACCCACGTGACCGACTCCAACACGACCCTTCCGCAGCAACCGCGCGCCTCCACGCTGGTGTCGTTCCTGCAGCCGTTCAAACACACGCTCTGGGTGCTGGTGCTGGTGTCGGTGCACGTGGTGGCGCTGGTGCTGTACCTGCTCGACCGGTTCTCGCCGTTCGGCCGCCAGGCCAGCAAGGACAGCGGCAACGCCGATGGACGACGCGCTCAACCTGTCGTCGGCGATGTGGTTCGCCTACGGTGTGCTGCTCAACAGCGGCATCGGCGACGGTGAGTTGGCGTCCGTCGGTAGCTCTGAGCTCGGTAGAGCGCGCCGTGCTTTGGTCACGGGGGTTTGGTCACCTTCCGGTCCTCTGCCTGACAGAGAGACAGAATGGGGCATTGACAAAAACAGTGGCAGAGTAGAGCGCCGTGCTTTGGTCACGGGGGTTTGGTCACCTTTTGGTCCTCTGCCTGACAGAGAGACAGAATGGGGCGTTGAAAAGACAGTGGCAGAGGGACAGAGGACAGAGAGGGAGAGAGAGAGCGCCAGCCACACAGCAGCCCTCAGTCGTTATCGACTGTCCGGGTCTCGTAAAGAATGGCCCGCCGTCCGGTCCAGTTACATTAGCACTCGGAAATGGCTCAATGGTCACTCACCGGTCGCAGCGCTAGAGAGTGAGGCCGCCCACTTTAATACGTTGCGGATGTAGGGCGTGGCTGGCTATTTCTGGCCTCGGCCACCGTTTACGAATCATCTCGCCGCTCGCCCCGAACGGTCGTTTAAATGACAAGAATGAAGCCATTTCGTTAATATTTTATTCGCCTATGCATTCACGTGGAGGATTAGTGCCGAGGAGATGATATCTCAGAACTGGCCGATCTGCTCCTCTGGCTGTGTTGGCGATTTCAGGGTAGACTTTTGTTTGTGTCTCCGTGCCGCTACCATGCACACATAATGCGTGATGCGTTATGTCTGCATTATTGTAATAACGTCATCACTGAGTCAACCAAATATACCACAAGATGCGCTAGTTATGCTTTTTATGTGAAAGAATGTGCTGGCCGTTTCCACTATGATCAATTATTTAAATGGCCAGCCTGATTGATGAATACCCATCTGATTTGTGTTCGGAATGTTTATTTAGTTTTATTCATGATTGACGGCTGAATTGTTAATTTCGTTGCATTTTGCTTGTAATGTCAAGGATAGATTAAGCCAAGCCGCATGGTTTATCAAGATATCAGTATTATATCGGATTCGGAATCCATTTTAGATAGAGAAAAACGTGATTTTACCCTTCAGGTACAAGGGTCCCGGTAACCCCGATAACCTCCTATCGCTGTCGTCGTTCTCAGGCACGCCGCGCAGTTTCTCGGCGCGAGTGCTGGGTATGGTGTGGGCTGGCTTCGCGATGATCATCATCGCTTCGTACACTGCCAACTTGGCTGCCTTCCTGGTGCTGGACCGGCCGCAGACGAGACTCAGCGGCATCAATGACGCCAGGGTGAGCCAGGTGTCAGGTCAGGTGTCAGGTGGCCACGGCAATGGACATGGTACTGAGTAGCTGTGATGAGATATGCTTTAGCAGGGATATGTGATAGGACTCTGGAATGCGTTCGACTTGTTTTGTCATCTGGTAATGGTTATTTACACTGTGTTATTTATTTACATGGTTTATGTTACACTGTGTCAGGTGTTTCCTCGCAGTAGATGCTGGTGTGATCTTGCCTGTGGTAAGACATAGTACTTTAATAAACTGTGTTTGCACTTAATACCCAATGACCTACGCAAGCACAAGCAGATATTTATGGCTTGCATCGAAAGCAATATTATTTTCCAATTCCTTAATTCCCCATCTTATATTCTTATTTTAAATCCTACATTCACAAGCTTACGCTGCGGGGCGCCGACACCAGCCATGACAGCCGCCATGCCCTGCCTGGCATACATTACACAGTCGGCCCGTCCGAAGCACGTGTTGGAGTGCGCCATCTGCATCGCACAAATCACGGCTCAGGCGAGAACCGAGCGGACGACGAGCCCAAAGTGGCGAGACCGAGGTGATTCACTTGAAATACGACGCCTGACGACGAGCCTCCCTGTCTGGTTCCAGTTGCGAAATCCCATGGAGAACTTCTCGTACGCGACTGTGAAGGGCTCCGCGGTGGACATGTACTTCAGGAGGCAGGTGGAGCTGAGCAACATGTACCGCACCATGGAGGGGAAACACTTCACCAGCGCTGAGGAGGCCATCCGAGCTGTCATTAACGGGTCAGCAACGAGGTCAAATGTAGACTGAGCTGGAGATCTACGTCGGTGGGCTCTGCGCGTATAAGTGAACCGCTGTTCTGTGCATAGCTTAAATCAAAACACCATCGTTATTATTTTGTATTTATTATATACCACCAACAGGTACAATAACCTAATAATAGACGGAGTCAAGATTTATATAAACTGCCGCCTTATACTGCCGAAAATTTAATCGAATAATAGATCAAGTCAAGATTATAAAATTAAAATGGCATAACGGGCTGTCAGAAGGTGTTTATTAAACGTGCTGCTGCTATACATCCACTCGTTTTCGAGATTGCGCTAATTTATTTATTTGGGAAAATACGAAAGATTGTAAACTTCTCTAACGATGCAATGCTTTTTTGGGACTTGTGGCCGTATCTGATTCGCTGGCTGACCTAGAGCGTGTCTCACTCTCGCCTCGTCTCTCCTACAGCAGATTGTAGCTCTGACCTCTGACGATGTCACTGACCTCGGCTCGCCTGTCTGACCTCTGACACTGACCTCGGCTCGCCTGTCCGCAGGTCACTGAATGCCTTCATCTGGGACAGCTCACGGCTCGAGTTCGAGGCGGCGCAGAACTGTGCGCTGGTGACGGCTGGCGAGCTGTTCGGCCGCTCCGGCTACGGGATCGGTCTGAAGAAGGAGTCGCCGTGGGCCAACCACGTCACGCTGGCTATCCTCCAGTTCCACGAGAGTGAGTCACTAGGGAAGCAGTGATGTTGAATGGGTCGTTCCCAGTTCATAGTTGGCATCCAAATGAGTTATGGGGTCGTTTGCTCCGAAGTTATTCTTATTTTACTTGGTAATGGTATTTATGGTCATTGGTCAATGTCATAAGTGGAGATCTTAAATCGCATTTACTTATCCAAAGCTGTGTATGTGGTATTTTTACATGGGAGGCGTGGTTTGAGACATGTGTTACAACTATCAGTTTTAAGCCAGTTGTGTTGTTAATTACGCCTTAGTTCTCAGTTGCTAGATGAGACCAGGGCCGAGAGAAGGGCTACTTGCCAGATTGGGACGTTGTGGCAATGTGGCGCTTCTCCCAACGCTGCTTCTGCGAACTCTGACCGATAACTCCTGCATCGGCCGCCAGGTGGCTACATGGAGCAGCTGGACAACACGTGGATCTTCCAGAACAGGAAGGAGTGCGAGACGCAGGGGAAGGCGCCGGCCACGCTCGGCCTGAAGAACATGGCCGGTGTCTTCATCCTGGTGCTGGCCGGCATCGCCGGCGGCTGCGTGCTCATCATCATCGAGATCGTCTACAAACGGCATAAGATCCGCAGCCAGCGGAAGCTGGTGCTGGCCAAGAACGCTGCGGACCGCTGGCGGGGTGCCGTCGAGGTGGGTCCAAGGGGAAGGGAGAAGCTACTCCGCTGGCGGGGTGCTATAGAGATGGGTCCAAAGTGAAGGGAGAAGTTACTCCGCTGGCGGGACGCTTTAGAGGTGGGTCCAAAGGGAAGGGAGAAGTTACTCCTTCAGGTGAGCACTGAAACAATCGCTGAAGAGGCTGGTAAATGTTATAGGCAATTCACCAGGAATCGGAAAGCGGCTGGTGTAAATTCGTATCACATTGCGTACGGCTGATATTTCGAAACTAAGCTGTATGTTTGAGCTTTGTGAATTGGGTACAAAACGCATATGTCAGGAACGTAGCCAACAGGAGGAGGCACGGGGGCCATGCCTCCCTCCCGAGCAAACCAGATATACACTAGATAAAATGCGACTCTGCTGACGACCCCCCACCCCTCGGTCAACAACATTTTCTGAGGAGCAAAATTAGATTTGCCTCCACCAACATCTCCCCCCGTCTAAACAAAAATACTGACTACGTGCCTGGCGTATGTATTTATACTTATTGCTCGATAATCGTAGAGAGGTGTATTATCACCAGCGAGGGGGGGGGGGATGATGGGCCAGGCCCCCAGGATCACTCCGGCCTCTCCCCCATACTAACACAATTTAAACATTAACCCATATGGGAGTGGAGGTCCAAACACCTGGCTGGTCCTCCACTCAAAATGTTGTGGCGATGCCCCTGGTAGAGATGATAGTCACGAAACAAGTAGGGCACTTTAACTAGATACTTACTGGGCTTTGACGATCTTACCACCGTATGGTACCCAGCAACGACAGGGCTGCCTCGTGGCAGGGATGTAGACAAGGGAATCATGGGTGGGTCATGTCCCCCATGGGGTTCTTGACCGACCCTCCCCCTAGTCAACAACAATTATGGTGAGGAACGAAAAATCGATCCTTCCACCGACGTGCCCCCCCCCCCCCGGATAAAATTCCTGGCTGTCGTGCCTGCCTCGCGGATCTTTTAGATAATCTTCCAGGAGTCTGTCGCTCTTGACGCGGAGAAGGGGAAAAATTGTGGCTGGCGCTAGCAACTTTTACAGCTGATGTGTGTTTCCTTTGTTCACCAAACTGCTTACCAGCCGTATTTCGCTGCTCACCACTATAATTCCACCAATCAGCGTCGAGCTTTGGGAGCCGGTGCTGGCCGCCGATTGATCGGCGTGGTCTGGGTGCTGACTGGTGCTGGGTGCTGATCGGCGTGGACTGGGTGCTGACTAGGATGTTGATAATGAAGGGCCGGTGAAAATGTAACTCACGGCTCTGGTCACGGTCACGGCTCTGGTCATGGTCACGGCTCACGGCTCTGGTAGGAGCGGTGGCTGGACGGCCGGCGAGAATCATGGTGCAATCTATTCAGTCGGCCCATTATTTTCTGAATTTTCGTCTGATTAAAATGTATCGCGACATTACCCGATTTTTCACATATTTGTGGTGGGAACTTATCCTTAAAAGGAATGTTTCACCTTTCTGAAAGTTGTCAAATATACGCTGGTTATAGTTAAAAATGTGAAGTTAGTGCTGCTGAAAACGATGGTGATGTTTATTTCCCGAAAAGTCACTTAACTTTACACAAATTGTGTTTTTCTTCCGGGACCAGCAATCTTTAAGTATCTGTCAGCCAATCAGCGGCGGGACTTGCATAGACCCCTTTTGCAAATTCAAAATTAAATTGCTTAAAAACGGTTAAGTTTGGGATTTTTCGTTTATACTTTTCCATAACGGCCAAAGATAATGACTATCTCGGTTCAAAACCAATTCAAAGGTGAAACATTCCCTTTAAATAAAGCAATCGACAGGTAAACAAAAAGCAAGAGTAGGCAGAAAGGTGGACGAGTACCGTCTCTCCAGTACGCATGTTTGTGTTATTTACGGTGGCTGGTGGGCCCCGGGTCATGTTGTCTTTTCGTATACGTTACTGTATTAGGGGGTCGTACCGACGTGCACTCGAAGCTGCGTTGTTTGGAGCTTTCTGGTATGTAGGACGTCTACGATTTTTTTTTTCTCTCGGAGTTTTTCTGAGTACGAGGACGTCTTGTGGAATCATCCTCACTGGAATCCAAACTGAACCACTTCGCATTCTCTGTTCTCTGTTTGTGCCATTGGTCATACCCCGCCTCCCCCTCTGCGATTGTCCACTGTGTGGTCACTCTCCTTGCGTGGCGCGCTGTGTAGAATGACGTGGATCTGAAGCACCTGGTGCTGCTGGCGGACGTGGACGCTCCCCCGGAGGTGCCCCGCAACACCCCGGAGCCGTGTCGGAGGCCATCGCTACCGCCGTCCCTGGCCAGCCGGGCGGAACACGGTGCACCCGATGTAGCGGCTGCGGACACGGGCTGTGCACGTGTAATAGCGCTGGGGACACGGTGCGCCCGTCTAGCGGCGGTTGGGACTGTACCAGCTGTTGCGTAAGACGGCATGTGGCGTGTGGTGTTGATGCCGGGAGGGTAGTCTAACACGGAGAAGACTAACACGAGTGAATGTGCTGTGCTGGGCAATGGAAGACTAACCCGTGTGCTAAGTGTTTGGAGAAAGGCAGACTGATCCGTGTGGAGTGCAGTGTTGAGAAGGCTGATCTAGTCTGTCGGGTTGCCTGCTGCTGAGCCGTGTATCGGCTGCGAGAGTCTCGCCTGGAGGCGTGGTGACCTGGTGAGACGACCGAGTGGTGACCTGACCGAGTGGTGACCTGAAGAAGCGGCGGGCTCGGACGAAGCGGTCTGGTCTTCTGTTCAGCTGGATTGGAAGCATCACTAACCTATTGGGAGGGATGAAGAAAGCGGCAAGAACGGGTGAATGGTTTTGCTGTGTCTGCTAGCCTGTGAGGATGCAGTTAATCGTAACTACGTTATTGGGTGTTGGGGTAACGCATGTAACCCACTCATTGCAGATAGCTGCGCTGATGAAAACTAACTGTGATCGTGTCTTGTGGTCCATCGTGTCCAGCTTTCAGAATCGTTATATTTGTACGCAGGCGTGTCGACCACATTTTGATAAAATGCACGTGACGTTTCCTCGTAGCTTCAGTGCCTTAGATCGCTGATTACTCCACTGTCCAGTTAGATGCGTCATATGTTAACCATGGAGACTCAAAAATACTCGGGAAGGCATTACGCCGAGACAATGTGGGTCACATTGTCTCGGTTTAGGAAGGCTTATGCAACCAAATATAATCAAGGCGTATGTGTTCGTGTTTGAGTGAGTCATATTCACGTATATTCCTATATGGTGTATTTGTTTGGTCCAGGGCTCGTGGTTTTCCTCCGCAGTCGCCAACCTCTGCATCTCTGGGACCCGGTTGTGCCTGTTTGCTCTGCGTGGTAACATGTGCCCGTCTTTTCTGGGTGGTGCTGTGTGTGCCCCTGTCTGTCCCGGTCTTCACTGACGCAGCGCCACCCGACAGTGCAGGCCCCCGAAGGCTTTCAGTGCCGGCCCCCAAGGCTTTGTGTGGTGCTGTGTGTGCCCCTGTCTGTCCCGGTCTTCACTGACGCAGCGCCACCCGACAGTGCCGGCCCCCGAAGGCTCTGTGTGTGCTTGTGTGCCCCTGTCTTGTCCCGTCTTCACTGACGGCAGCGCACCACAGTGCCGGCCCAGAAGGCTCTCTGTGTGTGATGTGTGTGCCCCTGTCTGTCCCGGTCTTCACTGACGCAGCGCCACCCGACAGTGCCGGCCCCCGAAGGCGTGCGAGGGGGACCCGCCGGCCGCCGTCCGGCTCGCCACAGCCGGCAACCTGAGTCCCCTGCAGGTCCGCCGCTCTATCTCTGTCTGTCTGTCTCTCTTTCTCTTTGTCTTGCTTCTCCGCCGCTCTCACCGCCGCCTCCACCGCTCTGCCTGCCTGTCTGTCTGTCTCCGCCGCCGCCACCACCACCGCCACCGCCACCGCCACCGCCACCGCCACCGCCACCGCCACCGCCGCTGCTGCTGCTGCTTGCCCTCCTCACTGCTGCACGCGCCGCCGGCCTCCGCCACTGACCTCTGACGCCACTCTGACATAGCCCTCTCTCGTCACGCGGCGCTGGTCAGCCGGTCTCACCGCTTCTATCTAGAGGGGCAGGCGCAGTAGGCGACGCTTCCCAGTGGTGCCGCTGCCTGGTTTGCCTGTACAGAGCCTGAGACCGGCAGGTCGCCGCTGGCCATGAGGTGGAGCCGGCTGTGTTGGTGTGTGTGTGTGTGTCTGTGAGTGTGCGTGTGTGAGTGTGTGTGTGTGTGTGTTGGGCTGGTGTACATATGGGTCAGGGTGTGCCGCGGACCCGTCGTATGTGAGCCTAGTGCAAGATGCCTGCCAGGATGAGCTAAAGTGGAGTTGTACGCTTTCGTTTGGGTTTGTACATAATTACAGTCGGCTGGCGCTTAAGTACAGCGAATGTCATGTATACAGTTACACGCTACTACGGAAGATGGCAACACATTGCGTTGATACTGCGATCTGGTCTGTTGTCAGTAGCATCTAACAGCTAACCAGGCGTGTCGCTCAAATGCATTACTAAATCGACGAACATACTAACATGCATCATGGCGGTTGTGCGTTAATTAAATGATCTAAGGCAGCGCTGTACAGTGTACGTGCTTTGTAAATGTTCGTGCTATTACGTTTTTTATCGGATGCACACGGTTACTTATCGCAAAGTTGGTAACGCCCATTTTTAAGAGGGATTGAACATTAACACACGTTCTTTTTAGACCAGCATTCTTCCCCTGCGCCTAGTCAGTATATAGCATACCACGGAAATACAAATTCAACGTGGTAATGCAACTAAAAATGCAACTTTGAGTCCAGCTTAAAATTGTATATGTTTTTTATCTCAACGAGTTGCGTTTCCCTGGATCGCTCATGGGCGAGTTCTCAGCAACAGCGAACGTTCCAGTGCAGACACCGCTTTGTTCGGCTCAGTTCTGTCCTTCAGTCCTGGTCACCCAGACTGGACCGCTCCCCTGCCGATCACGACACGGCCACTCCACTCAGCCGAATACCGCGCGGCCGCCGCTGACCCGAAGTGGACCGTGTTTCAGAAGCGGCGCCGCCTGCGCCAATCCCGCCTGCACGCGCGGCCCAACGGCGAGCCGGGCTTCTCCGCCGACCCGTTCGCCACCGACTTCACCAGCGCCTTCTCTTGGAGTTCCCCGGACGTGCGACAGCGCGTGCTACAGCCGCCGCCGCCGCCCGCGCGTAGAAAGATGGCCATCCTGGACGCCTAGCGCCACCGCGCGGCCGTTGTGGTAACTACAGCTTCCGACGAGTGTCACGCGGCGGCGGGGCGATGTGCTCAAAGTCAGTGGTAGCTGGGACCGGTCCAGCGCGGACAGTGTGGTGCTCTTTTTTAGCCAGCTGGTTGTTATTTGTTCGAGCTATTTTTGCGCCGACGGTCTGCGTGCGTGCGTGCGTGCGTGCGTGCGGGTGAGTGTGTGCGTGAGATTGCAGTGGTTCTCCGGAGAGAACGAGAGAGAGTCTGTGTTGACTCGAGTAAGACGGTCGGCGTTTGTGGTAGTTCACGTCCCGGCCACCAGGGCGGGGAATTACATCCGCTTTGCAATCATTCCTGAGATGTCTGATGAGACCCGTGCCAACTCGAGTGTTGCACCAGCTAGGAAGCACTCTCGCACCTTCCTTGAAGTTGTATCAGCGGAAACGGGACGACACTAAATCGTCTCCTGCTTGCTAGGTAACGTTGCTGTAGCCCTAGCCCTCTGGATTCTCCCTACAACCACGTCCACACATCGACCCAGACAACCATGTCCAGAGAGTTTTTTGTTTGATTCTAACATTGTCTTCATCACCAAAAGTACCTTTTCCTCTCATCAGATGCAAAGTCCCCGTTCCACTCAGCATCTGAGCTGAGTCGATTAGGTTCCCTGACTTTATCTCCCTTCTCTCGGCCCCACTGCATTGCCAACTCGGTCTGGGTGTACGGGTGCACTCCTGCCTCGTGTATCGTGTGGCCGACATGTGCCAAAAAGGCAACTCACTTGGTGCGAGCCATGCCGTCCTTACATGCTCAGGACATCGCTTCGCTGATGAGTTACGCCGCGTGGCGGCGCCACCCGTGCTTGACTGCCGCGCGGACTCGGAGACTGTAGGGCTGCAATATCTCACTGACCAGGGCTGCCATATCGGGCTGCTGAGCACCACGGCTGGCTCGGCGTGTTTTCGGCGTAGCCCAGGTGCGTGCGGGCCCGGCCAGGCTGCGTGCGGGTCCCCGGCGGGGTGGGGCGCCCTGGTTGGTCTGTGCCGCGCCCTGCTGCCCGCGGTGGCGGCTTCAATATTGTTGCTCAACACTGCACTAGTGTAGAGGCGGGTGGCCAGGCCGGCGGTAACTGCCAAGGAGCATTGCAGCGGGACGCCTATGGATCATAGCCTGCTTGTCACGCGACGAGTGAGCTTCTTTCATTTGAGCTCAGAAGCCTTAGATAACGGATGATTATCACGTTGCACTCAGGCCGGCAAAGCGTAGGAAAGTAAACACAATATCATTCTGAGCACACTGAATTCCGATTTGGTGCCGGATCGGGATGACATTGCGCACGTAGTGACGGTAGGCAGTAGAAAGTTCTGCACACCTCGCTCTGTAAATAGAAGGCTCAAAGACGCCGCAAGAGCTGCACAGAGCTGCACACTGGATGTGTAGCGCTCAGTTACAGAGTACGATCGCAGGGAATGACTGGTGCTTGGCTGCGACTCACGGTCATGTTCTGTCTGATGGAGGATGAGATAACACAGCGGTGTACTGATCTGCAGGGGAGTGCGGGTAATCAGCTGACTGCGAGCTCGTGTGGAGACAGTAATCTCTGTGACGCAGTCTGGACGGGAGGATAGGTCCCGAGGTCAGTGCCGGACGACTCGGCAAAGTCGGCATTGCAATGTTACGCGGTCAGAGCTCGGGGTCACTTCATCTATCGCTCCCCTCGCTCTAAACTCACCCACCGATTTCACCATTTCGTATTGCTAATGAAACTGGGAGTGGTGTAATTATCAGGAGACGCGTCAGCGCTCCTGATTATCGCCCGTTAGCTCTGCTGGGGTCAGTAGTGCTGGGGCCGCCCGTGCTCTAAGCACTCCCGTTCGTTCAGCTCGATACCCGCCGCCT
The DNA here is from genome assembly GCA_014673585.1 of Semibalanus balanoides. Taxonomy (NCBI): domain Eukaryota; kingdom Metazoa; phylum Arthropoda; class Thecostraca; order Balanomorpha; family Balanidae; genus Semibalanus; species Semibalanus balanoides. The sequence goes on from VOPJ01002562.1 coordinate 21,949, forward strand.
GTCGCTCCAGTCTTCTGGCAGCACAGCGGGCAGTGTGCTGGTGTGGAGGGACGGCAGATAACGGGGCGTAGTGCTACCGTCGATCTCCGTGGACTAGCTCACGCACAAGGCGTTTTGCCAGCTCCCAGACAAATACCAGCTGTCAAAGACACAGTGTCGCAAGTCTAGCTACGTGAATGCACGCGTTCCCAGCTCATGCCCTCAACGACGTTGAAACGTCGCGCTGTCGTATTACCACCCACCTTCGGCTTCCATGCCCTGTACATGTATCTGGAGAGCTCAGCTCGTTGCTAGGGGTCACTTTGGGATGGCATTCTTCTCTGCATTACCGACACTTCCTGTCACCCACACAACACTGCAGGGTCACCTGCCGCCGATCTAGGCACCTACTGCACCTGTCCGGCGCTGCAGTGCCGGCCGCGAGCGGTCGCTGCGGTCCAGAGGGGAGCAGCGCGCTGAAGAGGGTAGCGTCAGCGCCGCAGCAAACAGACGAGCTTTCCGCGAGGTATGATTGTCGACGATGGAACGGCCGGGACGAGCGGCTGGTGTATATAAATATGGTGCGCGTGCGTGCGCACACGGTCATTGGTGCTTGTGGGACTGTGAAACATCGGTGAATGTATACGACATGTCATGCTGGTCCAATGTAAAGGGTAGTCTTCGTATTAGTGCGCGAATAAACTTTGTGATAACATGTATCTTCACTGTAGTTACTTTACTGGCGAGTTGTGTCTGATGAGTGCTGTCGCTACTGGGCGAGGACTGGCGGTATCAGACCGGTCGGAACATGGTAAGGACTAAGGACCCTCGAATTGACGAAGGTTGTTGGGTGCTTATATGCAAAACTGTTTGTGAAATCCATCGTTCTCCATGCGGATGTTGATACATGATCGGTCCAACTTGAAAACAGCGTACATAGCAACATATATTCCAATACACTCACTCTTAGAAATACACGATTCGCTCTAGGCGATTTAGGCAGCTTAGGCAGTTGTGTTCATCAGCATGGAACACGTTGGTTTGAAAATAGACGTGAAGAACATGTATAGCATGCACATTGCACATGCAATTAGCATTATGCAGTAAACCTCAGGATATTATGCTGACCAAATTATTTTTTTTTGGGTCAAAATTAAACAAAGTTATTTACCTGGCGTTGCGATTTAAGTTTGACTAGAAACAACACATGACGATAGAGAAACGATACATATATGAACAAGCGTAAGTGGCAAGTGCTTAATATATGAGTTACTGGCATGAGAAACAGCATACCCGAGACAGCATACTACACGGAAACATCACGATCGTCACTTTACAAGCCACATAACACGTTCAGCGTATGCTTAACTCATCAAACACATCACAGCCTGAACAAAATATACACAAAATAACGAAGCGGGTGACATTTTGGGTATTGTAAAGCTCTGGGGATGGTGTATATTGCACTGTAAAACTATCCCTGGGGGTCTTTGATCTTAATGTGACTTGTCACCTTCCCGATCAACAGTTCAACTGGAAGGGAGTATGAGCCTCATCAACATGTAGTCACTTCACTTTTTCCTCAATCCTTTCTTTAATTCGTTCACGTTCGGTATTTAATCCGCGGCTGATTTCTCGTCTCATACCCCCCCCCCCCTCCTCCATCTGGAATCATACTTAGCACAGTCCAAAGCCACACTTTTCTTTTCGACTTGATTCTTAAATCGCCTTCATTCCTTGTCCTCCGGCACACTCGCTGGCGAGCCCTTGTCCTCCCGCAAACTCACATCATCATCGGTGTCATCATCCGCGAACTGAATACCGTCCCCGACTTCTGTCCTATCCGTCACCTCATCTGCCTCTGTGACCTCGGTAACCTGCTCGGCATCGGTGGCGGCGCCCTCTGCCACCTCGGTGACGTCGGTGGCCTCGGTGACGCCGAGCTCGCTCATCTCGCCCAGCTCCAGCTCCTCGGTCGGCGTGACGTCATAGTCGAACGCGAACAGACTGAGCTGCAGCGGGTCCATCCCGAAGATGGAGCCGGGCGCCAGCGACGCGTTGGCCATGTGGTAGTCGTAGTAGTCGAGCTCCAGCTCCTGCTCGGCCGTCGTGGACGTGGTGCTCAGCGCCGCTGTGGATACTGAGCTGAGCGCTGAGCTGAGCGCTGACTCAGACGCGGCCGGTTTGAGCGTCTCGGCCGACTCAGTTCTCACCAGCAGCCGGCGCCGGTTCTCCAGCTCCTTCCTCCGCTTCGACTCCGGCTTGGTGTGCGGCCGGTACTTGACGGTGGACTCTGGAGACTCCTCCTCCTCCTCTGTCCGCTTCTCCTCCAGCTGCGGCTGAGAGCGGCCGCGCGTCGGTGTCAGACACCCGAGCGGGATCGCCTCGGGCCGCTTCTCAGCGAGGCGGCTGACTCGCGCGGCGAGGCGGCGCCGCTCGGTGGCCGGAGAGTTGGGCAGCGAGCCGCCAGAGGCGCTGCTGCTGCGGTGCCAATCGGCAGCCAGAAGACGGTCACAGCTGGAGGTGCGGAGCGGCAGACGGCGGCGCCGCGGGCCCCGCCGCCCCCGCAGACGCAGCACTACTGTGGACTCTGCCACGGAGGTGACCGAGGTGTGGCGTGATCCGAAGCCGTTCCCGCCGCTGCCCCCGTTATCGCCGCCACTGCTGCTGCTGAACAGCGACTCACAGCTGTAACGAGAGACGGCTGGTGAGTGGCGAGGGTGGCATACACGCATACTCGGTTGCAGTGTTGGAATTTTAATTTCAGGACCTGGTCCCGGAGAGCAGAATGACCAGCAGATTGAGAAGCAACAATTTTGACATTTTCAGGCACATTTCATTTACAAAAACTGTCCAACCTTAACTCGATTTCATAAAGACAGTTGATGTAGGAGGTAAAATTATCGGATATTTATTAGCCAGTGCTTTTGTTCTATGGTTGCATTGCGAGAAAGCTGATGCACTGTTGATGTGTTTGTTGATGGCTCATTGTCAGTATCTTTGGTAAAAAAAGAAAACTAGCTAGCTGACTTTTAAAATACGTTTTTGCTTACGTGACGAACAGACACACTGCTTTTTCTACATACAGACCAAGCTAACGTGTGCTTAAGCCTGCAAATTGCAACATGAAAATTTAGCAGTAATACATGAAACGGAGAGTAAATGTTTCAAGAGAGCAAAACCTTGTGGACCCTCAAAAGACCAGAAAATGACCAAAATTCCAACACTGCTCGGTTGTTTCATACACGGATGATGTTGATTTATTTGAAGACCGTGTGGGTTTCGTACGCCAGGCAAAACTGCTGTGGTTTCAAAATCGAACGTGCATCGGCAACGTGGATGGCCATTCAATTCAAAGTATATCCTGTCAGAATAATTGCGTTAAAACGGACATAATTACAGCAACAGAGAACGAATTGTGTAAGGACAAATACCACAAAACAGCGGAGATTTACAAAACAGCGGTGATGTTCTCCCCAGCTACCCTGTGCCGTCCGCCTGACCTGTGTGAGCGCCTGGCGATGCGGCGCGCCTGCCAGGCGTGGTACGAGGCGGCTCCAAGCAACACCATCAGGATCGCAGACAGGAAGGTGATGGAGAGCACGCCGGCAGCGCTGAGACCCGGCCGACCCGACCCGGCCATCGCCAGCTGAACCAGCCCGCTGCCGTTTGACGCTGCGGGAGAACAGGGGGCGCTAGTGAGGGGAGCGAAAGTAGCGCCATCTGTGGGATGTTGTACTGGTAAGTCACATTCGCCAGTTGAAATTCGCCGGCACATTAAATAATTTTTTGAAGCCAACGACTGTCCTTGTGTAGCCTAGGTCTGTCCTGGTGTAATTAGTGCTAATGTTGCGGCGTTTCGCGCCTTCATTTCCTTTGCTAACGAAGCTCCGTTGAAAGGAATACCATTGAAGGCAGGCCCTCGTCTTATCACTGCGCTATGAGCCTCGAGTATGCTGCTGTTCGTGAACCTACCGACCGAACACTATATCGACACGAGCACACGCCATGTGATCAGAACCACATCTTTATCAACCTCAGCACATCCCAGCGGCCGACGCTGGCTGACTACTCACGGACTGCTGCCACAGAGGCGAGGAACCCTCCCGCGGGGTGGCTGCCGTTCGCCCGTCCGACCCGGTACTCCAGCAGCAGGTATCCTCCGCTGCTGACCACAGGTGGCGGTAGTGTCGCGCCGCTGCCGGCCACCAGCAGCTCCGAGTTGGAGAAGGCGCCGTCCCGCGCCTGGACGCGCTCAGAGCTGGCGTTCAGGAGGAAGTAGGAGAAGTGCAGGGACAGCAGGCTGCCGTCGTTTGTCTGTGAACAGTGGTGTTATGAGTGATAGTGATGAGTGGTGACATGTCACCGGGTGATGACATGTGATACGGTCAGCGCTGCTGACAGCCGGACAATATCCGAGGTAGATATTTTAGATGTAAATGTTATGCTAGAAAAGCAGACGAGTTTACCAAAAGGTGACACAAACCAAAATAAAATCGTGTATTTTGACGAAACTTAATTAACGCATGTGTATTATTGTTGTATGATGTTAATCGGTGAGTACCGTCGCTCATTCATCTTCACCAATCGTCGCATGTTGTCAGTGCCATCACCATCTCGTCGTGCGAGCCTACCAGTCGCTGCAGCGGACCCCGACTCACCTCGAACCTCCAGAGGCCGGTGGCAGGACAGCGGCCGGCGGCGGCTGACACGCTGTAGTTCTGACCTCGAGAGAGGAGCACATCACAGCCGCAGCGGCACGTCGGGCTCACGTGCGCCCTCTGCACCGGGGACAGCGTGACGGGAGCGGCGGGACACGGCGGCAGGTGACACCGCTGAGACTGAGTCACGTCACCCTGTGGGTCACCGGGTCAGGTGAGGCCACTGGGTCATCTCACACTGCGGGTCACCGGGTCACATCACACACTGCGGGTCAACGGGTCAGGTGGGGTCACTGGGTCACATCACCCTATGGGTCACCGGGTCAGGTGAGGTCACTGGGTCACCAGGTCAGGTGAGGTCACTGGGACACCTCACTATGTGGGTCACCGGGTCAGGTGGGGTCACTGGGTCACATCACCCTGTGGGTCACCGGGTCAGGTGAGGTCACTGGATCACCTCACTATGCGGGTCACCGGGTCAGGTGAGGTAACTAAGTCACCTCACCCTACGGGTCACCGGGTCAGGTGAGGTCACTGGGTCATCTCTCACTGTGGGTCACGGTCAGGTGAGGTCACTGGGTCACATCACTATGTGGGTCACCAGGTCAGGTGAGGTCACTGGGTCATCTCACCCTGTGGGTCACCAGGTCAGGTGAGGTCACCAGGTCAGGTGAGGTCACCGTGTCACTAGGTCATTTCACACAGCGGGTCACCGTGTCAGGTGAGGTTACCTCACCCTGCAGCATACAAGATTAGCTGCAGGCTGGAGATCCACATGAGGTTACGTACTATGCTGAGGGAGGGCCTTCACGCGACCGGGTGTCCAGAAATCAGGATGAAGTCATGATGTCATCCTTTCACCCTCAGTTACGGAGAGGCAGGATGCTGGAGCGTTTTTCGTCGATGCATCGTGGTGAATAGCGATGGTTACCGAGATATGTGGCTGCAGGGTAGTTAGGAGCGGATTATGACCGGGGTAACGCTACGGATCAGCACCTGGACAGGAAGTCATGACGGACAAGCAATCGAGGTGGCGATACTTCTAGAAGTTTTTAGTACGATCGAGGCAGTGTCATGCTCTGGGAACGCAAACTTGGAAACATATATGCAACTGTTGTTCTGCAATGATGACCGTTGCAAATCTTTTGCGAGGTAATGGTGACATAAGTCTATTTTAAAAATGAGACTCCGAATAAGCTCAGAACGAGACAATGCTCAGCTGTAATAATGCCGCCCAGTGTGATGTGATGTGAAGGCAAAATAAAAATAAAAAATGCAGACAATTCATGAGATAAGCGCTAGTGCAGATCAGTGTCGAGTGGTGAGAAATCATCGGGCCGCTGAGTCTCTCTGTGAACCTGTCTCCACAGGTGTCTCTATGACCGATACCTTGCAGTAGGCGCCGTTGTTGCGAGGCGGCGGCGAGTTGCAGAAGCGATATCGGACGCGGGTGGCAACACCGCAGCTGCCGGCACGGGGACCACTCAGACCGCGGACCGAACCCGCCGTCCGTCGTCACTGAAACGGGACCAACGAGAGGTGAGATACATACATCACACACGGGGACCACCCGGACCATGGTCCGAACCCGCCGTCCGTCGTCACTGAAACAGGGACCAACGAGAGGTGAGATACATACATCACACACGGGGACCATTCGACCATGTCCGAACCCCGTCCGTCGTCCCTGAAACCGGACCAACGAGAAGTGCAGGGGCGGCGCCACCACTTACACTGGGAGGGGCAAAGCGAAAGGGGGCCTCCTTTTCCCGGGCCTCCTCCCAGGGGCCTCCCTGCTTAGGGCCTCCATTGATTTGGGGCTAGCAAAGCGATGCCGATGTTTATTGCTTCTCTTTAATGGTAAACACTGAGCGATATCTACTATTCTCTTCCGGTATCTCCGAATGGAGGACCAAACATCAGCTGCCACTTTCCTTGTGATGCTCAAACCCGGCTGCCTCTCTGCTCGCTACAATGTTTTCTGCTGCCGAGTGTGACTACCGTTGGTAAATGTCAAAAATGTGTTTTCTTAGCTGGAATTAGCTATTAGTTTGGATGGTTGCATACGATTGAAATTCCATATTGGGCCCCTAGTAATTTTTCACTTATATTGTTTTTATTGATTTTTATCTTTTTTATACCTATAAGATTGACTAACACAGCACAATCACAAACGGATGTTGTGTAATACAGAGAACATGGGACAATACAATTACGACAATACAAAGCATACGTAACCAGAAATGTCGTCAAGGAAGCGGGCGTTGCTTTAACGGCCCATTCCCAAGCGTGGATGGCTCCATTCCCAAGTGTTGAAAGGTTCAATGAAACGGCTGAATAAGGCACGTACAAGGATGGAGCAATACAGTGTGGCAGGTATGGCATAGCCATATCCAACTTTTAGAAGCTGGAGTTAGTAAACTGAGGGGTCTGCTATTTCATCTTTAAAACCAACGACACCAGTTTGGAATCAGCTTTATCAATATATTTATTTTTTGTACCAAGCCCTGAAACTTTTAAAAGAATTACGCCGCGGAGCGGCGCGATAAAATTTTTGAATATTATGCCCTGGACATGCATTATCATTAATCCGTCGCTTTGCGTATAGTGCGGACTGCGGACCTCCTAAAACTGTTTATTTTGGCCTTAAAAGGCTGTAAGAAAGTGATAAAGCAGCCTTTTGCCCAATTAAGATATAGATAGAAGTTTAAGCTTATAACAACACAATTAAATGCGCCTCAAAACGTTGCGATTTTTATCAGTTTTCACTCGTATACAATTTGTTTGTATTGCGAAATGGCGCCGCGAAGCGGCGCGAAAACTTTGTGATTTTGTTCGGACAATGTCCAGGTAAGCTAGACTCAACCAGGGGCGGATAACCGAAGGGAAGATGGCCATGGGCTTTCATACGCCCTTGTTTTATAGTTGGTGCTAGGTTAAATATACTAAATTAAAACAGCTGGATCGCCCCCCTGAGCTGGGTCTACGCTTGGTGCGCCCGAGGCGTGCCGAGGGCGCAACCTTTTTGTTGCGCACCCCCTCTGACTGAATCCTGGATCCGCGCTGATTAACAATATATATAAATGTCACAATAAAAGGCCCCTCCAATGAAGGCCAAATCCGAAGCTTAACTATTTTATGGTAGTTTTTAGGGCCGATTTTAGTGGCAGCGGGCCTCTTGCCCTAGTAATGAGGGCTCTTGTCTGGTATCGGGAGCCTCCTGGTCTAGTACCGAGGGCACCTGTCTATATTGGGGGGAGCGCTCCTATTAGTACTGGGGTCTCAGTGTCTATACTGGGCCTCTGTCTAGTACTGAGGAGTAGGGCCTCTGTTAAGTAATGGGGCCTATTCTATCTAGTACTCGGGGCCTCCTGTCTACATACTGGGCCCTCTGTATAGTAATGGGGCCTCCTGTTAGTATGCGGGGCCTCTCGTTTAGTTCGGGGGCCTATGTCCAGTTGCGGCACTCCTTGTCGTTATACTGGGGAACCTCTCTGTTAAGTATCAGGGGTTTCTGCTTAGTATGGGGGCTCCTGTCTAAGACTGGGGCCTCCTGTCTTAGTCTGGGGTATCCGGTTTAGTGTTTAGTATCGGGGGCTCTTTGTAAAATGACTGGGGCCCCTGTCTAGTACTGAGGGGGCTCCCCTGTTTATTATGAGGGTATCCTGTCTAGTACGGAGGCTCCTGTCTGTCAGTACTGGGGGCTCCTGCTTAGTATGGTGACCTCCTTTCTGATGCTGGAGGCCTCCTGTCTAGCACTGCACTGGGGGCCTCCTGTTTAGCACTGCACTGGGGCCTCCTGTTAGGCACTGCAACTGGGGGCCTCCTCTCTAGCACTGCGCTGGGGGCCTCCTGTCTACACTGCATTGCGGGGCGCTCCGTTTAGCACTGCGCTGGGGGCCTCCGTCTAGCACTGCACTGGGTGCCTCCTGTCTAGCACTTCACTGGGGGCCTCCTGTCTATCACTGCACTGGGGCCTCCTGTTCAGCACTGCATGGGAGCCCTCCTTCTAGCACTGCATGGGGTGCCTCCTTCGTAGGCACTGCACTGGGGCCTCCTGCTAGCACTGCACTTGGGGCCTCTGTCTAGCATGCGACTGGGGCCTCCTGTTGTAGCACTGGCAAATGGGGGCCTCCCTGTTTAGCACTGCACTGGGGGCCTCCTGTTTAGCACCGCACTGGGGCCTCCAGTTTTAGCATCTGTACTGGGCCTATGTCTAGCTGATGCACTGGGGGCCTCCCTGTTCAGCATGCCACTGGGGGCCTCCTGTCTTAGCATTTTTGCACTGGGGCCTCCTGTCCTAGTCACTGCACCTGGGGCCCCTGTTTAGCACTGCACTGGGGGCCTCCTGTCTAGCACTGCACTGGGGGCCTCCTGTTAAGCACTGCACTGGGGGCCTCTGTCTAGCACTGCACTGGGGGCCTCCTGTCTAGCACTGCACTGGGTGCCTCTGTCTATCACTTGCATTGGGGGGGGGGGGCCTCCTGCGCTAGGCACTGCAACTGGTTGGCCTCCTGTCACACTGCACTGGGGGCTCTCGTCTAGCACTGCCTTGGGCCTTCTCGTTAGCCACTGCACTGGGGGCCTGCCTTTTTAAGCACTGCAGCTGGGGACCTCCTGTTCAGCAGCTGCACTGGGAAGCCTTCCTGTTAGCACTGCACTGGGGGCCTCTGTCTAGCACTGCACTGGGGGCGCCCTGTTTAGCACTGGCCAACTGGGGGCCTCCTGTCTAGCACTGCACTGCGGGGCTCTGTTTAGCACTGCACTGGGGGCCTCGTCTAGCACTGCACTGGGGGCCTCCTGTTTTAGCAACTGCATGGGGCCTCCTGTCTAGCACTGCCTGGGGGCCTCCTGTTTAGCACTGACTGGGGGCTCCTCTTAGCACTGCACTGTGGGCTCCTGTCTACGCATGCTGGGGCCTCCTGTCTAGCACTGCACCTGGGGCTCCTGTCTAGCTGCACTGGGGCTCCTGTCTAGCCTGCACTGGGCCCCTGTTCTAGGCACTGCACTGGGGGCCTCCTGTTTAGCAGCTGTCACTGGGGCCTCCTGTTTAGCACAGCGCACTGGGGGTTCTCCTGTTTAGCACTGCATTGGGGGCTCTCCTGTCTAGCGCTGCACTGGGGGCCTCTCTGTCTAGCACTGCACTGGGGCCTCCTGTTACACTGCACTGGGGCCTCCTGTCCTAGCACTGCACTGGGGGGCTCCTGCCTAGCACTGTACTGGGCTCCTGTTTAGCAATGCACTAGGGGCCTCCTGTCTAGCAACTGCACTGGGGCCTCCTGGTTTAGACTGCACTGGGGGCTCCTGTCTACACTGCACTGGGGCCTCTTCTAGCACTGCACGGGGATTCCTGTTTCAGCACTGCACTGGGGCCTCCTGTCTAGCACTGGCACTGGGGCCTCCTGTCTAGTACTGCACGGGGGCTCTCTGCTTAGCCTGGCAGCTGGGGGCCTCCTGCTTAGACTGCACTGGGGTCTCTGTTAGCGACTGCACCCGGGGCCTCCTGTCTAGCACTGCACTGGGGGCCTCCTGTCTAGCACGCACTGGGGGCCTCCTGTTTAGCACTGCACTGGGGGGCCTCCGTGCTAGCACTGCACTCGGGCCTCACTGTCTAAGCACTGCACTGGGGGCCTCCTGTTTAGCGACTGGCACTGGGGCTCCTGTTTAGTACGGGGGCCTCCTGTTTATTATGGGGCTCCTGGCTAGTACTGGGCTTCCCTGTCTAGATACTGGTGGCTTTCTGTCTAGTACTGGGGCTTTCTGTCTCGTACTGGGGGGCCTCCTGTATAGTATGAGGGGCCTCCTGTTCTAGTACTGGCGGCCTCCTGTCAGTACTGGGGGCCTCCTGTCTAGTATGGGGGCCTCTGCTTTAGTACTGAGGCCTCCCGTCTAGACCTGGGGCCTCCCTGTCTAGTACTGGCGCCTCCTGTTAGTAATGGGGCCCCTGTATAGTATCTGGGGCCGACAGTGGCCTCAGCAGTTTGCTTACTGTAGGAAAATTTGGACCAGGGACACATAATTTTCTTTCTTTTGACAAGTGGTGCCAGTGGGCACCTTTTTGTGAATTAGGCCTCCGGAATTCTGGGGGGTCAAAAAACATATGTTTGCCCCCCCTGCCCCCCCCCGGTGCGCCGCCCTGACGAGAGGGAGATGGAGACACTCAGACCGCCGGACCGAACCCGCCGTCCGTCGTCACTGAAACGGGACCAACGAGAGGTGAGATACATACATCTCACACGGGGACCATTCGGACCACGAGAAGTGAGATACATAGGTACAGGGTGTCATAGAATGAAGTATCATCATATTTAAATGTCACGTTTTTAACCGCACGTGCAATTGTCTTTTTGCTTCTTCAAGCTGACTGGTGAATTGGAACGACTCAAAATGATGACACTTCCATTCCAGGATGTGAACTGACGAGGAAATTGCGTTTTGCGTTGAGACTTATATTTTGCCGAGATTGAACTTTGGACGACACCGGACGCAAGTTTTTAAAGATCTGTCCCGTCCGAAATTGTCGCAATAACTCAAACTATGACGGGTATCGACCGGGAACGTAGCCAAGGTGGGGGGGGGGGGACACGGGGGCCATTCTTCCCTGAGCAAAATAAATTCAACTTAGAATGAGAACTTTGACGGGTCGTGCAAAGAGTTTCAGTCCCTAACACTCTACAGTCTGATACTACCCCCCGGTCAGTATCAAATTGCTCGGGGATCAAAATGAGATTTTTTTCCCGACGTGCCCCCCCCCCCCTGATAAAAATATCATGGCTATGTGCCTGGTATCGAGTATCGACGTGAAGCTTTCAGTGCCTCATGCTGCATCGATTATTCGTCTTCTCTCGAAATGTTAGTAAATTTCGTGCTGTTCTTTGGGAGATAATGACGTTTTAGTGACGTCATGGCATGCCATTTTTTGTGGGGGAAAATAAATGTTTAAAAATTAAAGATTTTAAGCAAATTGCCAATACCAACGTCAAAAGCTTGGTTATTGTATTTTCTTTAAACTTATCTCTGATTTTCGAAATTTTGAGTTTTTGACCCTATTTTTCTTCTTCACAAAATCAATTTTTTGAAGATATTGCCAAATTTAATATATATTTCAGAACCAAACATGGACGATACCCAAACCGAACTTCAAAGCACTATCTTTATTTTTGACTGACCTATGGCTCCCTAAGTACTCATGAAGTAATTTTCTGAAATTGTGTTTTTTGTTTTTAGTGACAAGGCACAGACAAATAAATGAGTTGTAGAAGCATCGTATGGCAAGCCATGACGAGCGATCGGGTATCTCCTGTTTTGCTCTTTTGCTCTGCATCGAACGATGCTGGTGGTATAACCGTACGGCGCCAAATATATGAACAGTGGAGGCAAATTTGATCGTATATACTTCATTTAATGACGCACTGTACATCCCACACAGGGACCACCCAGACCACGGACCAAAGCGGCTACCGCATTGTCACTAAAACAAAACTCGACAGAAGCATCGAACTGGCCATAAATAACAATCATATGCTCAGGGCTCAGGCTCAAAGTGCTTCTGTCCTCATCTCACTTGCACGGACCACAGACTGAGTTTAAACTTAAACCCAGTCCGTCTGGGAACGAGAACGGATATCTTTGAGTGTAACTACGTTGTCAAAGTCAAGGGCGTCAGTATTCAGAGCATGTAATTGCATTGCATCACATTGCAAGAAGGGCTGCGACCTTCACGATCCTGACGTGTTAACCATCTTTATCATTGGCTTATTGTGTGGTTTGCTTTGCAACTCCCATGGTGAGTGCAAGAGGCGTAACCGGTCGATGTTATGGAGTCATAAATTACTATAAATGTAACTGCTACAAATATAAATGCAATGCGTAACATAGATACAGAACAATCAGAAATCGGGGCCGGGCCGAAATTTAGGCCCGGTTTGGTCGTCCGACGTTGACCGGTCTGTGTTTCGTATGAGATGACTGAGTGAACATTGAAAACCACATACTAGTCACCATTGGTATGGCTAACTGGTGCAGCACAAAACAAGGCAAAGCATAGCTCGATTACAGTCATACACAGCACATGCATCATGCATGACTGCACATTGCATGTTAAATGCATGACGCTGCCTCGATCAAACACTTCGTGAGCCCGGCATGTCAGCACACCAGCCAGCTCAGACTCGGGAGCCAAGCACAGCGATTGTAGATTCAAACCCAGCCGAAGCCACAGTTCCGTGTCTGACTTTACATCTCTAGTACCGGTGCCGCGTCGCCTAGAATCGTTCACCATAACGTTATTCTTTACCCTTTTCGAAAGATATGCGACCCATTTTCTTATAATTTATATTACATCGTAAAGCTATGTGATGGGCATATGATGGGCAACAAACAGCAGAAGATAGACCTGAAAAGCACCTTACAATAATCCGTCTAGTAAAAAGCTAACTTCTTCAACTTCAAAATACTCCTTGCGCCGCTGGTCTCGACTACGGAACAAGCCAAACCCAGCGAATAAATTTAGTCGCGATAAAGTCGTGAAAGCATTAGCATGCCAGCATGCTGGCAAGCTTATTGTCTCATAATTCATAGAGCATTAAATCAAAGGCACCATATTTCTGCAGGGCGTTTAATTCGTAGTCCTAGCACCGCCATAAGGCACCGCCGCCCATAATACCCGCCTCAGGCATGTTACATTAGTTAACGTAGTGTCTTGTCGGCGCTCTATACGAAAACACCCGCGGGATAAGAACTCACTGGGGAGCATAGAGGATTTTGCACCGAAACTCGCTAAAGTTTGCCTTCTAATGGCCACTTGAGCTCCAATGGAGCATCTCCGGTCGGTCAGCTGCGGCACCCCTCCCCACCATCCGGCGGTTCCCTGAGGGGCGCGGCGCGCGGTGGGTGTGTAACTGGACTTCCCGCCGGCCGTCTCAGCAGTGATGTGATCTCAGCTGGCCAGCGGGCGCCTCCCCCGGTCCGCTGGGGAAAATGAAGTCATTCCGGCACCGAGGCAGGTCTCCGCGAGCCAATCCCGTTTTATTATACCTGTGGTTGCCATGGTTACGCAGGAGGGTGGTTCGGCAGAGCCAGGGCGAAGGAAGGGGAATACAGTGCGGAAAAAACAGGTATCGAAACGGGCCGACAGCTTTGGTTTGGACGACGGGCAGCGTGCTGCGTTGTGTTGACTTGGGGAACAATCGAATCATTGCTACTTCCAAGTCGAAATGCGCTCCCCGTTAGACACTTTGATGACATGTTTTTGTTTTTATCTAAGAACGTCATCTTTCATATTCCATGTAATAGGGCAATCATCACAGCAAAGATTATTGTAAAGAACGCATGGGTCATAATGTGCCCGCATTCTAGGATGCCCAAAATATGATATAGAGATGACAATTGGCATGAGTTGAGTAGAAATGGTAGACAAGACTTAAAAAGGCACGATCCTTATGGCAGCCACATATTACTGCTCCAATCAAACGGACTGAGTCTCACGATGCCCCTTTGACTTAACTGAATCGACGCTCTGAGCAGAAGCCATTTCAGTTGACATCAAACAGCTCCCGAAAGTGCTGTAGGCGTGGCGCCTGAGGCGATTGGCTGATATCTGGCCTAATAACGGTCGCCGGGCAAATGGCCCGTGGCGCGAGACTTGGCACGCGGGACCCGGCACGACACCGGGCCATTCCCAGCAGCATACTGGACTGGTGGTATGTGACAGGATAACACGCACAGGGGTGCCGGCTGCAGTGTTAGCGTGCGAAATATACCGACAGGTAGCAGATGGCCTTCTGAAGTTCGGTCGCGAAAAGCCACTCAGTTCCCACCACAGCCCGTCAAAATGGAAACAACAGATACAAAGGGTGTTTGGGTGTAGGGGTGCCGGGTGCAATGACGCCGAAACTTAGGCAAGGTTAGACAATGTTGAGAGAGGCTGAGTTGAGATGACAAAAAATAATTAAGGTATATGCAGGTAGGACTGCGACTGGTGTGCACTGGCAGATCCAGGGAGGGGGCATTTAGGGCCATGCCCCCCAAAGGCCTAAAGTGGCTTCTGTTTACCCCTTCCCCCCCCAAAAAAAAAAGATCAAAGCCTCATTAACAAAAAGCGATACGATTATTATGTATAATGGCTTTGCCTCTGTTGCCATGACTGCAAGTTTCGATGGAAACCAACAACAGGTTAATATTACAAATAAGAGGAATAACAGAAAGAATGCAGTTATCCAGGGAAATAAAACGCAAAATTGTCCCGCCGTTCCGCGGCGCAATTTAAATACCGAATACCTATATGGGGGTATGGGGGTTTAAAAATCGTGCCGTTTCCCATCGCATGTTATGTTTTATGTTGCTACTTTCTTATATTATTGTGCAAAAATAGTTCGCTTTTACACTTTTTTATCCACACTTTAAAAACGCACAATACAACTCGGCACTGCTCTAAGGTTATTGCCGCCAGCACTGTGACGCAATGCAAATCAATAATCAATTCAAATTCAATCCAAATGTGATGAAATGGATAAATTTATCCAGTCCAGTTAATCCAATTAATCCAGCTCATATTTACTTCTGTAAACAGTAAAAGCGATTTTCACTCTGCGCATTTTCCCCTTTGCCGATAATTCATGCCACTCTTAGCTCTTCCATTCACATCATTATTTCTGTGCGTGCTGCTGTGGAGGGGAGTCGCCACTGGGCAGCCTATATGTCTGTCCAGCACCATTGTCCCCTGCATCACACACGCGGGTGTTGTCGCCGCGTCCCCATCCGGTGCCGGTCGGCCACTCAATCCTTTGTGACTGGTTCAATTAGCGCTGCCCGGGCCAGTCGGCGCGGATTAGTGCCCGCCCCCGGGGGCAGCCGTCGCCACCCCGCCGCCCCGCTGCACCGCGCGCTGATGACTGCCGCCGACGGACGCGACTCACCCCGCACCTGATCGATCAGAGAAGGCACGGACCGTTCCGATGGCCCCTTATGGAACATGGTGACCCCATGTCGGCTCCTGACTACTTCCGAGTGATTTGGATGGCCACTACTGGCCCCTCGAATGGTCTCTGACGGCCTCCTTATACTCCCTGATGGACCTCGATGACCCTGATGACCCCTGCTTGACCCTGCCATACACTGAAGGGACCATGATGGTCCCTAGTGGTCTCCACTCCCCGATGATCCTTTATGGCCACCGTCGCACCGATGGCCTCTGGTAGCCCCCGATGGCCCCCATGGCCCCAGATGATGGCCCACGATGGCCCCTATCGGACCATGATGATCCCCGATGGCTCTTACTAGCCCCCTAGGACCCCTTAGCCCCCGATGAAGCGTGAGATCCCGGACATGCAGAGGTGGAGTCGTATAATTAATTATGCCGTGCGACCAGGGACACCGGACGCGTCGCCACACCAGTGTGGGGGGGGCGTGGGGGTGACTGTGACGCCTGATTGGCTGGTTTTCGCGTGCGGCACCCATGCGTGTCTGCTCTGAACACCACCAACAGTCGACACGCGTCCTGACAGACGTCATGTTTAGCCGAACACCGAGTCTGAGAGACCTCCTGACATTGGTCCTGACAGCTCCCGCTAGCTCCTGACAGCTTCTGTCGGCTTCTGACAGTTCTGCCTGAGAGGCTCTCAAAGAGCGGGGGTTGCCGCAGATTGCGTGCCAACTGCCAAGCTGCTACAAAGCCGACGGCGGAATTGGAGTATGGGCAGAGGTGATTCTCTTTTGTATGGCTGCACGACTATAGGATAGCAAACAGACACGCTCTGTTGCAGCACAGTAAACAAATTATCACCGTTCTGTTTGTTTATGTTTTGATTGGTATTGGTCTCGATGGCTTTTTACCATTACCATAATTTGGATTTATTACGGAGCGGGACAGAAGCCCATGGATTTGGCCTATCATCGCTCGGGTCATAATAGCCTACTTGTTTCGTCACACGAGGCGGGGTTTTTATGAGCGCGGGTGGCCGCCCACAGTCGTCACGGCCTCTGAACACCCCTGCGTTAATGGTCACGGTGCGTTACACACAGACAGACACACAGAGAGATAGACAGGCAGAGGCAGACAGGGCCGGCCATGAATCTCACGTTCAAGATCGGATCCACACAGTGGTCCAATTAACGCTGGCTCAAATCTCACAATGCCAAGATAATAATGAAGTGTTTTCATCCATCCGAGAACTGGAGTTTCTCTATTTGAATACAAATGGCATACAAATGTCTGAACAGTGAGTGATAACTGAAGAGATGTCTGAACCGTGAGCCTTGAAGAGCTTCGGGTACCGACCATGCTGAATCGGATGCTACTCACATGTGGGCGGCAGAGTGGGAATGCAGACCGTCTTCACGAGATGCACGGAGCCCTTCCAGCCGAACGTCATGTACGAGAAGCAGTACTTGGCGAACCTCTCTGAGAACATGCCACAGCTGAAGGAGCTGGCACTGGCGCCCCCGGAGACACGCCTCTCCCCGACGTAGCGCTCCGTGGTGGGTGGCACGGCCGAGGCCACTGCAGCGCGCTCCACACAGGTCACCCTCACCACATCCGCGGCCGCCGCGCACTTGGGCCGGCCATAGTACACCTCCACCCCTGTCCGGCACGGGAACACACTGCCGCTCGACTCGCCGCGCGCGTGGAGCTTGAACGCCGCGTGCCACTGGACGCGCATCACGTTACTCCAAGCGATCAGCGCACTGTCGGCCGTGTTGGCCAGCAGCTGAAGTTGGAAGAACGCCTGCCGGTCCAGGCGGTCGCACGCCACGCGGATGTCGTGCGCGCGCTCGTAGAAGTGCCGCAGAGGGTAGCTGTCGGTGACGCGACCGGCGAGCGGCTCCGAGGTGTTGCCTCTCCGCTCTGACACCACCAGCTGCGCCGAGACGGAGAAGCGGCGCCGCCGGCGTGGCGGACACAGGGACACAGCCATCCGCACGTGCGCCACCACCGAGGTGTGCGAGCGGGCCTCGGACGGCAGGCTGGCGAACACGGACGGCCAGCGGACCAGCAGGGGAGCGCTGGAGGTCAGCAGACGGCCGGCGGACAGCAGCAGAGCGGAGTACCGACCGCCCTGCTGCACGGAACCGCAGGGGAAGGTCACTGACAGCGGCGGCACCGCGTCCAGCGCCGGCCTCGGCACCAGCACTGACAGTGTGTCCACCGTCTCTCCCGAGGCGAGGTGCTGGAGGGAGACGCTGAGGTCGGCCAGGTCCGCCTCCAGAGATGTGACGCTGACGCTGCGAGGTGGAATGAAACGTGGGTTAGATGGTGTTCAACCGGCTTTTGGTGCGGATTGAGGTGGCTTTAGATGACAACTGGTTGCATCTGGTTCGCTGGAGAGGTTATTGCGTGACGACCATTTATAGTGTTACTTGTACTCAGGGTAATTTGGGTTAACGGAGCGTTTCTCAGCCTCGAGTTTTTGTTTTCGTTGGTAGCCGCACTGAACAATCTAGAACGGATCGTGAGGTCGCTGTGTCGCCTTGCCGGCTCACTAACAGCTCTGCCGAATGGGTCCGCGGCTACCGGCCGTAAGCCGTCAGTGGCGCAGTTCTCCGTTATATACGACCCAGTCGGGTACGGAGCCGCAGGACACGCGACGCTTTGTCCTGTGGTCGATAGAAGGCGGTCTTGGAGTACGTCCCTGGGATAGTGGGTGGGGAGGGGGATTCGATAATGCACCAAAGGTTATGTGAGTCGGAGGCGTGTTAATCGGAAATAGCTAGTTGGTGATCTGGTCTTTTGTATATTCTTTGTGCAGCAAATCGACGATAAAACATAGCTTCTTTTTCAAAAGAGGGCGTCATTGAGACCTGTGTTATCATCACGACGATCCGTTTCAGCAGACTTGCTGTTGAACCTGGGTGTCTTCCAAATTAACTGTAAGTACGTGTTGATAAGCAATATAGCAAGCAACGGCTTAATCTGTATCGTGCTGTGGAGACGTATATTTACCTGTCGCCTGTGGTGTTTGTTGACCATCTGATCAACACGGTGATGTCACTCTGCAGGGCAGTGGCGTTATCATCCCCAAACTCCACGGTGAATACCGGCGCGGTATCTTTTTCCTGAGCCGTCTCATGGCCATCTCCTGATGTCTCCTGGCCGTCTCCGGATGCCTCCTGGTCGTCTTCTGATGACTTCAGATCGTCTATTGATGCATCCTTCTTGTCTTTCATTCGCTGCAGGTCGTATCCCGATGTATCGACGGACCTCCGCGCCAAAGCTTCGCCTGTGGGGAATCGATCGAGTTCTGGTCAGTATTGATCCAAACTATGGACCCGTTCAGGTCAATTGATTGGAAGCTGGATGGTCCACAATGCGAATTTCGCTGGGCATCACTTGACTATAGAAATCAACCTTCCACAAAGCGCTGATCCAGCTTGTTTGGCCTTACTCATTGACTATGGAGTTCGCCGACAGGTGACTAACTTATATTGGAGGTATTCAGGGTACGATCGAGCGCCTACTGTTGACGGCGACTGGTGGCTTCGTGGAACACCATAATAGGGTAGCAACTAGTAGCCTTGTGAACTTATCGAACCATCAACAGTTTCGACACTTCTAATCGCTCCTGCAGTGACGTCTCCTGGAAAACGTACCTGTATGAGTGATGTTGAGAATAGCCATGCCCAGGATCAGAACGATTCTGAGTTCCATCGAATCCTGTCCGCGCTCTCCAGCTCCTCATACAGCCATCAGAGCTGAAATAGGACACAGCCGGTAACACAGTCATCAGTACATCACGTTCCGCTGTCAGCGCCAATAATACGATGTCCGGCACAGCATTGGCATACACATTAGCGGACAAAGCGGCTGCGCGAGCCTCCGGAACTCCGCACTCTCACGGTTCGTCCGGCAATGGCGACGACTTCCCGCGGCCCGGGTCAGACAATGAGTCCCTATATTGACAGACGGCGGCTGTGGGGCGACGGACGGCCTTGTGTGCCAAGAAATCGCCGGCGGCAGTCGAGGGGCGCTGTGTCGCGCCGCCGCCGAGGCAGAATGACGCGATCGATGACGAGTCACTACCAGGTGCTGAGGGTCTGGAGGGTGTCCGGCCCGCGGGCCCGACCCGCGCGGCACCCCGAGACATCGCGTGGAGCCGCACAAAGGGTCCCCCGCGACACCGTCTGTCCGGTCAACAGGCGGCAGTTGTGGGTGGAGGTGGTGCTGTATTTCATGAACGTCTTCGTGATAGAAGTCAGTGTAAATGATATCCATTAATGTATTAGGCGGATGTCGCCAGCTGCTGGACATGAAGGGTGGTCTGTTGGCGATGCATAATTAAACGCTACGTATCCGGCATATCCGGCCGGTGAGAGGTCATGCATCAGACAGCGGATCAGACACAATGACAGCGGCGCTGCGAAAGCTCCTCAGATGTTTGACCGGCGAAATAGGACAAAGGGCGGCTTATGTAAAGCCAAGAGAGAACAGTCCTATTCTTAAAGCATTTAAACTTTAAAGCATCTGATATTTTTTTCATGAAGGTACTCTTTACGGTGCAAACCAATCCAAAAACAACCTAGCATTCAGCATATTTAATCGATCGAAATAGCTGCAAACATGTCTTCAATGCCATCCCGACATGTTCATTCTTCATTGTTCATTCTTCATTGATTCTTCATCAGACATGTTCATTCAATGCCATCCCGACTGTTCATTGATATTCGTCTGGTTCCATTAATTTCACTCGTATTCATACTGCAGATATAACTACACTTGTGCGTATTTTTTCAACATGACATATGTGTGCGCACTGTTTTTGTGGCACTCGACATGCCCGCCGTGTGATGTGAAGCACATACTAATAGCCACAAATAACAGTGACCAATTGCCGTGGGGGCTCGGTCCGATTATCGTGTCAGATTCGCGTCCTTGTTCCATTAGCCTCGTCGGTCGATCTCGGAGCAGGACACGAACAGGACACGATGTTCGCAGATTGGCGGGGGAGCAGCGCAACGATCGACCTGGCATGGAGACAATCAGCTGTTGCGCTGATCGCAGCTGGTTGCCTATGATCGCCGCTGATCGCTGCTTACCACTGCTTACCCTGGCTGCTTACCGCTGCCTACCGCTGGCCGCAGCTGATCTGCCGATTACTGCCGATCACTGCCGACCACCGCCGACTAATACAGACCGTCGCTGATTACTTTGGCGCCCAAGACATCCCGTCCTGCCCCGTCCGACAGTATGGCGCCCCAGACATCCTGCACTGTCTGCAGCAGACTGCGTGACGCGCCATCCGGTCTGTTCCGTCAGACTGTGTGGCACCGTCGCGCCAGTATTTCAGTTGACCTCGGGTGACCGGCCGGCAGCCAGCGGGGCGCCGCGGCCGGTCCCTCCGCCACCACGGCAGCCAAGTCTGAATCGATACATCGTGTGTTACATCGCCAGCGGCCATATACGATGGCCGAGGCCCAGACACGCGACGGCCGGATTTCGACGGCCGCCTTTGAGTGCTGGCTAGAATTTAAAGTAATAAAATTACTTATGTGTCCGATTGGCAAAGTCATGCTACGGAGAGTCGATACGGGTGAGATCAATATCTCAAACAAATAGCCTCCCAGGGGCGCAGTCAGGAGGCAGAGAAGGTACGTCCCCCCCCCCTCCCTACATCGGGCCGTCTTTGACACTAAAAAATATCGGCGACGTCCCTGTTATCGACTATTTAGGGGCCCTGCAAAATAGTGTATAATATAGTGGCCCAAATCCGGGGTGATATTTTTTAGCATTTTTTTGTTGGCCTTAGCCGAGGGGCCCCTGGAGATGCCATGCCCCCTTGCCGAAGGTCTGGCTGCGCCCCTGTGTGCTCCCGACACTTTTGGTCAAAGGCCGCTTTATTTGATGAAGAAAGAAAAAAAAAGTAATGATGATGATGTGTATTTCGGTGCCCCCACAGGTGGATTTTAAAGCAACCACGTCAGATACAGTCACACAACGGTTTTCCGTTGTTTCCGTTGAAATTTTGAATATGTTTGTATTGTCTATTTTTGTTTATATGCTTTGAAACTTCTTCCGTCTAAAAAAGCGGAAATGTGCACCATTTTAGCGATGCCCATTGCCTACGATGTAAGCAGACGACTGACGACACCGTAGAAAGAAAGTACAAATCCTTCTACTTATGTTTTTTTTTGTGTCGTCGCCGGTTGTGCGTGACTTGGCCGATGAACTGCCTCCCATTCCGCTACTCATTAGGGCAAATGGGAAATAAATCGGGCACCGGGTGAATAATGCATGGAGTGAAAAGACCGATGGCGCAGGCTAAAGAAAAACAAAGTCAGCGTGCTTTGCTCTGTTCGCTGACGCTGCGAGGAAAATATAATTTATGTGCGCATCATGTTATGCGATGAACTGCTCGATAATTGTTGTAAGTGTTTATGAGAAATGCCTTTTCACTGTACTGGGTACACTTATTGTTATCAGTGCGTCTTTTGACAGACCATCAGGCGCAGATCCCAGATTTCGGTCAGGGAGCAGCCAGTGCGCTGCATTAATAAAATCGCGCCCTCCGGGCGCGACATGGGCGCGACCCGGCTCAGGGGGGGGGGGGCGCCCCCTAGATCCGCGTCTGGGTATGTCACGCGCATGGTAACCGTATGAGCTTATCCTCGCTGTTCTGTTCGTTTTTGAAATTGAATTAGATAGTATGTACTTGGATATGCATATCATTACATGGTATACATATCCAAAAAGAGGGCGGTGGGAGCACACCGACCGCGCCCGGGGCGCCCCCACCGCCCCCAGGTACAATTTAAGTTTGTCACTTTTTCGGGAAAAGCGCTATCACTTGAGCGAATATTCGCTTTTGCGCTTATCCTAGTGCTGCATTTACTTATGTGCTATATGGAAAATAGAATACATAATAATGATGATGATGATGATGATGATGATGATGATGATGATGATGATGATGATGATGATGATGATGATGATGATGATGATAATGATAATGATGATGATGGTACTGACAGACTTATTGATATGACATTTTGTTAATCATTTACTTAAGGCTGTATCATAATATTTATATTGCACTAAAAGACAGGTTTGCACAATAAGGTTTACCTATGCATAGGTAGTAGGTACATTACATACCTACATATAGAGTTTGGAGCTGCTCAGTATGCTGAATAAATGTTTTGGTATGCAAATGATCATATATGTCATACGACAGTGTCAGTATCTTTTTGTGCATTCGGAATGTGGAAATGATACTCTGACTACATAATTTGCATAATGAGCAGATTACCAATGAGCAGAGCTTGGGAGCTCGCATCTATTAAAAAAACGTCTTAGATAGGGTCTCCTGACTCTGTCGTTGTGGACTAACGTGCAAACCCTTTGCACTACTTATGTATTATGTAATCAAATAAAATTAATATGCGTATACGTTACATATCCTTTGCCTTCACTGGACAGGGGACTGTAGAATCGCAAGGCAACGATATTGACCGGTGCGTGCGTGCTCGTGCTTCAATTATTCACATGACGGCTGAAAGTAGCGGCAAACGAAGCTGGTATTCATTAAAAAGAAACACACACACTTGTGAATGCGTCGAAATTTAGAACAATCCATAACACATGCGATAATAAGTTGATTGTAGTTGTAGATACCTATTATAATCATGTAAATCTACTCATTAGATTGAAATAATCCATGGGTTGAAGGGAACGCAATCTGAATTTACGTGAAACAAATTGGGTGATGCTTAAAAAAAAATCCTATTTTTTTCTGCGATTTATCACAAACGGATCATATTCAATAAAAGTCACGCTTCATTACAAAATAACTTTATAGAACTGCTCCTGCTGGCCAGTCTGTTCTGTGGACCAGCGCTGCTGCTGGTCAGCGTGTTCTGTGGACCAGCACTGCTGCTGGTCAGCGTGTTCTGTGAACCAGCGCTGCTGCTGGTCAGCGTGTTCTGTGGACCAGCGCTGCTGCTGGTCAGCGTGTTCTGTGGACCAGCACTGCTGCTGGCCAGTCTGTTCTGTGGACCAGCACTGCTGCTGACCAGCCTGTGTTGTCGAACTGAGGCCGTCCGTCGGCTCTATTTCAGGGCAGACCGGCACGCCACCCGGCAGTGTAAACTATCGACCACCAGGGGTCGCTCCGGCGCGCCGACCGGCTCAAAAGCCACCGCCATTTCAGCCGGGATCCAACACTCACGGTCTTCAGGCACGACAAGTAACAGGCTTTGTTATGCTTATTGTGTAACGTATGGGTTTCCACTTTTCGACGCAAACCGCGACTTATGGGTGATTTTGCCTGGTGTGTGCGTAGTCTACACGGCTCTGTCTCGTAGTGATTTGATGTACTGGCCCAGTGGGTAGCACTTTATAATTTAGGAGAGCTGCTAGCAAGCACGCCCGTCAACGCGCACATATATGCAGCGAAATAATGTTTTCAATGGTAATGTATGAGGCTGATGAAGGGGTTTGGTGATGTCAGTGTTTTTGGTAGGGCTGCCGGCTGGTATGGCGTTTGGCAATGTTTTGAACAGTTAAATCACTGTCGTTATGTCGCACGCGGTGCATTACGTATCGCCAAACGAATGTCTCTGTTTTTGTTCTACATCACCGCACGTACCACGCACTCACACACGCACACGCACAATGTGGTGGCGGGGAAGATAATGGAAATTAAATATTTACACAACATAAGGAAAGGTTGTCGGGAAGCGTGGTCTATACTTACGGTCGGTCCTTAACATTCATAATGCAAAGGCTAGGGTTGGAACAGCCCGACTTGCTCTTTTGAGTCTGTTAATGTCGACTGTCAGTGTCGGTTTATATATGGCATTGAAATAGCATTGACGTATAGCATATCGCCGTGCCATCACTTTCTGTCTCGGTACGTCCCTTCAACATCGTCAAGCATAAGACCAAGAGTCAAGCGTCAAGCGTATTGACCGTTCCGAATAGGATTGAACCAGGTTATTTTGATCTTTTATTTTGTAATCTGAATATGTTCAATAATCAATAAATGTTCGATGCTTTGTTAATACGGAACTCAGCTGTTCCGCCTACCGTCCTCCACTCTCACCTTAGCTGCAATTTTCCAGTATAGGTACCGCCCCCATTTCGATTCCCATCGTAGTCTAGACAAATTGGCAAACATTGATATCGGCTGTGTGTGCCTTCTGTTGGCTTCCAGACACCATGACGGCGGCGGCGGTGTCAGCCTGAAACCGGACGGTGGCCCCTCGGGCCTCGTATATCGGATGAGCGACTCTGTACCGCCGCCGCCGGTGTACTCTGTACTCTGTACCGCCGCCGACTCTGTACCGCCGCCGCCGGTGTACTCTGCCGAATCACTCTGTGTACCGCCGCCGACTCTGTACCGCCGCCGCCGGTGTACTCTGTACTCTGTACCGCCGCCGACTCTGCCCGCAGACGGTGGCCTTGGCCGTCACAATGACGCCGTCACGGCGCCATCACGCTGCCCCGGAGCCATGACGTCACATACCGCAGGCGCGGATATAGGGGGCGCTAGCCCCCCTCCCCTCTGAGGCGGGGCGCGCCCATGTCGCGCCCGTAGGGCGCACTTTTGTATGGACGCCCCCCCTCTGACCGAAATCCTTGATCCCCTTCTGCAGTATCACGCTGCTCTGGAGCCATAGTGACCACCAGTGGTGGGCATCGTTACTCATAAATGTAGTTCCATTACTCGTTACTTCGTTACTCATAAAATTAGTTCCGTTACCCGTTACTCCGTTACTTTGCGACGAACATAACGAAACTTTCTTTAGTCCGTTACTCCGCTGCTTAAGTGTACTATAGGTGTTCGGTTTATATACTTTTGAGGTGCCCCCCCATATTGAGTTCGCCCTCCCCAATGTTTGACCTCCCCTCCTCCAATGTTTTCTTATTGGCCGTGGCGGATCTAAGAGCGGCAAAGGCCATCTCCCACTCCGCCTGAATAGAAACAATTGACATGTTCCTATTCAGAAAAAAAATATAAGCAGCTGTTACGGAAAGGTGTGCGACATCACGTGACGTTATTTTCTATTTGGGATGTTTATAATGACTTCTTCTTTTATTTTAACACGCAACTGCTACGACAATTTTTTCGGGCCGCGAAACTAAGCATTTTTTCATGATTTCGAGCTGGGATTCCAAATTCGTTGCATATCACGCTAAGAAGCATAAGATGAACTATCTATTGAGTCAAAAATGTATAAATTATGCTTGTTGTGTATATCATGTTATGCGGCTTCTCTACTGAGGCTCATCTCTACTGCTTGTGACAAAACTGCCAAGTAGACAATCCGACCAGTACTTCCGTCGTGTTTCAATGCACAGAGGAAAGAGCTTCCGGTCATCAAGTACTTTGTTAAGTATGGGCAATTTTGCGTAGATGAATATGTCTTGTATAAGCATTAATTATTTATTATGTGCAATAAAGTTATATCTACGATGATAGTTTCCATGCGTGGGGCCCCC
Source organism: Semibalanus balanoides (assembly GCA_014673585.1). Lineage (NCBI taxonomy): Eukaryota > Metazoa > Arthropoda > Thecostraca > Balanomorpha > Balanidae > Semibalanus > Semibalanus balanoides. Next base: position 48,022 of record VOPJ01002562.1, read on the forward strand.
ATTGAAAGAAGAATACTCAGTTACCGGTAAACATTATTTCAAGAATGCAATATATTATTGTTGGTTTTATGACATGTAGATTGATTGGTCTTTCCTTTACTTTATTCAAATACTATACATTTATTAAATTTTTCGACTGATTTTTTTTGACTAAAAGAAATGAAACTTATCACATAATGTATTTAAATTTTAGTGACTGACATGAAGTGTGCAATAGGTGTGCTACCTGCCTTGAGTGTTCTTCTTTGGTTTAAGATCCCCTTGCTATCGAATGCTCATTTTGGTCACGTGACTTAATCCGCAACCTTATCTATAAGAATCTTGGTTAGGAATAAACGTTTATTTGTATATCACCTCTTCAGGTATACCTAAAGAGGCGAAATGCGGTGAATTTGATATATATGTGTGAGACTTTTGGGAATTTGCTCCCCAAGCCAACTTTTTTGCTCTTCTGGATCCGCTCGTCTCTTGTCTCAAGATAAAGTACCTGAAACATACAGGTTTCATTCGCGTCGATTCATGGAAAACTAGGCCTCTGATAAGATATTTAGTTCTACCAACTTTACTGTAGACTACCTAATATCCTTCGTCACGTCGCACGACGAAACCGGAACCGGATTCGAAAGCTCTTAATAAGAACTGACCTATAGGTTAGTTCTACCTTAGGTAATGACTGTATGTATCAAAATAGCACCGTGACTTGTAATGCTCCCGGGTGAAAAATCGTAAAAGGTGCGCAAAGAGAAATATTAATACGATGTTCGGTAGACATGACAATGACGGCGCTCCACGAGGCCGTTTGTTATATTTACAAGAATCTCTGAGCGTATTCAAACAACCCTAGCTATGGATGGATGGTAAAGTTTGTCCCAGCATGAAATGCTGGCGATACCGCAACAGTGGAATTGCCAATCAATGGCGTAAATTTTGAACGCCATTGACTGGGGAGGGGGAATATTGGCCCCTGGTTATCTTTCGAACCAATAAGCGCAGCGAGACGCGCAAGAAAGCATTCGAAAGCTCTTAATAAGAGGCATTTGGATCATGCTCGAAATTTTAATTCACGTTAAATTCAGGTCACGGCAAGATCAAACGTGTAAATCGAGATATTAAGTGTATGGGCCGTACTTTCCATCCAAAGTTTTCGATAAGAAAATATACGAAAGTCATGCAAAAGTTGAATGGATTATTTTACACCTACCTATAATTCGATCGCGATAGTCATTTTACCACCTGGCTTCATTTCAGTGGAGTTAAAACTCGTGTGTAGTACGTCACTAAATTCGCTATATCTCGATTGTTCGACAATATTGCTTCATTTATGCACAGAAGACGTTAACTCGGTGAAGGAGAAGGTACCCAAAGTTGCACGTTGATGTCGCTATTAGTTTTTGAGCTATTGCGAAAATACGTCAGGGTAGATATTAGCGGTGTCAATCGGTAACCAAAATTTTGGTTACCGAAAAAAATGTGTGACCGATTCGGTAATCGGTCAGGCTTATCAATTTTTTTTTTGACACTTTTTCGGTCAGTCTTAATCTTGTTTTAAATAAGTATAATGTTTAAAAAATCGGTCATCTTGCCATTTGTTGCCTTCAACAAAATCGTCATATTTGGACAACCAAAATGCCCTCCTGTTTGGTATTGATTGGTTTTGGTCAGAAAATTTTGGAAATGAACATCAAACTATAGATATCCCCCACACACATCCGCAGTCAACAAGTTACTAAGGCCGCTTTACTAAGGCTGGTGTTTCTGTCAACATTCCCGGCGGGAATCCCTGGAATCCCGGAGGGCATTTTTACTATACTGCAGTTTGGCAATGTATTCATACATTGACATTCCTGTAAGCTCTTTGCTATGGTAATCGGTAGAAAGCTCTTTTCTACCGATTCCCAGGAATCCCCGCGGAAATTGACGGGTCAGAACACAGCCTAAGTAAGGATTCCAAGTAAAGCCTCAGGCCTTCTGGAGGATGCAGACTGGCTTAAGACGTCGGTTTGACGAGCTGTCCGACTAAAGTCCAAAAATCATTTTATATTTTTTCTGTTTTGCGTTCTGAATAGATTAGCAAATACTCCCCTTTGTACAAGTTGTCTATAATTTATTAAAAATGTGTTAATGTTCAGCCGATTTGGGTGGCTTTGGTAAAGCCATAACGCTGATAGGCTCCCCTTGGATCCGTCCCTGTTAGCCCCCAATCGTTTTCAAAAATCGGCACCGCTAGCTGAGTGTAGCCCTCGTCAGTGCAGGGGTTGGATGCCACCCCATCCCCTTCGTTTTGTTTTTGTTTTTGTTTTTTCTTTCCGGGAATAACTCGCGGATTTATCAACTGATTTCGACATCCCACTTTATTACATAATAATATATGTTCCATTGCGGGCATTTTATTTCACGGGTCAACCGAGGTCACTGACCTCATATGACCTAAGATGATAATTGATATTTGTTCGGTAAGGAGAATCGGGTTTAATTTGTATACGCTACTCTTATTTTCCCCAGCTATTGGTGTCCGTCCTTTCTACAACAACCCATTCCATTTTCTCAACACAAAATAAATGGAACAACGCAGTAACGGACTTGATTATAAATAACGGAAACTTGACTTGGTCCGTTATCTATTTTGAAAAGTAACTAGACGTTACCTTCGTTCTTGAAAAAAAAAAATAGTTCCGTTAGTAACATCCCAGGTAACAGATACCGTTGTAATAACGTTGTGAAAAAAAAAAAAAAAACAGGACGTAATTTTGCGTTTTAACAACGTTGCGACAACGACCAACGTCGTGAATGTTGTGATGAAAAAATTGCATCAACGTTGCTGTTAAACGTTACAGCAACGTTGCATCGTCACGATGTTGCAACTTTGTTCTAGTAACTTGGGAAAAACAGCTCGCAATGTGGTACAATTAACTAAATCGAGCATATTCACCATCTTACTCAGATTTATGATCGACCACGTAAGTCGCGTTAGCTATGCTTGTCAAAAGTATCGTTGTAGCAACGTTGTTTCAACGTTTTGTGAGCGTTACAAGGGAACGTTGTGACAACGTTCCTGGGAGTCTACGTTGTGTTCTTGTGTTACAACCTTGTCACAACGTAGCGACAACGTCAAATTGTTAGCTGGGATAATAACGGAGTAACGGAAGTTGCCCATCACTGGACTGACCGCAGACTTCAGATAACGGTGGCATGAGCTACGCCTATCCAAGGTATAAAGCCATTCAGGCGCCGGCGCCGAGTTTATTCTGTTTGCAGCGATCAGAGTATCTGACTCTAATCTGAGCTTGCCTTTCAGCTGAGCCAGGGACTCACTACAGTCCACTAACAGCCCTATCTGAGGTAATCACTGAGGTACACCGTACAGTCACAACACACCTGCATTAACCTGTCAAACAACACTCTTCGAAGCGACAATCAGATATGTACGCGTGGTTATAATGCAGTGTTTTAAATCACAGTCGCCCAGCCACGCCCCGACTATAGGCCTACATCCGGTGGCGGTGCACCACACAGAGTACATTACACTACACATTACTCAATACATTACACTACACAACACACTACACAGTACACATTATCCAATACATCACACTACACGTACACATTTACCCTACACATTACACCACACAGCACACATTACACATTACCCTATACCTACATTTAACTGCACATTTCCTTGCGCATTACACTACACAGTACACCAGGGCACGTAGTGGTATTTTGTTGCTTTTTTATTTTGTTTTATGTATTAACACATTTTGCTCACGTGGGGGGACACGGTCAGTGGTAGTATCAAATTTCGCTCGTCAGTCAAATGTTTATGACCGGGGGTCTCCTCCCGGTGAGCGTTGGGGGAGGGCGGGTCGTCAGCAAGATCGCATTTTATTAGTTTGGTTTGCTCCAAGAGGCCATGGCTCCCGTAGCCCTCTTCGGCTACGTCCCTGCAGTACACCACACTATGCCACTCACCTGACGGGATCCGTCGACGTTCGGAGCTGGTATCCGCCGGGGCCGCGTCGTCCGCCGTCTCCGCCACTGCAGACGTCACCAGGAGGAGACCAGAGGCGGCTGGCCCCACGGGCGGCACGGACTGAGCAGGCAGCGTCACAGGCAGGGTCCGACTGGACGGCGGACGCCCCCACCGCTGCCACCGCTGCCACCGGCACCACACGCGGGGAGGGCTCACCTGGGCTCGCGGCCGCCCCGCTCGGAATCGATTCTCGGCCCGCTCGCGCCGCGCTCGTTTGAACGCGGGGCTGGGGTGCCGCGCCGGCCGGCCGCTGCAATTAGCTGGACGACTGCGGACTGAACCAGCGGCGGTGGTGGCGGCGGTGGTGGCGGCAGCGGTGGTGGCAGCGGTGGTGGCGGTGGAGGCTGCCCGCGGCCACCGGCGCTGGTGCCGCCCCCTCTGGCAGCGGTGGTGGCGGTGGCGGTAGAGGCTGCCTGCGGCCACCGGCGCTGGTGCCGCCCCCTCTGGCGGGGGCGTGGTGTTGAGCGGATGTGAGCTGGCTGTTACTGAGCTGTCAGCTGTGAGAGCGCCACCTGGTGTAATAGCTGCGGCGGACTTTAAAGGGCTGGGAAACGGTGCCGAAACTGCGTGATTAGGTGGTTAGCTCCACCGGATGCACCGAGTTGCACGCTGAGCTGAGCACGGGGTAGATGTAAATAAGGTGGTCACGATACATGTCAAACTGTAATGACCTAATCAATTACAATTTAACAGTTTTGACGTAGGGGTGGAGGTGAGGAATTAAAATAATCGTCACATATTGTGCCTATAAACGTACCTAAATATGCATCCACCTTTTAATCCTCCCGACTGCCGGTCCTATATCCTCTGTCACGCCGACGTTTACCCGGTCTGGTGGCACGCTGGCCACGGGCAAGTGACCGGCCCTCGAGCCCGTCCCGGAGTGGTGACCGTCGTTCATGGCGTGGGCCCTCCTCGCAGCTTCGTCCTGCGGGGAAGGGCCTGTTCATGAGGCGGCTGCCCGGTCAGCGGCTATTTTGACCCACTTTAACCTTTCTCCTTTATCCCATGGCTGCGCAATGGTTCGTCTGGACCGAAGCGGTCTCTCCCTAAAAAAAAAAAAATGTGCAGTACATTATTCATCGAAGTTATTCGATTAAACGTCATGATTTTAGCGTTATCCGTACAGGCGGCACACGGTTAGCGCTCCCTCATGTTTTTTTCTTCTCTCTCTCTCTCTCTCTCTCTCTAGGCAGTGAGACATATAAAATGAGTAATCTAAAGTGAGGAAAAAAAGACGTTTTCGGTGTTATGCCATTTGTATTGGCTAAATTGCTAACATATTAAATATAGCATATGTAGACAATGCAGGTCGAACTAGCAAACCTCTAGCAGCCAGTAGCAGGCAACACGCAGCGTAAGTGTCCTTGCAATGTCCATGGCATAATCACTGATGATCTGCCTAGTTAGTAGTTAGTATACTGAACCAGACAGCACGCTGGTTTCTGATACCATCCTGTTATTAACTTATAAGTTTGGAAGTTATGACGCCTGCAGACCGGTTTAACGTAATGAAAGGCTTGCACGCACCGTACCTATAGCCTAGAAACACCTTATCAATCGTAGCGATACCAGTTACCACGTCTTTTTAATTAAAAAATAAATCGTATCTGCATAAAGAAATCCCAAATTGAATAAGCCTTAGATTGAGATGCCCAAGATAAGGAGAACCTGAATGGAATGGAATATTTACTTGAACGTTATTTGACCTGTTTTTTTTATGTCCACTAATAGTTCGTTATTTAACCGTAAAGATGAAGACTCGAAGTCTAATGCTCCGAAAGTCAGTTTTTCAGCATGAGGGCTCACAAATAACGTTTAATTAACATTGCTTATGGCACATGCTTTTGGTATTTAATTAGCCTATAAACCATTGAATTATTGACATTCATATTTATAATTAACCTATAAGCTATTTCATTATTGACTTTCAAAGCCCATTCGAAGCTCCGTTGCACAACTAGAGAGGCTGCTCCGGGCTCATCCAGCACTCCCGTGATACATTATGTATATCCCCCTCTAAAATGCAATGGTGCATCCATGAGCCGTCCGCAGTTTATCTGCAGCGTGCATCAGGAGCGGCCAATGTGGTGGGCCTTGACCGGCGGGCCGATCCCTGCAGCCTCCCGGACCTGGCTGCCGAGCGGGGGTGGGTGGGAGGCGGACACGGCGGCAGAAGATCCCACCGGCACCCGGCACTCCTCTCTCTGAGCTGATCACCGGCAGCAGTGTGCCAGGAGACGGCGCGCAGGCATCACCATGCGCCGCAGACGCCACCGTGCGGCGCTGCTCGCCGCGGTGCTGCTCTCGAGTGCCGCCCTGCTGGCGGTGATCAGGGGAGGTGAGGAGGCTGTGAGGGTTCTGACACGAGGGAGCCGAGAGGTCAGAGGCCCACCGTCCGCGGCTGGTCTCGAACGACCTCTGGAACAGACTCCAACGACGTCCTCCGGTTACGCACAGCTGGCGGTGCTACAGAACCAGCCGCTGTCGGTGGCGGACGGCAGACCGACAGCCTTGAAACCTCACTCCACAGAGTTGGCGTTCAACGTGTCGGAGAGTGGTCTGCAGCCACCAGCGGCGGCTGGCCTGATGAAGCCGGTCCCGGTCCCGGTCTCCGCCACTGCGCCGTCCGTCAGTCCGCTGCCCGGCTGCCTGTGCCGGAGGCGTCTGCCGCCGCGGGCGCGCCGCGTCGCCTCCTCCTGTGCCGGGTTTGCCGCGCGCCGCGGGCCGCGCCAGCGTGTGGTCTCGTTCAGTTGGTTTGGAGGTGTGGAGAACGCGTACTTCAGAGGCATCGCAGCAAACGCGGCCGTCCTGCCGCGCTACTACCCCGGCTGGGTGATGCGGGTGTACTACAGAGACCCTGAGAGGAGGCTGCTGCCCTGGCTGTGTCCCCTGGTCTGCAGGTCAGTATAAGGGACCCTGAGAAGAGGCTGCTGCCCTGGCTATGTCCCCTGGTCTGCAGGTCAGTACGAAACTGGAATGAATTGAATTACAGAAACCCTGACAGGAGGCTGCTGCTCCGGCTGCGTCCCGCTTTATAACGTCCGTGAAGTTAGCGACTTATTCAGCGACGGATTCAGAAATAGCCCAAAATTCGGCTGAATGTATCATGACATGACATTGGTACGTTGATCACGAGTATGACCTTCATTTTGCCGTTCAAGTTCATCTTTAATGTCAAATCCGAGGTCAAACGGCGGGGTACAGCAGAATGTCCCGAGTTTATTGTCGGATCGTTTCGAAAGTGGTCACAGATGATAGCCAGGGTCCATATCTAACGTCCATGACCGTGACCGTAATCGTGACCTTTGACCTTGGGGTTCAAATTTGAGGTCAAACGACGGGGTACAGCATAACGTCACGAATGTATTACCGGATATTTTCTAATGTGGTCTCAGATGATAGCCAGGGTTCATACCTATCTAACATCCGTGGCCGTGACCTCAATCATGGCATTTTACCTGTGAGGTCAAATTCGAGGTAAAACGACGGGTAGAGCATAATGTCACGAATTTATTGTCGGATCGGTTCCAAAGTGGTAGCAGAATAGATGATAGCCAGGGTCTATACCTAACGTCGGTGACCGTGACATCAATCGTGACCTTGACCTTGGGGGTCAAATTCGAGGTCAGACAATGGTACAGCATAACGTCCCGAGTTTATTGCCAGACCCTTTCCAAAGTGGTCTCAGATGATAGCTAGGGTCAATATCTAACGTCCGTGATCGTGACCTCAATCGTGACATTCGAACCTTGGAGGTAAAATTCGAGGTTAACGACGGGGCACAACATAAGGTCACGAATTTATTTATGGATCCTTTCCTAAGTGTTCTCAGATGATAGGGTCAATATCTAACGTCCGTGAGAATGACCTTAATTGTTAACTTTGTCCTCGGAGGTCAAATTCGAGGTCAAACGACGGGGTACAGGTTTCGAATTTATTTCCGGATCCTTTCCAAAGTGGCTTGAGATGATAGCCAGAGTCAATATCGAAGTAGTGACCGTGACCTCAATCGTCACCTTTGACCTTTGAGGTCGAATTCGAGGTCTGACGACGGGGTACGGCATAATGTCCCAAATGTATTGCCAGATCCTTTCCAAAGTGGTCTCAGATGAACAGCAGGGTCCACTGTACCACGTCGTTTGACCTCAAATTTGACCTTGAAGATGACCTTGAACTGCTAAATGAAGGTCATATTCGTGATCAGCGTCTATGGCCTAGCTTTCGGCCATTTCTGAATCCGTCGCTGAATCCGTCGCTTAATAAGTCGCCAGCTTCACGGACGTCGCTTATAGCGATATTTGTGATGCAATGATAATACTTGTTGACGTCCTGAAACCCATTTCTACAATATATCATAGCAAAAGGATGTTCATTTGAAACTGTTAGAATAAGAGGTGACACTGTCACAGGTACCTTCTCAATTTTTGATGAACAGATCAGATGACGAAAAAGCAAACCGCCAAGTGCGCGGGGTGCTGACTACACCAAGCTGATCGGTTAGATACATACATACCAAAAAGTATGTGGACAACTGCAGGGTGTGTGACGGCTCCTGGCAGCTGACCTTCGATCCAGTCGCACGAAACGATGACGAATGCCGACATGGAACGATTTAATCCATCTTGTGAGTCATAAGAGACTGCAGCGGCGTCGAAAAAACGAAGTTGAAAAATGTCTCCTTTTTAATTATCACCACTGCAGCAAGTGGTCATTGGATGACATCCAAATAAAATCTGAGCTAGGACCAGAGATATCGGCCACCAGCGAAAGACGGCTCCCTTGCTCGATAAGCAGATTCAGATGAATAAATGATAATAATAATACAGATGCAGTTACAGTTGCACTACAATACAATTATCGATGTGGCTGTACATATATTGCATGGGACTTAATTGTATCAATCATATTTATATTTCACTTAACTCTACCAGTTATAAGATAAAACTTACAAATTAGATAGTTTATTGTACTGCTTTATTATCTGCATATACAGGCACGCTCGGACATACACATATAACTCCAACTGTCATGATATATGAATGATCGATCATTAAATCTCACGTTCTCTTATTACGCCCGCCTTCCGTCGCCAGGTACCCGCACCTGGACCTGTGTGAAGTGAGTAAATTCCTGTTCTCTTATAACCCAGCCTCCGTCGCGCAGGTACCTCGCACCTGGACGCTGTGTGAAAGTGAGTAAATCTCCTGTCTCTTATTACAAAACACCCGCCTCCCGTCGCCAGGTACCCGCACCTGGACCTGTGTGAAGTGAGTAAATCTCCTGTTCTCTTATTACACCCACCTTCCGTCGCCAGGTACCCGCACCTGGACCTGTGTGAAGTGAGTAAATCTCCTGTTCTCTTATTACAAGCCCATCTTCCCTGCCAGGTACCCGCACCCTGACCTGGTGAATGACGTAAGATCTCCGTCGTCTTATTACACCCACCTTCCGTCGCCATAAGCCGACCTGGACCTGTGTGAAGTAGTAAATTCTCTGTTCTCTATAAGACCAAACTCGCCGTTCCTCGCCAGGTATCCGCGCCACCTGGACCTGTGTGAATGGAGTAAATTCCTGTTCTCTTATTAAACACCCACCTCCGCGCTAGGGTACCTCGCACCTGACCTTGTGATTAGTGAGTATAATCTCCGTTCTTATACATCCACCTCCGCGCCAAGTACTCCGCACCCTGGACGTGTGTGAAGTGGTAAAACTTCCATGTCTTTATACACCCGCCTGTTGTCGCCAGGTACCCGCACCTGGACCCGTGTGAAGTGAGTAAATCTCCTGTTCTCTTATTACACCCGCCTTTCGTCGCCAGGTACCCGCACCTGGACCTGTGTGAAGTGGGCAGCGGCGCCCGGTCTGGTACAGCGGCGGCAGATGTGCAGCACAGTGAAGGTGCCCTGTGGCGCTTCCTGCCGCTGGCTGACCCCTCTGTGGAGCGCTTCGTCAGTCGCGACCTCGACTCGCTGATCGGGCAGGTGAGATGGCTCAAGTTCGGCTCGGATTCAACCTTGAGTCTAGAATGTATCGCATTTATGTTGTTTGTAATACTCAACGCAATGCATTATGTAAATAGGAGTTGCAGTTTTGCACACAAACAAAACTGAAAATCAGATGCAATGCATTGCTTCGGCTTCACTGCCTGCATTTCCATTCTAGCATTCGTCAATGATACATGAATAGATATATGGATATATGAACACCATGACTGCATATGAATTAGACATTCTATTACATGCGGTGAAAGGAGAGCTGAATCTCCGCAGTCGTTTCGTGGTAGCCATTACTGTTACAGAGGGCCGGCAGACGAGCATGCGTCCTTGACCCCGACCCGACCCATGCAGCATACAGCAATAACATTATACACAGGGCGAGGGGTGCACCAAGTGGGCGCCGTCAGGTTATGAAGGCCAGTTGGCCCTGTCGTGGGACGGTGGGCGTCACACTGTCCCTGCGATCTCCCGCTCCTCCCCGCGCCTAACATACACGGACTCGATGTGGCTGGTTCACCTTGGAAGGATGCAGAGCTGTGAGAGGTGTCGGGGAACGTCCCCGCGTCGCTTCTGGCGCGAGGTCATCGTCTTGGCGCGAAGTCAACATGTAGTTCTCGTGTATATACCTACCGCTTGTGTTACGCTGTTCATGTGTTGGATTGATGGTTTCGTGCCTGTTTTATTTATCGTCGGGATTCATTACAAATATCAAACGCCATCACGTCATGAAGTATATAAACGATGTTGTTACGAGGCGCGAGGCCGTAGGCCGTTAGTTTGTATTTCGTAAGCCGAACTATACCATTTAAAATATGATCGAGCGATATGGCTATGACCGTCATAGTGATCAATTGGGTTCATGTCTTTTATTGGTAGGGATACCTATAAGCTTAACCCGCGCCGGGCCGGTGCTCGGCGCCACCTTCCTCGGGCCGGTGGGGGTGTGTTTCGACCCCCCCTCTTCTAACTCGGCTCCTATGGGACCTAGACATAAACAAAAAC